>CM017445.1:8047436-8415371 GCA_007726485.1 Eragrostis curvula | reverse complement strand
TAGCGCTGTTTCTCGCGGCAGAGGTAAGGGCTTCGAACGTTTTTGATTTTTTCTTCCGGAGTTTTTATTGAGTTTAGTAACCATCGACCTTTTGCAGGCCAAGGAGAAGAAAAGGAAGAGGTTGGAGGTCCCGCTTCGTCTTCGAATCCATCTTCGGCTGACGAGCAGGGGAAGGCGAAGAAGGCGAAGAGTGCTGCCGTTGCTGAAGCTTCTTCTGCTGCTCCTCGATCTGCTACCCCGTTGGAGCCTGTCGCGAAGGTTGCCGCACGTGAAGATGCTTAGTTCCTCGGGGCTACTGGGTTTTGCTTTTGTTTTGTAACTTTGAAGGTCTGTAATTTAAAGACGTAATACTGTGTGCAGGTCTCCGAAGAGGGGGGCAATTGTTGAACCTTTATGCTATCAGAACGGTAGGATTTGTGCTACCCGCGCTGCCTATCGTTTGGTTACGAAGATTGTTGGCAATGACGATCTTGGTCGCTTCTGGGGTTACGTTTTTAATGAGTACTTTGCCGCTCGGGCTAAAGTGACTCAGTTGTTTCAGAGAGGTAGGCGTCGATTGCTTCGCGGGCCTCCGCTGGTCATCCCAAAGGTCGAGGCTACGGAGTCTGAAGAGATTTACGACGTTCCATGGGTGTATGATGATAGCCGTGGTGACGGGCTACCTGGGATGTTTCTTGACCTCTGAACTTCTATTGTCGTTTTCGAGCTTTAGGCTTGACTGAGTGTTAGTTGTTTTTTTTGTTTATTGCTAGCGATGATACAATTCATGCATTTGTTGTGAGTCTTCGGAAAAACTTCCCTCCCCCCTAGCAAACGAGGGCGAGGTTGATAACGCGAAGCCTTTCACTTCGGAAAAACTTCCCTCCCCCCTAGCAAACGAGGGCGAGGTTGCTAACGCGAAGCCTTTCACTTCGGAAAAACTTCCCTCCCCCCTAGCAAACGAGGGCGAGGTTGCTAACGCGAAGCCTTTCACTTCGGAAAAACTTCCCTCCCCCCTAGCAAACGAGGGCGAGGTTGATGACGCGAAGTCTTTAGCTTCGGAAAAACTTCCCTCCCCCCTAGCAAACGAGGGCGAGGTTGCTAACGCGAAGCCTTTCACTTCGGAAAAACTTCCCTCCCCCCTAGCAAACGAGGGCGAGGTTGATGACGCGAAGTCTTTAGCTTCGGAAAAACTTCCCTCCCCCTAGCAAACGAGGGCGAGGTTGCTAACGCGAAGCCTTTCACTTCGGAAAAACTTCCCTCCCCCCTAGCAAATGAGGGCGAGGTTGCTAACGCGAAGCCTTTCACTTCGGAAAAACTTCCCTCCCCCCTAGCAAATGAGGGCGAGGTTGCTAACGCGAAGCCTTTCACTTCGGAAAAACTTCCCTCCCCCCTAGCAAACGAGGGCGAGGTTGATGACGCGAAGTCTTTAGCTTCGGAAAAACTTCCCTCTTTTATTAGTCTGGGGCGTTAGTTGTTACAACCGTGGTTCGGCTTTGTTACGCTTCGTCTTTGCGGGTGCGGCTCCTGGTCCTGCTTGCGACTCCGGCGTTTACTGGTTTCCAAGGCTGCCTATTGTTTGGTAGGTACCTCTTTCTTGGGCGGCCTTGTTCTTCTTCGCCGGAAGAGATACTGATGAATTCTGGTAACGCCTCTTCGTTTGGCGGCACGACCTCCAGCGGCTCCGGGTCTTGTTGGTATTGCTGAACTTCTAACCTTTGTTCTAAGTTTTGGTTTTGCGGGTGCTGATTTTGGCTTTGGTTTCGCTGCGAAGAGCTCTCAGATACCCTCAGGTTTTTCATTGCTTGCAGGTATTTTTTTATGTTCTTTCTGGTTGTACCTTCGTCACTCATTTTGCGATGTTGCCGGTGTGCTTTGTTGATTTGCTCAAGGTGTGGTTTATATAGGGTTTGCTGTTGCTCTTCGCGGTGCCGAAGAGTCAGGTGGCTCTTACTGTGGGTACAGTCGATAATGGTGGAACTGTGTGGCTTTAGTCGTAGGTAGCTGTTTCTGATGAGCTAGATTCTTCTTACATGATGGGCCACGGAGTCATGAGGCGCATTGCTGTGTGTCGGAGATTTATTTGCCGCTTGGGCATTTCATTCTTCTCGAAGAATGTTCTCGCTTTACTGAGCGATTACGAGTTTTCCTGCTTGAGGAATGACTCAGGATTTCTTTACCCTAATAAGCCGGAGAGATACACGCTTCTGCGTAATAGCGTAGGTTTACGCTTCGGGCATTTTTGCCCTTGAGATATGGCGAACTCTCGATGGAGTTTGCATCGAAGTTGTGATGCTTGAGAGACAGATAGGGGAAAAAAGCTGCGTTAATTTGCAGAGGTTACATTGGGTCTCACCACGTTAAAAACCTCACCCCCTGGACGGGGTTCCCCTGAGAGGAAAAGAGTATGAGCCCTTAGTTGCAGAATTTAAATCTAGGCTATAGCGAAAAGCAGAAGGACTTCGCTTATATTTCCGCGAAGCCCTGATACATTTGTTATGTGAAATATCTCTTGAGGTTGTCCGCATTCCATGGATGCGGGAGTTCGTTTCCATCCTTATCACAGAGATGGTAGGCTCCGGGCCTGTTGCTCTTGATGATGATGTAAGGTTCTTGCCATTTTGGCTCTAATTTTCCCTTGCCCTCCGTTTTTGGGCTCCGGAGGAGTACTAGATCTCCTGGTGAGAAGGATTTGTTAACCACCTTGCGGTCTCTCCATTTTTTTGTTTCGGCTTGATAGCTTTCTAAATTTTGGACAGCACTGACTCTGTCCATTTCCATCATGTCTTTTGATATTGCTATATCTTCGGGGTTTATCTCATGTGCTTCGGCTCTTGGGCCTTTGTACTTGATTTCTTCAGGTGTCATGGCTTCGTCTCCGAAGAGTAGCTTGAAAGGGGAGAATTTTGTTGCCCTTGATTCTGAAGTGTTATGGGACCAGATTATCTTCGATAGCTCATCTGCCCATTTTCCTTTCTTCTGATTGAGAAGGCATTTTTTGACTCCTGTGAAGATTTGCTTGTTCGCATTTTCGACAGCTCCGTTTGACTCCGGGTGATACACAGAGGCGAAGTGTGCGGTTGTTCCGATACTTCGGCAGTATTCTTTGAACTCGTAGTTGTCGAACTGCTTGCCATTGTCAACTGTTATCTCTTGAGGTACCCCAAAGCGGCACACTATGTTTTGCCAAAAGAATTTGCGTATGGTTGGCGCTGTGATGTTGACGATTGGTTTTGCTTCGATCCATTTTGTGAAATATTCCAGGGCGACTACCGCGAAGGTGTAGTTCCCTTGTGCAGCGGGTAGTGGCCCGACGATGTCGATACCCCATCTCTGGAGGGGCCATGTTGGTTGGATTACTTGTGTTGGCTGGGAAATACCGGAGAGTTTGCTTGCAAACTTTTGACAGGCTTCGCATTTTCTGACTAGGTCCTGGGCATCTGTGAAGGCGGTGGGCCAAAAGAATCCTTGGCGAAGGGCCTTGGCGCAGATGGATTTTGATCCGGCATGGGCTCCGCTAATTCCTTCATGAATATCGCGGAGCACTTGGATCCCTTCTTCGCGGCTGATGCACTTTAACAGGGGTTTGCTGAGGCTGGATCTGTATAGCTGATCATTGAGTATAACATAGTTTCTTGCTCTTGCTTTCATTCTTTTTTCTTCGGTTTCATCTAGAGCTTCGTAGTAATTCCGAAGGTAAGCCATTATAGGTGATCTCCAGTCTTCGCTTTGTATGATGTTTACGAGTTTGATTTCTTTCTCAGGCGTTTTTATCGAAGGTGATGTCAATGTTTCGAAGAAAACGTCTGGCGGCAGGGGTTCTTTTCTTGAAGCTGCTCTTGCTAAGGCATCTGCTTCATGATTATCGCTTCGTTCTAGGTGGACGCAAGAGAAACCTCTGAAATGCTTCTCGGTGCTTCGAATTAAGTCCAGGTACTTGATAAGCTCTGGGTCTCGGGCCGTGAAGGTTTTGTCAATGTGGCTCTGAATGACTTTGGAGTCGGTGTAAATTACGAAGTTGAGGACGCCCAAAGCTCTTAGCTTTCTGAGTGCTAGCAATACTGCTTCGTATTCTGCGATGTTGTTTGTGCACTTGTCAGTTTCTTTGCTGAATTGAAGTCTAACTGCATATCTCAGTTTGATGCCCGAAGGGGAGGTGAGGACAGCCGAAGCCCCAGACCCTAAGTGCCCCCATGCTCCGTCACATCTGATTTGCCATGGTTGTTCAGAAACTGGGCCCTCGGTGTAGGAACTGGGCTCAGTCCAATCCGCGATGAAATCGGCAAGCACTTGTCCGTTGATGGCGCTTCTGCTTTCGAAGTCGACAACATGTTCAGATAGTTCCGCTGCCCATTTGGAGATTCTTCCCGAAGCCTCTCTGTTGCCAAACATTTCTGACAGGGGTTGATTTGTGAGCACTTTTATTGTGTGGGCTTCGAAATAGTGCCTCAGCTTTCTTGAAGCCATTACTACTGCATAGGCGATCTTTTCGAGCTCTGAATCGAACAATTTTGAGCCGGAAAGGGCTTCGGAGACATAATAAACTGGGACTTGAATCTTTACTTCGATTCCCTTGTTGTTTGTCCTTGCTTGTGATTGGACCAGGGCCACGCTAACTGCTCTGTGGGATGCGGCGACATACAAGTACAATGTTTCTTTTGCCTTCGGGCTGGCGAAGGCTGTCATTTCTTTGAGATACTTCTTCAGGTCAGCGAAGGCTTTTCTTTGTGTTTCTCCCCATTCGAATCTTCCGGAGCCTTTTAACACTTGAAAGAAAGGGAGGCTCCTTTCGGCTGATCTTGAAATGAATCTGTTGAGCGCTGCAATTCTTCCGGTCAGCTTCTGTACATCCTTGATGGAAGCTGGCTCTTTCATGTTGAGGATGGCTTCTATCTTGTCGGGGTTGGCCTCAATACCCTTGATGGATACCAGGCATCCGAGAACTTTGCCCTTGGAAACTCCGAAGACACATTTTTCTGGGTTAAGCTTGAGGTTTGCTTGCCTGAACTTAGCGAAGGTCTGAGCTAGGTGAGATATATGATCACTTCGCTTATCGCTTTTCACGACGATGTCGTCGACATATACGAGTACTATTGTTCCTTCCATCTCTTGCAATACTTCGGTAGTCATTCTGCAGAATGTTGGCCCTGCATTCTTCAACCCTTCGGGCATTCTCACAAAACAAAAGGTTCCGAAGGGGGTGATGAAACTTGTTTTCTCTTCGTCTTCTTTTCTCATGAAGATTTGATGATAGCCGGAGAAACAGTCCAGCAGGGAAAGTAACTCGGCTTCCGCTGCGGCGTCTACTATCTTGTCGATGCGAGGCAGAGGGAAGTCATCTTTTGGGCATGCCTTGTTTAAGTCGGTGAAATCTACGCACATTCTCCATTTTCCGTTCTTCTTCTTCACTGGGACTGTATTTGCTAACCAGGTGGGGTACTTGACTTCTCTGATGACCCCAGCATCGAGGAGCCTTTGGACTTCGGCTTTTACAGCTGCGACTCTGTCGTCTGACATTTTTCTTAACTTTTGCTTCTTCGGTTTGATCTTTGGATCAATGTCCAGCTTATGCTCAATTGTTTGCCTGCTTACGCCTTGGAGGTCTTTTGATGACCATGCGAAGACGTCTTTGTTTTTGCGGAGCAGCTCTATGAGTTCTTCTTCTTCGTTCTTCGGGAGTTGATCGCTTATTATCACTGCTTGATCTAGGATGAGGTCATCGAGCAGTACTCTTCTTGTTCCGTCGTTGTGGGTGATGCGAGGTTCTTCTTTGTCCAGCAACTTTTCTGGCACTAGGTGCTTGTGCCTTTCTTTTTTGTCTGGGTCTTCACTTACGACATACACATTATTTTGGCCGGGGGTTATTCCCTTCTCGATATTCCTGGCTTCCTGCTGGTCCCCGAAGACGGTAATGACTCCCTTCGGCGAGGGCATTTTCATGACCAAGAATGAATTCCTGATGATAATATCGAAGGTATTGATGACACCTCTGCCGAAGATGGCGTTGTATGGGTAGTTCATCTCCACCACGTCGAAGGTTATATGTTCGGTTCTGGGGTTTGACGTATCCCCGAAGGACACGGGCAGAGAGATTTTTCCCAGAGGGTTGATTCTTTTTCGTCCGAAGCCGTACAAAGGTGTGTCCATTGGTTCAAGGAGTTTCCTGTCCAGTTTTAGCCGGTCGAAGGTACTGGCGAGAAGGATGTCCGAAGAAGCCCCGTTGTCAACCAATATCTTGGTGACGTCCCATCCGTAGATGTTTGTTTTGATGACCATGGCGTCATTGTGCGGGTGCTTCTTGAGTTCGCAACGTGATAGATCTTCTTCAGTAAAGGTGATTGGCACATGAGACCATTTCGTCTTTCTGATTGGAGCTGCGTTGAAAATTGTGTTTACTGCTCTGAAATAATCTCTTCGTTGTCTCTTTGACTCGAAGTCCGTCGAAGACCCTCCGGTGATTGGTAATATGGTGCCGAAGGATGGCAGTGGATCTGCAGGAGTCTGATGGATTGACTCAGTCTTCGGTGGAATTCTGGTTATGGGTGGTGGTGGTGGTAGCTCTTCTCGTGTTGTATAATTGTGCGAAGGTGAAGGTAGCATCTTCGGGATGTGGTTTACTTGAGGTGCTGGCGAGAAGTTGTTTGGGTGGAAACTCGAGGGGTGAGGCATTGTGCCTTGATAGTGCTGATGGTAGACTGGAGTGATTTGCGGGTATGCAGGATTATATTGTGGTGATGGTTGCCAACTGTGGTTTCCGGAGGTATTGTTGACAACTCGGGATGGCGGAGAGGGTTGTTCCTTTGTTTTCATTCTTTCCAGGACTGTTTTGGTTTCGGGGCACTCTTTTGAGGTGTTTCCTTGGTCGGGTCCATGGAAAATGCAGTATGGTTTGCGAGGTTCTTGGTTTCTTCCTTTGCCTCGTCCCCTTCCTCTTCCGTGTCTTCCTCCTCTGTAACTGTTAGACTCCGGAGGTGTTTCCGTCTTTGTGCTGTCGATCTGGTTGATGTATTGGGCTTGCTGTTCGTCTTTGTTTCGCCTTCTCGAGGTGTTCCAGTCTGGTTGGCTTCGTTGGTTGTTTGACTTCGCCGCTTGCTTTTGACTGTTTTCAGTTGCTTTTCGTCTTCGATAGTCGGAATCAGCTTTGCTGTACCTTGCTAGCTCTGTGTAAAGGTCTTCGATGGTCGCTGGAGTGTTCATTGTCAAATGCGTCGAACAAGGTCCGGCCCGAAGCCCCGCGATTGCTGCATCAATTGCTGAGCTATCTTCCACTTCTGGGGCCTGAGATCTTAGTTCTACAAATCTTCGGAAATAGTCTTGAAGGGGCTCCCGCTCTCCTTGTACGCAAGCCCGCAGCTCTTCAGCTGAGACGGTTTTGCGTAGGAAACCTTGAAAGTTTTGGGTCAACTTCTCCCTTAGATTTTCCCACGAGTATATTGTGCCTAGGCGAAGGGTTGAGTACCAATCCAACGCCGGACCCTCGAGTGCAGTGATAAGCTTTTTGGCTAGAACGATGTCGTTTCCGCCAGCGGAGGAGATTGCGGCTTCGTAGCTCATGAGAAATTGTCTTGGGTCGAAACGGCCATTGTATCTCGGGAGAGGTATTGGCTTGTACGACGTGGGCCATCTCGTGAGTTGAATGCCTTCGGACAGTGGTGAGCTTTTGTCAAATTTGCTGATTATCCCTTCGGGTCTTGTGATGTTATGGCTTGGTCTTGCTGTTCTTCTAAACACTTGGTCTTGCTGTTCAATATTTTGCTCTTGCATTTCCCGCAATTCTTCTTCCAGCTGAACGATTGAGGCCTTCGCTTCTTCGATTCTGCTTTGGAGTCTTGTTTTCGAATGTTGGCTGGCCTGTTCGAGGCGAGCGCTTCGTATTTCTCGGAGTCTCTTCAAATGTTTCTGCAACTTGAGGAGGGCTCTGTACTCTTGCTCTTGGTCTTTGCTTCTTGCTCGCTCTTGTTCGGCATTGCTAGTCTCCGGGTTATCGAAATTGACCCTTGTGTTGTCGAACTATTCCCAATCTTCGTCCGTATCAGTGTCAGTGTCCTGCGCGAAGGTGGGTTCTTCCGCAGGGATGATTTGCTTGTTGGCTGCCTCTCTTATGCGGTTGTCTTCGCCGCAAGGGGCATTGGTGTTGGTATTGGCTTGGGCTTCCCCGGTGCGGAGCGGTGTTTCTCCTTGGGGTGTCCTTGCCGCGTTTGATCTTGTTGTTGGCCCGGCGGGTAGCTGTGGCTGCCGGGGTGGCACTGGGTCTTCTTCCGAAGCCCCTTGCGCAACCCTCGCCTTTTTAGGTGGCATTAGGGCTTGTTCTTCGTGCTAGAACCACGGTGGGCGCCAAATGTTGGGATTCTTCGTAAAGAAAACCCAACACCGGGTGAAGCACGGAGAGGAAGCGTGAGAGAGAGAGAGAAGTGGCTTCGCGTGCTTCGAAGGGACTCTGCGCAACACGAAGCCTAGGCTATTGCATTCATAATCATGTTACATCACAAAGAGTCGACCCCCTGATCAGGAATTACAAATCGATGCCTAAACTACCCCTGATCACGGAGAATAATGTACAGAATATTCGGTACAAAAATGTCCGGAGGGCACAATAGACTTTTGCCATCTTCCTGTCGAGGGTACACCAGAAACCCTAGCTGCTGACGCACTTGTCCTCCGGGCCCACCCGTAGGTCTTCGGGTACATACGAGGCACCCAGCCGAGCCTCGTCCGAAGTCCACAGCTTTAGCGCAGCAGCGACCCTTCGGACGATGGATCCGCCCTTCGTGCCCTGCAACAGGTCCCGCGGACCTTCGGGCATGCGCGAGGCGCCCCTCCGAGCTTCGTCCGAAGTCTTCAGTCTTCGGACGACGGAGACCCTTCGGGCGCTCGGCACGCCCTTCGCGCCCAGCATCAATCCCTGCGGAAGGAAATACAAGCGACGCACGGAGGGTAATTTGGTTAGCCTGGTTAAACCCTTCGGACACAAAGAGAGGGCCGTCCGGGATCGAGTCCTGCTCCGCGGATCCCCAACACGAACTTTGGCGTAGAAAATTTTCCTTGTCCGAGCGATTTCTGCATTGCACCATATAGAATCTGATCGCTTTGTTTCTGGTGGCTCTATCCTTCTGGTCAATGTCCTTGACGAGTTGCTCTGGATAGTAAGATCTGGCTCAAACTGTTCCAAACCACTGATCACCATATCTGTTGGAGCTTTTAAGCGCTTCCACAACTGAGACATGCGAGAGACGGTGTGCACTCCTGAAAGATCGTCGGGCAGCTCCAAACCAAACGGTAAGCAACAGGTCCATACTGCTCAGATATCTGAAACGGTCCAAGGTACCTCGGTGCTAGTTTCTCCCTAACACCGAACCGATATACACTCTTCACGGCGGGAGACGCAAAGGTATATGTGGTCCTCAACTGTGAAAACTAACCATCAGCGTCTCTAATCTGCATAGCTCTTCTGTAAAGACTGGAGGCTCTTAAGTTAAATTGAATGGGTGCATTATCTCTTCTGCAGCTGCTATCAATTCTGGTCCAATGTTGATTCTGCCCACGGACTCGGCCCAGTACAGTCGAGACGACATCGGTGTCCATACAAAGCCTAGAACGGTGTCGTCTTGATGCTTTCCTGATATCCACTGCCATAGGATGACTCTATCTGCATATGCACTCATCCTACTTCTGGTTGAATCCTGGTATATCTTGCTTCTATCGGGGGTAGAGTACTTGGACAAGTGTGATTCATCAATAATCTCCTGGCGTAACTCAAAGCTCTTCGGAATAATCATATTTCTCGAACCACGTGTCTTCTTCTGCGCGGCAACAATACCACCAGATAAGGCTGGGGCGAGTGACATGTTGGCCGCGGTACCAGGAGGATACGCGCGAACATGAGACTGCTTTCTTCTGAGTGGCGGTTAGCGGTGAAACAACGAGGCTCGGAACTCCTTTTCTTCTGTGTGGCAACGAGCCATTGACTTGATGTGACAGGTCATCGTTCTTGTTCAACTTCAACCATTGTCTCTGACGCTTACACGTTTCTGACTGAGTGAAGCTAGGTGAAGACTCTTGTTCTTCTGGTGGGTTCAGGCAGCATTCCTTGCGATGATTGTTGCACTGACAACTATTACGTTGGAGCCGGATCGAATGTCTTCTTAGAAAGCAAATCAACTTCTTTCATGGCGGTTGTTGGGCATCTAAGCTCTGACGGGCTTTGTCATTCGAAGCATTCCCACAACTTACTGATCTAAACCTTATGCTCTTCTAGCTCGTTGGTTGACATCTCGTGTTGCCTTTCTGAAAATTGGGGTTGTGCTTCTTGATTCTTGAAACAATGCATCTAAATCTGATATGCGTACTTGACAAGGGTATGGGACGGACCTCAGAATTGCCATGAACTGCGAGTATCGTAACAAATGCTAGCCAACGTCTAAGCGCACTAAAGGTCTCAACACGGTCAACAAAGAGAGGCAAGACAAAACTTGGCTGGCGACTAGTGATATGAATCGAACAACACCTGAAAGGGCATGAAGGTTGGCAAGAGCACAAGGGTCAGACAAACGTCCGCCGATTAGGAGCACTAGTGATATCCAAGGAAGACACACTAGTACTCAGGAAGTAGGGTTTCCAAGGATTAGCAGACACAATTTTGTGGGGATTCAAAGGCAACAAGGTACACGATTTCCACATTCTTGCTCTCTAATGTGATTATTATTAATGCATCCAATTATTCTCTACTAGAATGGTGTGATGCATAATCATGGTGCATTACGTGCTTTAAATGATGCAATGCACATATGTGATGGTGCCCATGCAATGGTGCAAGTGCATTATGTCATGTCTCATGATGCTCATTGCATGGTGCATAAATGATGCATATGACTTGATGCAAATGAAAATGTTTATGATATGATATGGTGCCCATGTCGTGGTGCATATGATGCATAATGGTGCAATTGCCATGATGCATTACTCACAGTGCATGCATAATGGTGCAATTGCCATGATGCTCATCTTATGACATGCATTACTTGATGTGCAAGATGATGCAGTGCAAAATGCTTATGAAATATAAGCGGTACATTGCAATGCATATGGAATGGTGTATTGCACAATGCTAATGTGGTCAATTTTTAATTCTTGAGCAAGAGCAGAAATCCCAAAAGCAAAAGCGAGGCTAAGGAGAAGATTATCAAAGTCTGGCAAAATCTTCTCCACATTTGGTGGGCAACTAGCAATGAGATCGATTGCAGGAAAAATCTGGCATAGGGCTTAGTAACAACAGTAAACAACAGCAAAAGGATGGGCTCCACGAAAACATGATAGAATAGAGTGCAAAAGTATTCATGACGAAAACAAACGGGGTCATGGGTCAACATGAATACAACTCCATCCATCGAGGTAAGGCAAGGTCGTACAACACGATAACACGTAGATGCAACCTACAAGGATAGGGTTTCAACACTAACATAAGAGATCGCGTCGCCTAGCTGCGGTATTACTGCGGTACTCCGACACTAGCTCCAATCGAATAACAAGGGTTCATCTAAACAGCACACTACACGATGGATCTGGTCGAAGCAACTACAACCATTCAAGCATCTTCTCCACTATCCAGTTGCTCTCCATGCTGCATGTCGATGACGTCTTTTGGTACTTGCTCTGCAGATGGAACGTGTTTAACTTGGGCTGCCATGAGCTGTGCGACCATCTGCTGGGCTGCATTTTGTTATTCAATAAGTCCCGCGATCTGGTTGCCTCGGTTCTGCACTTGTAGCATCATCTCAAAAATCTGGGCTTCTCTCATGTCATGTAGAGCACCCTGAACTTCATCTTGCTCATTGTCAAGTCTCATCGCTCCAAGGTACATGCTTGTTCTTTCTTCTCATTGAGGGTGGCTGAGTAGTAGACAAGCACAGCAAGGTACGGGTTGTATTGTGGTTGTCTATCATTCAGCCAGGCATCCATGTGACGGCACCACGAGTGGATGCAGGATAGGCTATCGACGTCCATTTGTGGAGAGTGAGATGAAAAACATCTCAACTACTCCAACCAGCACAACCATGCTAAACAAAGTTTAACACATGGTAGCCAACTTCTGGACGGTCGTAGCAAGTAGCTACACACAACCATTGGGGCAAAAACAAGCAAGCAACACTCCATCAAATCAACTGACTGAAATCTGTCTTGACTGTGAGCAGCAGTAACAAACACGAAAACTGGCACTTCTAGAGACGTCAAACGTGAAAAGTCAGAACACGAAACTTGTATATAACTTCAAAATCTTTCCAACGAGTGCTCATACACCTCAAACGGACAAAGAGAACTGGAGATATCGAATTCTGAAGATGGCAGACAGATTCTGGAAAAACTGGTCAAAACTGAAATTTGGTTTCAATTGGTCACCAGATTTGGAGGGGATACTGACAGAATCGAAAGGAGAACTCTGAAGCAAATTTTAGTTCATGTTGTAAGCTTTCCAGCAAGTCTTGGTTCATCGAATTTGGTCAAGCGGTTTTGGAGTTATGAATTTTTTGAAATTAGCTTGTCAGTCTGAAATTTCTGGGTGATCTGAAATTCGTGGAAGTGTTTTAAATGAGGATGCAATGCATGCACGACCTATACGTCCTCACAAAATAAAATCTTGCCCAAGTATAGCGGGCCGTAGACATTGGTGGCAACTAAGTCGCACTCAACAAACGTTTTCTACACGATCTACGCGTAAGTTAGTGTACCTGCAGAAAGCACACAACGTCACCTCAAACAACCTACACAGGTGACGTAGCTCATCAAAATGTAATACATGGCCCAATAACATATCCTCACCATCCTCAACTCCTCGTGAACTCGATGGCTCACGGAACAGAACAAACTCCGCCACCAATATCCAAATCCAGCGCCATGTAGTTCCTTACCTTCTTACCTGGTCGTCGGTGCGTCGTTACAGAAAAATAACAAGCAACTCCTATTACCACCTGATACTCTAACATCCTTATAATGAGCTTTTCGTTCCTCACTCGTAACGTGGTTAGCTTTTCGAAAATAGACCGTTTATATGATGTACTGTCCCAACACGGCTTTGATACCAGCTGAAGCGTCTCCGCTTTTCACAGGATCGAGTCGGTAAAGCGCTGATGAACAGACGCAACAGTACATTACATAAAAAGCACAAATCTACAACACTCGACGATAAGTGGCCGCACATCGAAGCCCTGTGATGTGGACCCGCTGATGAACTCCACCAAGCAACAGCGGAACCGAAATCTATACCTGCACAAAAACATAAAGAGCCAAACCCTGAGTACTAGTTACTCAGCAAGACTTACCCGTCAACGTGGCTAACTACAGCCGACTCCTAGAATGCAAAGGCTACAAGGGGTTAGGCTGACTCACTTGCATAAAAGCGCACTAATTACTTGGTCCTTACTTTCAAGTTTTAATTCCAATTAAGTACTTAACCAATAAAGCAGTGTTCATATATCTAGAACAGGTATAAGTAACAATACATCAACGGTGATAGTATATATAGCAAAATATGTAAATAACAGTAATATAATAGACTAGCATCATCATCTCATCAATCATATCACACTACGATGTGGCGCACTGAGCAAGGTTGCTCTTGACCGAGAGCGGCGGCATCAATGTACATCCTGCAGGAGAAAACCTGACCACACGACGCACACGCGTAAAGTCGCATGCGGCAACCGTTTGCAAGGGTCCCCCTAGAGCTGGCTGGGTCTCACACCTCCCGAGAAAGGCCTTCCCGCACGGTCTCCGTCCCAGACGTACGCCCCGATTGGGAAGCATCTTTTCTCTCCCAAGTACCATGATAGAAAATGCAAGTATCCGTGAGACACCAGGGCAACCCAAGCTACTAAGTTTACTAGGCCCATAAAAACACTAGCATGTGATCAGTACGTTCGAACTTGCTCAATAGGGCCAACAACGAACGGTCCTTAATCGACACAGACGGGGCTACACCACCGTGAAGGCCCAGCCTTCTCCAACCATCCTATACAAACAATCCCCGTCCGGTCTCAACAAATCCTAAATCCATCTAGTACAATCCAGGGTGATTCCTATCATGCGAGTGGGACCTACCACTCGTCTTCTACCGTTCGCTAGTCCCTAAGCATAGCAAGTTCTAACGTTACCTAGACCACGTCTACAAAAATAGGACACAAGGTAGATCAGGAAGGGTAGTCCTAATGCAGTTCTAAGGTTTCACATCAACTCCTAATAAACCTAATGCACAATCAATTACTAGCCCCAATCAAGTGAGAAAATAAAATCCTAAATAGGGAGGCATGCACCGAGGCTTGCCTGGCTCAAGAACGACGCTATCTCTAGCACAGTCAGCAACGATCAGTCAGTGGCTCCTCCTGAGCGGCTCAACATCCTGGTCCTCCACCTGCTCCTGAATCACCTCGAGAGCTATATGCCATGACAAGGAAATGCAAGTTAGATGCAATAACATAATGCAATTAAAATGTATTTATTTATAGGACAGTCATTTACACTGTAAGTGCAAATGATTAATTTGTCTAATTACTTTCGTCTGGAATATTTCCTTCATTGACTTTCAATTAAGTTAACCATTTAATCAACCTAAGTTGATTAAATAAAAATTTGGCTTCAAAAATTTTTATGTCCAGTGGCATTTTTCTGGTGAAAGTCACCACTGGAAGTAATTTATAGTGAAGTTTGATGATTTGTTGCTTTACAGATTAATTATAATAATCTATACAATACAGATAATGATTTAATTCATAAGAAAATAATTATACATCATATGACAGTGGAAAAATGTTTTGTATCTGTGTTATCAGCAGCTTAACAAGCAGGCAATATTTCATGATTTAATGAGCAACAGAAGATTTATTAGGAATTAAACAAGGTTTGCATCATTTATAATTTTACAAAAAACAGGAAAACGAGTTGCAAGATTTTGACTTCTTATTTAAATATATCTGAGCATAAGGAAGCTAACAAAATTGGTTTCACATTTTTCCGAGGTGTATTCGATTTACTATGAATTTTACAAATTTCTGTGATTTTCTGGGAATTAACAAAATACGAAAAGGATTGAAAATTGGGCGGGCAAATCAGACCTGGGCCACATGCTAGGGCACACGGATCAGGGCCGCACCGGATCTGGGGTGGCCACAATGGATCCAGCCACTCCCAGGCGCGAACACACGTGAGGCCACAAAGGCGGCCACACGCGATCCGGCGCATGCACAACGGATCCAGACCTTGTGGTCGCGCGTGCGGTGGCCGGAGCCGTCGCCGGAGAGCGGCGGCGCGGCTCGCCGGAGCACGCTCCGGTGGTCCATTTGGTGCGCGGCTTGAACAGAGGGGTAGAGCGCGAAGTGGGGAGCTTACCTCGACAAACGGAGAGCCGCGGGGAGGGCCGGAGAGGGGTCGGCGACGTGCGGCGGCAAACGGAAGGAGTGCGGCGACGTCGCGGGCTCGCCGTGGTCAACGAGGATCTTCACGGTTTAGTCCTAGGGCTTCATGGTGTCCTGGGCGACGTCGGCGTTGGCTCCGTTGACGACGAGAGGCCGGGAATGGCGGGGCTTGACGGAGAGAGGTCGCGGTGGCTCGACGACGGCGATGGGGCAAAGTCAGAATCCGGCGACTAGGCTGCGGGAAAAGGAGCACAACCGAGTGAGCGAGGTGAGCAACTCTTCTGTGAAGCTTCCTGCGCGGGGAATCGACGGGAAACTCACCGAGAGAGGAGTATTTCACGGCGGCGCTTGAGGGCGAGTGGCGACCGGAGTTGGGGGTGGCGAGCTCGGACGCGAGGTGCACGGCGAAGGAGACGAGTCCGAGGCCATGGCGGAGGTGAAGGGCATCAAGGCAGAGCTTAGCGTGGTGGAGCTCAGAGGAGGGGGTCGCTGGCGGCTGTGGACGGCGTGCGCGTCGCTGCTCGGCAATGGGAGGGCGGCAACGGGCTCGGGATGGAGGAGTTCCGACCGGGAGTGGGAGACAGCGCGGAAGGAGGGGTGCCTTATCCCCTTGTCCGAGTAGGGGAGCGGCCAGGGACGGCGCGGCGCGGCCGTACGCCGGCGGCCACGCGGCGGCAATGTCCAGTGCGCGCGCAGTGAGAGGGGCGAGGCTGACGAGTGGGCCCGCCAGCATCTTTCCATTTTCACGATTTATTCAAACTTTGATTTTCCCCAATCTTGTGCACTAAATTCGAACTAGCAAACGAGTTCCAAAAATTATGAAACCAGTCTTGTTCGAAAGATCATGAAACGCAGATTCCAGTGACATAACATGCACATCTCAATTAGTAAAGTAATTCAAATGGCAGGTGGTCAAAGTTGGTCGATTTTGGGAATTTGGGGATTTTATTGGGGCCCAAGATGAATTTCATAAATCATCAAAAATTCTCCAAATTTCTTATATCAGAAGGGCTATTGACTGGTATTTTTGGTATCCAAAGTTGTTATTGAAAATTTTGAGTTCCTTCACAAGCATTGGTTTGACATTTATTTGCACATTTGATTTCGAATTTTGAATTGATTTGAATTTGAGTTCAATTTGCTTTTGGGCTGTTTGCACTATTAGCATTATAGTGACACGGGGTGTCACATCCATGAAATCGAAGCTTCTCACCACGCCGTAGCGCACCACCGTGTCATCATCGGCAGCGTCAGCCATGGCGGAAGTGCTGACTACACGGGGTCCGGGGAAGAACTCAAATTCGTTGAGTAAGTAAAACGGAACAAGGGACGCCGACGGCACGCCGTGCTGTCATGTGCCGTCCTCCCACAGCACATCGACGGTGGTGTGGGTGTCCGCGACGGTGGTGTGGGCTGTTCGATTTCGCTGCTTCTGCTTCAAATTGAACCCATGTTGGCTGTAGTGCTGCGGCGCAAGAAGCAGCGATCGGCGACGCCCCAACCCCAGTGGCAGCCGTTGAGGGAGCCCAACCTGGTGAGCAGGCTTGGGTTTGGCTGGTACGCCGGCGGCGCGGACGCCGAGACGACCTCCCGGTTAGTGCCCAGCGTCGCCGATGCCACCCAGTCGACGCGCACGGTGGCGATCTCCACACTGACCACGGTGCCCTCGTCGTTGCTAGAATTATTAGTGGGCTACAACTAGGCCCATTAGGAAATTCTGAATAATTCCTGGAAAATCTCAAAGGCCCATCCATGAGTGGTGGGAGTGCATCCTTTAGTCCCACATTGCTAGTTTAGGTGGAGGAGGACCAACTTATAAAGAAGGTTGTTCTACCCATTCTTGCAAGTGTGTGGATGAGAGGAATAAAGGAAAAACACACGCGCGCTCGCTCGCCTCGCCTCGCCGGGCCGGGCCGGGCCGGGCGGGGCGGGGCGGGGCTTGGGCGATGGGCGCGGCCGCGCATCACCTGCGTGAATGGTCCGTCGAAATCCGGCCCGATGCCTTGCGGGTGTGCGGCTTCCTTTTGCAGTTTTTCTTTTTCGTGTCCAACACGTTTTTATATGGAAACCGACTCGGTTTTGGGACGCCTTAACCCTAGCGGTTCTCCCTCTATAAATACGTATGGCCGCCATCCACCAGAAAAGACCTCAACACGAGTTAGGGTTTTGCCTCTTCCTCGTGCTGCGCCGCCGCTTGTAGTCTGCCCTATCCCGATCGTCGGCGTGCACCGGCGAACGGGAGAGCAGGTCTCCGGAACCGTCGTTCTCTAAGCTCCTGCACCGGGAGAGGGCGAATAAGGTTTTTGGGAAGCGCTCTGCGCGACTGCTCGATCGCTTCCATCACGGCTCGTCTTCCTCAACGTTCGTGTTCGGGGGCTGCTGCTCATCATCGCCTTCGTCGACGTCTTCTCCGCTGTCCCGGCTTGTCTGCATCGCCAATCGTCACGGCTTCTTCATCATCTCCTCTGAATGATCAGTACGTACTCTCTGAAACCATGTCTCTCTTCTATGCCTACATGATCCATGCTTGTACGATAGTACTGCGAAGTATGGTAGATCTTGCTCTGTTTACTATTGTTTTAGACTTGTCTAGATCTTGCGTAGACTTGTCTAGTTTATTCTGCAATCTGTTCATCATGTTCATGTTTTATTTCTGGATTAAATTAAACCTAAAAGTGCTCATATATCCAACAATCCAAAAACCTTATTGTAGGCACTTTGGTTTAATGGCTGGATTTGTCGATGCACTGAGGCCAGCGCAATTCACTGGCGTGCACTTCAAGAGATGGCAAGTGAAAGTCACGTTGTGGCTTACTGCCATGGGTGTGTTCTGGGTGTCTAATGGCAAACCAGACGGACCGCTGACTGCTGAGCAGGATGAGGCCTATACAAAGGCTAACACAATCTTCAAAGGCGCTATTCTGAATGCACTTGCGGACCATCTTACTGATGTGTATTTTGTGCATGAAAGAGCTAAGGAGTTGTGGGATGCTCTGTGTAACACCTATGGTGGTGCAGACACTGGCACTGAGTTGTATATCATGGAGCAGTATCATGACTATAAGATGGTCGATGACCGTTCAATAGTCGAGCAGGCTCATGAGATACAGTGCATGGTGAAGGAACTCGAACTCCTTAAGATTGTCGTTCCCGACAGATTTGTGGCTGGGGGCATCATTGCCAAATTACCTCCTGCTTGGAGGGATTTCGCCACACAGCTCAAACACAAGAGGCAAGAGATTTCTGTTTCAGATTTAATTGCTTCTCTTGATGTTGAGGAGAAATCTCGGGCTAAGGATGGACGACCTAAAGGAGTTGAGGGTCAAACCAGTGCCAGTGCCAATGTGGTACAGCAGCAGCAGCAGCAGCAGCAGCATCAGAAGTTTAACAAGGGCAAGGGCAAGAACAATAAGCCAAAACAGACCACTACCTTCAAGAAGAAGAAGAACAAGGAGAACGAGGGTTGCTTCGTGTGCGGTGCTTCTGATCATTGGGCAAAGAAGTGCCCAAACCGCAAAGGAAGAAAACCTCAACAGGAGCAGAAGTCTGCGAACATGGTGACCATTGCTGGAAGTGGAAATAGTGGGTACGGTTTACCTTCTATTTTTTCAGTATTTCAATCTACAAGTTGGTGGCTTGATACTGGTGCTAATGTTCATGTTTGTGCTGACGCTTCTCTGTTTTCTTCTTACCAGGTCCAACGGGATTCTTCCGTCCTGATGGGGAATGGGTCACATGCTTCTGTTCATGGTGTTGGTACGGTCGATCTGAAGTTTACTTCGGGAAAGATCGTGCGGCTGAGGAACGTGCAGCATGTCCCTTCTATCAACAAGAATCTAGTTAGTGGTTCCCTTTTGTGTAGGGATGGTTTTAGGCTAGTGCTTGAGTCTAATAAACTTGTCGTTTCTAAGAGTGGACAATTTATTGGTAAAGGCTATGATTGCGGAGGCTTGTTCCGTTTTTCCCTTTCGGATTTCTGTAATAAGTCGGTGAACCATATTTCTAGTGGTATTGATGAGAGTGATGCTAGTGTTTGGCATTCACGTTTATGTCATTTGAATTTTGGTTCTATGTCTCGACTTTCCAGCTTGAATTTAATTCCGAAATTTTCTATTGTCAAAGGTTCTAAATGCCATAGTTGTGTGCAATCAAAGCAACCTCGAAAACCTCACAAGGTTGCCGAGGAGAGACATTTGGCACCATTAGAACTCATACATTCAGATCTGTGCGAGATGAATGGTGTGTTGACAGAAGGTGGAAAAAGATATTTCATGACGTTGATTGATGATGCGACTAGATATTGCTATGTATACTTGTTGAAAACGAAAGACGAGGCTCTAAACTACTTCAAAATCTATAAGGCTGAAGTTGAAACTCAACTTGAGAAAAAGATCAAACGTATTAGGTCTGATCGCGGTGGTGAGTATTTTTCTAACGAGTTTGACTTATTCTGTGCGGAACATGGTATTATTCATGAGAGGATGCCTCCCTATTCGCCCCAATCAAACGGGATTGCCGAAAGAAAGAATCGCACTTTGACTGACTTGGTTAATTCCATGTTAGCCACTGCTGGATTATCCAAGGCATGGTGGGGGGAGGCTTTACTGACATCATGTCATGTCCTGAATAGAGTTCCCATGAAGAATAAAGAGAAAACTCCGTATGAAGAATAGATTGGAAGAAAACCATCGCTTTCTTATTTACGCACATGGGGTTGTTTGGCCAAAGTTAATGTGCCAATAAACAAGAAGCGTAAGTTGGGACCTAAAACTGTGGATTGTGTCTTTTTGGGATATGCTCATCATAGCATTGCTTATAGATTTTTAGTGGTTAAATCTGAGGTATCTGATGTTTATGTCAATACATTAAAGGAGTCTCGTGATGTGACTTTCTTTGAGGACATATTTCCTATGAAAGATTTGCATAGCATTGATAGATTATCTTCTGATGTGATTCCTGAAACAATACCTGAACCTGACACACATTCTGAACATGCTGAACATACACTTGAGTCAATTCCAGAGGAGAATGACAGTGAAGCTCCTAGGAGGAGCAAAAGACAGAGGACTGCAAAGTCTTTTGGTGATGATTTCACTGTGTATCTCGTGGATGATACTCCTAAAACCATTTCAGAGGCATTTGCATCTCCTAATGCAGATGATTGGAAAGAGGCTATCCATAGTGAGATGGATTCCATTCTTTCAAATGGTACTTGGGAGGTTGTTGACAAAACATATGGTTGCAAACCTGTGGGTTGTAAGTGGGTGTTCAAGAAGAAGCTCAGGCCTGATGGTACTATTGATAAGTATAAGGCTCGACTTGTTGCTAAGGGCTATACACAGAAAGAAGGCGAAGATTTCTTTGATACTTACTCACCTGTTGCTAGAATGACCACTATTCGAGTTTTACACTCTCTGGCTGCCTCTCATGGTCTTCTCGTCCATCAGATGGATGTTAAGACAGCTTTCCTTAATGGGGAGTTGGAAGAGGAAATCTATATGGACCAGCCAGACGGTTTTGTAATTAAAGGTCAAGAAGGCAAAGTGTGCAAGTTGTTGAAATCTTTGTATGGTCTGAAACAAGCTCCTAAGCAATGGCATGAGAAATTTGATTCAACTCTCATATCAGCAGGCTTTAGTGTCAATGAGGCTGATAAGTGTGTGTACTACCGCTATGGTGGGGGTCAAGGTGTTATACTGTGTTTGTATATCGATGACATACTGATCTTTGGAACAAACCTTGGCGTGATTCATGAGGTCAAGTCGTTCTTGTGTCATAACTTTGACATGAAAGATCTGGGAGAGGCTGATGTTATTTTGAACATCAAGTTAATCAAAGGAGAGAATGGGATTACTTTGACACAATCCCATTATGTAGAGAAAGTCTTGAACCGGTTTGGCTATAAGGACAGCAAGCCTTCTCCAACACCTTATGATCCCAGTGTGATTCTTCGAAAGAATAAAAGAATTGGTAGAGACCAATTGAGATATTCTCAGATCATTGGATCACTCATGTACTTAGCTGGTGCTACGAGGCCTGATATCTCATATGCTGTGAGCAAACTGAGCCGGTTTACTTCTAATCCGGGAGAAGCTCACTGGCTTGCACTTGAGAGAGTTATGCACTATCTGGTTGGCACTATGAACTATTCGCTTCACTATTCTGGATATCCTGCGGTACTTGAGGGATATAGTGATTCGAACTGGATATCTGATGCAGATGAGATATATGCCACTAGTGGATACATTTTCACTTTAGGTGGTGCTGCTGTTTCATGGAGGTCATGCAAACAGACCATCTTAACGAGGTCTACCATGGAAGCAGAGTTAACTGCATTAGATACAGCTACCGTTGAGGCCGACTGGCTACGAGAGCTCTTGATGGACTTGCCTATCGTTGAAAAACCTGTGCCGGCAATCCTTATGAACTGTGACAATCAAACGGTAATTGTCAAGGTGAATAGTTCTAAGGATAATGATAAGTCATCAAGACATATTAAGAGACGGTTGAAGTCTGTCAGGAAGATGAGAAACTCCGGAGTTATATCATTGGATTATATCCAAACTGCAAAGAACCTGGCAGATCCGTTTACTAAGGGGCTGTCACGTAATGTGATAGACGCTGCATCTAAGGAGATGGGTATGAGACCCATATGAGTTATTCCATAGCGGTAACCCAACCTATGTGATCGGAGATCCCGTGAAGTAGGATCTGGGAAGAACAAGCTAGTGGATGACTAGAGAGTACCTTACCTAACCCACTCGAGTAAAGATGCATTACTCTCATTTTCTGCATGGCAGGTTGGCAAATGCCTTAATGTATTCTGTTGGCTTTAATTAGCGAAGATGTTTTCCTGCAGAACATTCTTGAAAGAATACACCTATATGAGCCCGATTGTTGTAAGGTCGCAATCTGTGAGACTTGGGTGATCTCTATTAAGCTCATGAAGAGACCAGGGAGTATGACCTATATGCTCCACCCGCGGGGTAGTCTACTGGAGGTCAAGTATCAGTTTGGCTTTAAGTGAAACTTGTTTGCACAAAACTTGCAATTCAAGGCGTAGTCCATTGTTCAAGTTGTGAATGAGTGTAGCTTATTGTTCTAGATGGATGTTCAACTTAACAGTCTCCATCGAAGCACTGGTATATCAAACAGCAGTAGGATCTGGCAAAGTCTTAAATGAGACTTTGAGATCTGGTGGGGGATTGCTAGAATTATTAGTGGGCTACAACTAGGCCCATTAGGAAATTCTGAATAATTCCTGGAAAATCTCAAAGGCCCATCCATGAGTGGTGGGAGTGCATCCTTTAGTCCCACATTGCTAGTTTAGGTGGAGGAGGACCAACTTATAAAGAAGGTTGTTCTACCCATTCTTGCAAGTGTGTGGATGAGAGGAATAAAGGAAAAACACGCGCGCGCTCGCTCGCCTCGCCTCGCCGGGCCGGGCCGGGCGGGGCGGGGCTTGGGCGATGGGCGCGGCCGCGCATCACCTGCATGAATGGTCCGCCGAAATCCGGCCCGATGCCTTGCGGGTGTGCGGCTTCCTTTTGCAGTTTTTCTTTTTCGTGTCCAACACGTTTTTATATGGAAACCGACTCGGTTTTGGGACGCCTTAACCCTAGCGGTTCTCCCTCTATAAATACGTATGGCCGCCATCCACCAGAAAAGACCTCAACACGAGTTAGGGTTTTGCCTCTTCCTCGTGCTGCGCCGCCGCTTGTAGTCTGCCCTATCCCGATCGTCGGCGTGCACCGGCGAACGGGAGAGCAGGTCTCCGGAACCGTCGTTCTCTAAGCTCCTGCACCGGGAGAGGGCGAATAAGGTTTTTGGGAAGCGCTCTGCGCGACTGCTCGATCGCTTCCATCACGGCTCGTCTTCCTCAACGTTCGTGTTCGGGGGCTGCTGCTCATCATCGCCTTCGTCGACGTCTTCTCCGCTGTCCCGGCTTGTCTGCATCGCCAATCGTCACGGCTTCTTCATCATCTCCTCTGAATGATCAGTACGTACTCTCTGAAAACATGTCTCTCTTCTATGCCTACATGATCCATGCTTGTACGATAGTACTGCGAAGTATGGTAGATCTTGCTCTGTTTACTATTGTTTTAGACTTGTCTAGATCTTGCGTAGACTTGTCTAGTTTATTCTGCAATCTGTTCATCATGTTCATGTTTTATTTCTGGATTAAATTAAACCTAAAAGTGCTCATATATCCAACAATCCAAAAACCTTATTGTAGGCACTTTGGTTTAATGGCTGGATTTGTCGATGCACTGAGGCCAGCGCAATTCACTGGCGTGCACTTCAAGAGATGGCAAGTGAAAATCACGTTGTGGCTTACTGCCATGGGTGTGTTCTGGGTGTCTAATGGCAAACCAGACGGACCGCTAACTGCTGAGCAGGATGAGGCCTATACAAGGACTTGTCTAATTTATTCTGCATTCTGTTCATCATGTTCATGTTTTATTTCTGGATTAAATTAAACCTAAAAGTGCTCATATATCCAACAGTCGTGCGTCGGCGACCAGCCGCCGGTGAGCCGCCGGGAAGACTCGAAGACGGACAGGTTGTCCGCGCCGGGGCATACACGCAACCCCGGGAAATATGGGCTGTTCATGTGCGGGCGAAAGGTTTCGTTGATGTGTTCACCTACTACTCCTAAGTTTTCGGCCGCCGCGGTGACCCTGCACACGGCGCCGTCGTCGAATCGCACGTCGACGTCCAGGGACATCTCCTGGACGCGGCCCAGCCACGTCCCGAACACGACGTAGTCGCCGACGCTGAGCTCCCTGACTCGCCGGACCTCGGCCGGCGACACGCCCTTCGCCACCAGGACCGGCTCTTCGCCATTGTTGCCGGTGCCGAGCTGGACGAGGTCGAGCGTCGTGGCGGCTTCCATGACAAGCCCGATCTGCCCTCCCGGATAAGACGCCGACACAACAAACTGTCCCGGGTACAGGTAGCTCCTGTCCGACACGGTCAGGTCGCCGGCCGCCGCGTACACAAGTGCGCCATCGACGCATAACACGGCGAGGCAACCGTCAGGTGCTTTTTCCAGCTGCTCCTCAGGATCCCTCACCACACCGTGGTCCCCATGGGCGCCTTTGGTCTTGAAAGTCACAGTGTCCCCGCCGTTAATAACAGGACATGCCGCAGCGACGGCCTCGCCGTCCATAGATCCTTGGCCTCTTCTCATTGATGAACGAATAATCCGTTCTCTTTTCTCCTTTCGCGTGATTGGTGTTGATTGTTATAGAACTTGTAGTTCGTCTGTACACAAACTCGATCACAGGAGTTGTAGTCCGCATGCAAAACAAGCCTTAATTTTCCAATCCCTCCTCTCTTTTCTACGGAAGCTACTGAAACTTTGTACTAATTATGGAGTGCTTCCATAGTCAGTTTTATGGATGATGCCTGTTTTACTCCATCCAACAATTCACTTAACTATCCTTTTTTACTCCCTGAATAAAATCCTTAACTCTAGTTACTCTCTCAGGTAATTCAAGTCGGTTAAAAGCTACCCAATTATATTGTTTCATTCACTATTTTATTTCTCCATTAGTGTCTTAACAAGAGAAATATAAAAATATATAGCAAATATCTAGGTCCTAAAAAGTGCGGCTTTGTCTCTCTTACACCCCAACTCTCTCAGTCTCTCTTTTGCCTGTCGGATACTAAGAAAAACTGGTTTTGTCTATAGAACATTGCCCGCGTTTTTTTAGGGATAACATTGCCTCTGTTTGAGGAGACTAGAAAGGCGAATAGCTAAAAAATGACACAAAGCCCTTGCTCCGTTCCCCTCCAAAGCGAACCAGTGACATCCAATTCAGAGCTCCCTCTGGCAGTGATTTGGATGAGCCGGGCCTTGCTAATTCGCGCGTGCGCCAGGAGCGCAACCAGCGCACTCTCCCGACAGGCCCGCAACTTTCCTTTTTAGGAAAGTTTCGCTTCCACCAACTTTCCATTTTTGGAAAGTTTTGATACAACTTTTTCTGAAAAGCTTGTTACGAAAAGTTTCGTTGTAAACTTTTAACCAAACTTTTGGTAGAGAACTTTTTACCAAACTTTAGGTGGAGCAAACTTTTTACCAAACTTTTTTCTCACCCCCGGGCCCACCCACGTGCGCGCGGCCCCGCGCGTCAGGAGCACGCGCTCAGATCAGGAGTTTCGGTGGGGACCTCCTGCACTGTGACTGGTACCTCTTGCACTTGGAAACACCACCTCCACGCCCTGTCCGCCACGCTCGGCTGGCATCCTACACTAGTGTCAAGCCTAGACTAGATGTGGCCTAAAAAAAAGCCTAAACTAGATGCACAGAAACATAAATTAAATGTCCATTTATATGAAATTGTACTCCTAGACTAGATGGACAGAATGATAGGAATTTGAGTGGCTAGTGTGTATCAGTGGGAGTGCACGGTGGCAGCCCGTGGGCAGCGGCGCCACCAATACCGAACGAAATATGCTGAAAGCTCATGAGTAATGGCAGTAAGCTTATGAACTACCGCATCACAGGTCCTCGGTGCAAACGGGATCTCAACATCAATGAACGAAATAGCCAGCAGGAACTTTATCTCCTTTATCAGCACTCCATTTGGTGTGCACTACAGCTCGGTTGACAACGTACAACGCATTTTTCATATTTTTCATAAATCCCCATCCTCTAGACTCTGTTCATTGATTAACATAGAAACATGGAAATAGATGTGGTTTGGGGTTTTAGATCATCTCCAAAGTCGATTACTGAATCTTAGCCTCGTTGAAGAATTGGTAAAATCGATCATGTTGACACTAAATTAACGGCGGGCTAGCATGTCATCTGCTCAATAAACGTTAGAAACTAACAGAGTATATTATATTTAAAACAAAGCGAGTATTACATTTGTATGCTCCAAATAAATATTTTTCCTATCAAAGTTTTTTTTATGTTAAGGGGAAACAAATTATACGAAATTGAGCGCCGTGGGATAGGACAGCGTCCCACTGCAGCCGCTACCAAATCAGACCAGGAACTTGTCGAACTGATGGTACCCGTTGGCGTCGATCGCGGTGAACGACTCGATGAGCTGCGGCATGAACCTGGCCACCACGAGCCTGAACCCCGCCGAGCATGTCCGCCCACTGCTCACCTCTGTGGTGTTTGCCTCTTCATCAAGCATGCCGACAGGGCAGGCCTCTCGAAGGTACGCCTCGCACGCCCGAAGCACGAACCTCCCACGGCGGCGGAAATGGCGGCGCACGAGCTCCTCGAACCCCGCCGGCGGCCGGCGCAGAAGGTGCAGCATGGTCCGGAGCGCGAGCAGGCAAGTTTCCTCGGCATAGATGACCTCGTTGCGTGCCGCCTCAGGCGTGCCCAGGTATTGATCATTCTCAGACTCGTTGTAGAAGGGCTGTGCCGTGAGCACCAGCCCCTGGATGGAGACCACCACCTGTAGGATGGTTGACATCTCTGGCGACCAGAGCTCCATGTCCTCGCCGTCGCAAGTGTCGAGCAGGCTTATGCAAACTGTTCCTGAGTTGTCGAGGTTGGGGTTCAATCTGAGACCGAAGGAGTGGTAATGCACCCGCGGCGGCACATTGGGGTATGTTGGCGGCAGCTGCAGGTCGAAGAAGAAAAGGCCGTCTTGGTACGGCGTACCCACGGCACCCACCATCGCCACCCGGAGCAGGTCCGCGCGGTCCTCGAGTGCTCTCACGTAAATGGTATCTGAATAAGATGCAACATACCCAATTGTTGGAATCGAATAATATCATATTGTCAAATTGAGCTACAATGCACAAACCAGTTTCATGGTTACTTACCAGGTAAGTTGTTCTCTAAAATCTTCCACTCCTTTTGCACTGTCTTGATCCACTCCCTTCCACCACCAATACCCTGCGGTAAATCGTGCATGCATGCAGTTAATAACTCTCACCCAATAAATAAGAAGAAATCAGAATGCCAGGAATGCTGCAGAGGCGCCCTGCTCGAGCTGCTCAAGCGGCGAGAGCTGGCCGCCACGTGCCGGCCAGGGGACGGACCGGGAACGGCTCCTTCGGGGGCCTTCCCCGGGCATCGAATAGCGGACAAGTGCACATTGCCAATAGAAGTGTCTATCAATCAAATAAATTACGAACCTGCTCCGTTTCTTTGAGAAAGTAGTGATCTGGAGGACTCTTCTCCACGACATCAAACTGCGGAATGTGAAACAAAGCATCACCAAGGGCATTTCCTGATGACTTCTGCTTGGCACAGATATTGTTATCAACTTCTTCTTCGACGACCATTGTCTCAGAACTACCGCCATTAGATTGGTTGACAACGTTCTCCATTGCTGCAGGTTCCAACCTTGCCGTTGCCTCTGGGTCACAAACAAAGAACCTCTTACCCTTTGCCGTTACTTCCGCGGCCAATCGCATCAGTCCCTGCGTGAGGCCGCTCACCCCTGGAGTACCGGCTTCGCCGCCACTCACGTCGGCGGCATCATCATCATTACCACGGATTTCAGCAGTTACGTTGCCCTATTATATATATAATCAAAAGTGAGGATGCCAGATTGTTACACATGGTAATAACCATTGATATGTGCATTTGGTTTATGCATGTTAGATAGGTACCGTAGCGTCCATGGCATGATTTTCATCTGTGTCCTGTGCATCTTTGACGGCATCAATGGCCACCCAATCGCCCATTCCCTCTTCCATCTCACTGATTGTCTGTTCCCCGACGACAGAAATTTTGTGAGGTAACACCTGAAATAATTGCCATCCATCATTAAGTACACTGTAAAAATATCCAAGGCTGCAACTAGCTCTTATAGACTAGCTAGTTCTTTACTAGTCTCTCCTAACCCATGTTTGTAAACTATTTGATTCATCCTGAAACTAGTAGATCAAATAAATTGTAGGAAGCTGACTTTTTAATATAATACTAATAAATGGATGGCTATATATTTCATAAAAGGTTTTAATTTTTACAAAATTACAAATAAGACTAAATTTCTTTGTCATACAGTCTAGGAAACTGCACTAATTAGTAATCTTATAGCACATCTAGTTCCCATTGTCATACAGTATGGCCTTTGAGATGTGAATATTGTTGATAATAGATAGGTACCTTAGGAGCAACGGCATGATCCTCATCCTTGTCCTCTCGTGCTTCGATGATAGCATCATTGGCCATCCAATCGCCCATTTCATTTTCCATCTCGCTGATAGTTTTTCCGTGGACGACAGAAATCTCATGAGGCAATGCCTGAAATAATAATTGGCATCCATCAATTTGAAACTAGAGGTTAATTATACATAATCACCTGAAATAATAAGGCACTGCTAATTTTCAAATGCTTGAAAACATAGGGGTCTTTCATGAGACACCCTCAGCCACCCGTTGTCCACCCAACGGCTGTGGATGTCCCCTGTTGTTTGTACTCATCTGGCGAGTCACATGAGTATGACCCAGTTAAGGAATTTGAACAGGAGCAAGGATTTGAAGCACTTGGAACAAAGTAAATATGGAAATAATAATATGCACCGAGCGGAGACTAACCTTTGACGTGGTTTTGTCGCCCCACTTGACTTGGACACATCCATCGTCACACAGATCAATGACATGTCCAACCCATGATAGATCATTGGCGCCAACGGCGGTCTCCAACGGCTGCAGGCGAACAACAATATCCCCATAGAAGACTTGTCCTTTGTGATCCACCAAGGCAAGATCATATGCGCTCACCGTCTCGTTGCTCTCAACCTTGCCGCCGTGTTCCATCACCTCAAACCACGACACGCGCACCGTCTGATCCCCGACGTCAACGCTTCTGACGATGCCGTAGCGCACCAACGGAGCGTCTGCAGTTAAATCCTCCTCAGCTGTCGTGCCTGAGATTTCAGCACCGTCGGTGACCTTGCTGATCACATGCTCTCTTGGGAAGAACTCATAATTGTTCAGTGAGTCGATGTCGACGGGGACCAGGGACGCCGAGGGCACGTCACACCACTGTGTGCCGTCCTGCCACAGCACGTCGACGGTGGTGCGGGTGTCAGCGACGGACATGGGCTCCTCCACCTGCATCGGCGGCCTCAGGTTGTGTCCAGTCGCTTCACGCCTCCTTCCCAGGTTAAACAACGCCTTCTTCAGCGGCGGCGGCGACTCAGCGTTGCGAAAAAAGCAGCGATCGCCGACGCCCCAGAAGCAGTCACCGGAGGAGGCGAACAAGGTGAGGTCGTTAAGGTTTTGCTGGTACGCCGGCGGTGCAGACGCCTTGATGAGGTCCGGGTTGGTGCCTAGCGCCGCAGAGGCAACCCAGTGGACGAGCACGGCGCCAACCTCGACGTTGGAGACGGTGCCCTTGAAGCTGCCGTTCAGCCGTGGCGTTGATTTGACGCGCTGACCGGGGTAAACAAAGATGTTCGTGACCTGGCGCCCGTTGCCGCCGCCGATGACCTCCAGCTTGCGCTCGTCCGCTTCGGAGACCCTGCACACGAAGCCGTCGCCGATCTGCACGTCGACGTTGACGGACACCTCGACGACCCGGCCGAGCCACGGCCCGGACACGACGTAGTGGCCGACGCTGAACTCCCGGACGCGTCGGAGCTCGGCCGGCGACACGTCCCTAGCCACCACCACCGGCTCGCCCGCGACAAGCCGGACGAGGTCGAGCGACGTGGTTGCCTTGGTAACGACCCCGATCTTCCCTCCGAGATCCGACGCCGAGACGACGAACTTTCCCGTTCTCAAGTAGCTCCTGTCCACCACCGTGAGGTCGCCAGCGTCTTCGTACAAGATGGCGCCGTCGACACACATCACGGCGAGCTTGTCGTCTTGGGAGGGGCCCAGCCTCCGGTCAGGGACCACTAGCCCGCGTTTGCCATGGCTGCTTTTCTTCTTCTTCTTGAATGTCACAACGTCGTCCAATGCTGGAACAGCCGTCGCGGCCTCGCCGTTCCTGTGCCCCGCGAAGCCGTCCATAGCTTCGTAACTGGATGATTCTTTTTCTCCCCCAATACTATATCGCCCCTTATTTATAGATAACCGCGTGATCCTATATATACATATATGGTCCGTCCATGTCTTGTACAACACAATCACAGGAGTTGTAGTCCGCATGCCAATCGATCGAGCTTTTTTTCCAGTCCAAAAGCGCTTTCTCAACAATCCTATAGGAAGATACGGAAACTTGTACCATATTCCTTTTATTTATTTATTTATAACCGTGTGATCTTGTAGTCTGTCCATGTCTTGTACAACGCAATCAGAGTTGTAATCCGTATTCAAGCAGAGCACATGGGATCTCACCTGAATCGCCCCATCTAGCTTTTTCTATTGTTCAGCAGCGTTTTTTTTTCCAACATTCCTATGAACATACAAATTCTCAAAAAAAAAAACATTTGGCCATCCAAATTAATTTTTGATAATGGATTAATTATATATGTCTATTTACCCTTTCCTTTCATATTGTCCGTTGAATCCCTAAATAAAATCTTAACTCGATTTATTCTACAAATAATTCAAGTCGGTAAAATCTACACCCTTATATGTGGGTGGTCATAGTTTTTTTGTGCCTTGCTCTTCTGTGTCGAGTTTTTGTGAAGTAAACAACTGCATTCATGAAGAGAAAAACCTGATCAATCAGATTAGCAAGAATACCAGCAGACCATCACTCTACATATTCTCACATGATAAGGAAGCACAAAGTAATGTAATAGAGTGAAATTATGAGAATAGAAAAGGATATTATTTTATTGCAGCTTGCAAAAAACCATAGAAGAGGAGATAGAAAAGGAGTGAAAAAACGGGGGGTACCATGCATGAGAGCTGCAGCGTTGGTCTCTAAGGCTATCAAGGAACGGGTCTTCCAGCTTGGTTTGTACCCCAGTTACCAGTGGCGGATCCAGACGAAAATTGTAAGGGGGACTGAACTACATATTATAGAAAATACATTACTTTTAGAGATATAAATAACTCATACATTATTGGTGAATTTTTAATACAACATTATCTCAAAGTAGAAGCCATTACTGGTGTATTACTCAGAAGTATAGTGCTGGAAGTATTGTTGGAACTTGAAAAGAGAATGTAAGCACTATTCTTTTGGTCCGGCAAAATTGTTCCATGGGCCAAAAAAGTTATTCTTCCAAAGAAAATTGTTCCTCGAAATTGAATTGTTCCACTTCATTAGCTCAAAATGTACCATTTCTTCGGCGTGAAAGAGATCAGGAATCGGCAGCAGAAAAAACTAATTAGGAAGCATAATATGTTTTCAGTTCCTCCACTTACTCCTCCTGCAATTATCGCACCCATGGAAAGGTCGGAGATGCAATATTCAGATCGAGGTTCTGGAGTGCAATAAGCACCTCACCTCGCGTTGTAGAGCTGGGATCTGCCTGGCCCTTCCCAGCAATTATCGCACCCGTGGAAAGGTCAGAGATGGAATGGCAGTTGAAGCATGATTTTATCTTAGTGCAGCCCACCCAGATTGCTGATGTTTTTTTTTTAGAAAAAGGAATATATTGATATTCCAGCCTCTATATCAAAATGATATATATAGCCATGCTTATTACAATTGGGAAACGGTCCATTCCAAAAAACAGTGGAAAATAGACAAAAAGGAACGAAAAAAACTCTCCGGAACATCCATCCAAAGATCAAAGATTTGCATTGTCTTAGCACCACCCCGGAAAAATGAACATCCAATTCTTTCATTCATCACCGAGAACACGAGTCGTGTTGGCACCATCTCATTGTCCCTGTCCTAGGGCGAGTCACGATAACTTGGTACACTCTCTGCATGACCGTATCCCCTAAACACCACCTCACACTAGTTATCAGTCAATGTATTGCCCTAAGTCATGCCTCATGTCATCATAATCCTCCTCAGGCCGCTGCAGCTACAGAATTCACCATTGTGCTATATCTTACTCCCTCTGTTCAATTTTATAGGTTGTTTTAGACGTTCACATAGGAAACAATGAGCTTTCATTTAGACTCTGCTACCCCTATTGAATTGGACTGGACTGCACCTCTGCACCTCCTTTTCCTGGGCCCGTGAGCTCTAATCAATGAGGCATCCCATTGCTTTTTTCACTGCATGCCGCGAAAGGAGCTCGACCAAGAACTGATGCCTGGGCTGCGCAATCGATGGGGAGACGCGCCTGCGCAATCGATGGGGAGACGCGCAGTGAGCAGGGAAGCCGCCACCGGCGTCGACCGGAGAGGCAGGTGGCTGCGCGTGCGGGAGCTCGTCGGCCATGCACTATGTAAAAAAGGCTAATTCCAGACACAGCCTCTTGGTGACGCGTTTTTAAAACGCGTCTGCGATGAACAATAGCAGACGCGTTTAGTTGAAACGCGTCTGCTATATGATTACACTCTACAAAACGCGTCTGCTATGTGACAATATAGGAGACGCGGTGCAACAAAACGAGTCTGCTACCACAGGTAAGTCTATAGCAGACGCGTTCCCATAAAACGTGTCGCCAAATAAAGGCACCCGGACCCGAAATTTTACTTCGTTTAAGCCTATTCGGCGTCGCTTCGCGTCCGCAGCACGGCACCCCCTGAGTCACGAGTCTCCTGAGTCCTGACCCATTCGTCCTCCCCTCCACAGCACCGCGCCCCGTCCTCCCCTCCCTTCCCTCCTCGCACCTCACCCTGCTCCTCGCCGACCGGAGCCGCCGCGCCCCCACATCGCCCTCGCCGGAGACGCCGTGCTCCACCTCGTCGACCCGAGCCGCCGCGCCCACACCTCGCCGGAGCAGTCGCGCCTCCACCTCGTGACGACCTCGCGCCTCCTCGTCAGCCTGAGCCGCCGCATCCCGCCTCAACATAGCGGCTGCGCCTCCTCCTCCTCGCCCCGACCTCGCACCTGCTTCTCGTCGACCCGACCCGCCATGCCCCCATCGTCGGAGTAGCGTCGCCGGTGAAGACCCTAGGGTTAGGGTTTGGCCTCCTCCGGATCGACGAGGGGCAGACTGGATCTGTGCTCTGGAGATCGAGGAGGCGACCTGGAGCATAAGTACGACGACCTCGCAGGATTCATCCCCTCGCCACCCTCTGCAGGATTCGTCCCCTCGCCGCCCTCTGCAGGATTCATCCAGATCTGGTGCGGGGGACGGCGGATCCGCCAGCGGCAGAGCTCCGGCACATGGTTCGCCACCTCCGCATCGTCATCCCCAAGTCCCAGCTGCACAGGTACTCTCTCTCTCTCTCTCTCTCTCTCTCTCTCTCTCTCTCTCTCTCTCTCTCTCTCTCTCTCTCTCTCTCTCAGATGAATCTGCAACGAATCCGGTGTGATTTTTAGGAATTACTGGAGATCCGTCATAGACTTACCTCCTCCCCCCTTCTCTACCTCATCTCCGTGGCAGCTCGTCGTAGCGATGATGCTGACGCCTTCAGGATGCCGGCCCTCCTCCTGCTCGACGACCGCCGGGATGCCCTCCTCTCCCGAGGTACTCCCCGCTGCCTTCCTCCCTCTGATGTGTGCCGCTGCCCTGGTCGTCCGCCTCTTCCTGCTGCTCGCTGTGCAATAGGCTCTGCTATTTCCCATGCTTGCTATGTGTTCGACAGAATGCCTCAAAGAAAGAAGCGTTAGTGCATATGCTCTGGTGAAGTGCTGGATTGCTCGTGTTGTGCTCTCTGCTTGTTATTGTTCTGTTATTTTCTGATAAGTACTGATGCATACGTTTAGAGAAATCTGGGAGGTTCGACTATGATTAGGCTACAGACAAAGAAATGAAAGGGCTGATCTGTTATTCCTTCATATTGCACTGTGAGTTTTTGTCACTTTGTCTCATCCCTTTGCTTTTCCTGTTCTCTGTTCCACCTCTTTCTCGTTGCAGGTACTTTGAGTGGCATGAGCTGGACAAGGACCAGAGCCACTCGACAATTTCTTCTAAGCCTTCTATTGTTCTGCAGTGCTTGTTATTAGGACCAGAGGACATGCATGTTATTTACTTATTTCGGTAGAATGGACGTGGACTTCCTTGTTATTTACCAATGTGAGGTGTGATTTCAAAAGGGCAAGGAACTTAAGTCTTACTTTTCTGGTTTTGATATGTTTCCCTTTTCTTTCTGCTTGTTATTTCTGGTCCATGGTTTGGCTATGAGTAGTAACAGCTAACGACCTACAACAGATCATTTCATTGGTAGCTGCTAACTGTCAACCTGCTGACTTTCAGACTGATGCTTTTTTCAGGAAAAATAATACTAAAATCTTCTTCAGGATACTAATTTCAAATTTTGTATTATTTTTCCAGGAATGCAATTATTCTTCCCGCATACTACTATTTGCTTGCACTCATTGGCATCTTGGTATTCTTTTGGGATAGCCATTGGAACAATGAACTATCTAAGCTGAACCACAAAGGTAAGCAATTATAGCTCATTATTTAGCTCCTTTTTGTGCCACTGAAATGAATGGATCATGCAATATTATGAATATAGACCTTATCTGATGATCTGCAATGTACTATCTACTTCCTATTTTAGTTAAAACCTGTTTATTGCTGATGGTTCACCATTTTTGTGGATTATTTTGGTGACAACTCCAGATCTGTGAAATTATCCCAAAGAACCATCACCATTTTTACTGTTTGTGTTTGTTGTTATTTTGAAACGAGTCAAGGCTACCATGAGCTTTATTTCTGCTCTGAGATCTCGAACTTGGTTCAAGTGTGATTCAGCAGTTTTATCAGGTTTTCTATCGATGTTTATTGCCTGTATTGTTTGCCTTCTTTAGTGCTGAAATATATGAACTCCTTTCACTATTACCTGCTCTGTGTTGCTAAGTTATGATGGATTTTCATATGATTGTACCCAGCTCTGTCTTGTTGTTCTGCTGCTATCTTGAAGCACTAGCTGATCTGCAGCCTCTTTGTGATGTATTTGTGATGTAAAACATATGTATTTGTGATGTATGTAATAGATACAGCCTGTATATGTATATATAATGAAACATCTTTTGTTGTATGTGCATTTGTATTGCCTATTATGGATAAACAATTGCTTTTTTTTTGTTTTTTAATCTACCATAGCAGACGCGTTTTGATCTAAACACGTCTGCTATTGTTTCTTATAGCAGACGTGTTTTGGTCTAAACACGTCTGCTACATGACCATGATAGCAGACGCGTTTTGATCAAAACGCGTCTGCTATTTGTGGTTATTTGCAGACGCGTATTTCCGCGTCTGCGATTAAGGCTAATCGCAGACGCTAATTTGGAGACGAATTTTTTTTTCGTCTGCTAATAGAGTTGACCCGCGTCTGCAAATAGGGATTCTTACATAGTGATGGCTGGGACGGTGTGCATCCAGATCTCGTCGACCATGGCTCGGCAGATCTCAGGCAGGAGCAACGGCGTGCGGGAGCTCGTCGGCCAGAGGTGGCTTCGACAGTGGCGCGGCACGACGAGCCATCTGGCCGGCGGCAGGAGCTCGTCGGCCAGCGGCGGCTTCGACATCTGCGCAGCACGGCGAGCCGGCAGGCCGGCGGTGACTCCGAGCAGAGCAGGGCTTCGACTCCGAGAAGGGCCGGCGACGACTCTGAGCAGGGTGGCAGCGACTCCGAGCCGGGAGGGCGGCGGCGACTCCGAGAGATCGATCGAGAGAAAGTGAGAGAGACTGGAGAGAGAGGGGAGGTGCAGCGTGATTTCTGATGGGGGAGTCGATTCATTAAATAAGGGTAGCAGAGGAAAGCGCGTGCAAAAGATGCTTTGGAATCCTAGAACGCTTTATATTGTGGTAAAAATAGATTTGGCCAGAACGTCTTATATAGATGAACGGAGGAGTACTCAACTTGACCTGCAGACCATGTCCACTACCATCAAAGCACGATCCCCACGCAAATCCAATCCAACAGCATAAAACACCACCGCCACACCACATCAGACACAATTGGAGGGCCTCGTTGAGGATGTGGACGGATATCACCAGCAACAAAATTGAATGATACATCAAGAGATCCGGCTCGGTAGCATGCGGATCGAGTACCGCCATGGCATCATCAAAAACTCATCAGGGAGAAAGAGATCACCAGGCAGCCCCCAATCCAGTCCTTCCAAGGTCTCCATGGCCGAGACCAACGTGTTCTCACCGTTCTAACACAGGTCATCATGAATTACGTCAGCCACATCCCACAGGACTTTTGGAGCCCCGCCCCTGGGATCCGCGGCCACCGGACAGGCGAGTTGTGCCGCCACCATTGGGCTACCGTGTGAGGTGGGGACGTTGGTGCCGCCGCCGCCGCCATGCTCGATCGCGACTGCCGCCGCCAGCATCAAGCGCGTCCGCGACAACCGCCTCTGCCACCAAAAGCGACCCCGACATCCATTCTTGCCACTCCCATGCGCGACCATGATGAATGTCGCTGTTGGATCGACTCATCAGAGATGGGATTCGGCAATCACCGATCCATGGACGTGAGATCGATCTGGAGAAGTAGAAAGAATGGAGCAAAAGGAAACAATGGCCTCACCGCCGCCGTCCTCGCGCGCTGTGCGGGTTGTGACGTCAGTCGGCTCCTGCGGCGGCAAGGTGGGTGGAGGCCTGGAGGGAGGGGAAGGCGACGTGGGGGCGAGTAAATGGACTAGAATAATTGCTGATGTTGAAGGACCACCAACGGAGTTGGATGACTACTTACATGGCGGCTGCAGGAAGGCATCGAAGGCGGCGCCGCGTTGCCGAGCAAGGAAAAATATTTCGAGAACAAAAAATTTTGGAGGTTACCGATAAACATGAAATTTTGACAAACAAAAATTGATTTTTTAAAAAAAGTTTTGACATGATTTCGTAAGATATTGTCTCAAATCTATAAAACATCATGGTTGCATATACAAACAAGAAAACTTAGATGCATTAACGTGTACAAAGGCGGAATTTCAGTGGTACTGTTCATTTTGATCTTATTTCGGACCCCACCGAAAAAACATAATGTCGGATATTTCGGTGAAATTTTGCTGAATTTTTTCCTAGGACCGCAGATAGGGCAACGTGCGAGGGGCAACAACCGAGACATATGTGTTAGGTACCGTCAGTGGCGGCGCTGGTTGAGTTGTGCGGGGACTGGAAATAGTAGGCTGCGCATGGCGCTGGAGGCGTCGGACGCAGAGGCCGGAGCACGACGGGTGGCGAGGGGAGCGATCGAGACGCATGGGGATGGTACGGGACTACAGAAGGTAGGCGGCGATACCTTTCTAGTCTGCTTAAAGCTGGATTGCATCAGTCAAAAACTGAATTTTTCCAGCACCTGCACCTCTTATATCCCCCTCGTGATCCCAGATAATTAATTGCCATCCTCTAGACTCTGTTATTCGTTGAACAACTTAAAAAGATGGAAACAGATGTAGGTTATAGAGCATCTCCAAAAATTCAATTATTGACTCTTAACCTCATTTAATAATTATTGTTATTGACTCTTCGACGACCATTGTCTCAGATCCATCTCCATTAGGTAGTTTTTTTTATTAGATAAAGGAAACTTTTATTTCGAGGTAAAATAATGTTCCGGCCTCTGCACAACCAAGGTACATTTGGCCTTTTACATGTCAATCACCAAGGTGAGCCGATACAAATCAGCCTTAAAACACGTAAGAAAACAAAAGGAAACCTATCATCTAGCACAAACCTAATACAAAGCCTATGGTGTCTATTACTCGATGTTGTTGCAGCCATGTTTCCATTAGGTAGTTAGACGACGTTCTCCATTGCTGCTGCTGGTTCCGACCTTGGCGTTGCCTCTGGGCCACGATTGAACTAACAACCACTTGCCCTTCGCCTTTACTTCAGCGGCCAGTCGCATCAGTCCCTGCGTGACGCCGCTAACAACTGGAGTGCTGGCTTCGCCGCCACTCACGTCGGCGCCGTCATCACCGTTACCACGGTTTATGTTGGCCTATATATATAATCAAAAGTGAGGATGCCAGATTGTTACACATGGTAATAAACATTGAGATGTGCATATGGTTGATGTTATATAGGTACCAGAGCAGAGGCGGCAAGATTTTCATCTGTGTCCTCCTGTGTATCTTTGATGGCATCAATGGCCACCCAATCGTCCATTCCCTCTTCCACCTCCTTGATTGTTTGTTCTTCGACAACAGAAATTTCGTAAGGAAACACCTGAAATAATTGGCATCCATAAATTGTACTTGCTCGCGTTGCACATAGCTCATTGTCTCACTCTCAGTCAGTTTTATTGCTAAAGCAGAAGTTTGTACCAACAACTAGAATTTAAAATCTTCTTCAGCTTGCTTCTCAAGTCATCGTTGAAAATTGTCTTATGCATACGTTCGCTTTTGGTGGTTTGACTTGCAGATAAATAAAATGTCCAAAAATAAGTTCTAGGATTTGTGCTAAATGAAGCCATGACAAGTTTGACTAAATTAAGAAAAACAAAAGGGTACCAACATCTATGACATCAAATAACTACATTGTAAAACTATGATCGAAGGCTGCAAGAAAGCTCTAACTAGCTAGTTCTTAATTATTAACCAGTGTTCTCATAACCCATGTCTTAAGCTATTTGATTCGTTCGGCAACAAGTAGATATAAATAGGAAACTTTTAATATAATACTTATAAAAAGATGACTTTATTTCGTAAAAAGATGTTGTATGATTCTAAAGTAACAGTTTTTACTTTTACAAAGTTATAAATATATAAGATTATATTTCGTTGTCATACTGTACTTATGTTAATACTCTATATCCAAACCAAACCAATCTTATAGCGCATTTAGTTCCCATTGTCATACAGTATAGCTTAATTTTGATATATGTGAATATGGTCGATAATAGATAGGTACCGCAGCAGCAACGCCAAGAACCTCTTCCTTGTCCTTCCATGCCTCCTTGATAGCATCATTGGCCATCCAATCACCCATTTCCTCTTCCATCTCACTGATGCTTTGTTCGTCGACGACAGAAATCTCGTGAGGCAATACCTGTAATAATAATTGGCATCCATCAAATTGAAATTAGGTCAATTATACGTAAATAATTGTTTTGCATGTACTTTTCCGCTTAGTAAGTTTTGTAGCCAAGCCAGAGTTTAAATTTTGTACCAACTACTAGAATTAAAAATCTTCTTCAGTTCCATGCTTTTTAAAACTGCTCTAGAGCTATTGCTGAAAGTAATCTTCTGCAAAAGTTGGCATTTGGTGGTTTGACTAGTGAATAATTAAATATTCCAAATAAGATCTACGGTTGTGCTAAATCAAACTTTTGATTAACTTTAGAACAAAAATACCAACATCTATTATGACATCCAATAAGCATACTTTTAAAATATGATCAAGTTTTAAGAACATTGGTGAGACTATTGTTTTATACTACCATCATGCTCTACTTTCTAATTTCAGATCTTTCTCTTATAACAACAAAAATATGCATGAAGTGTAGGCTGACCATGGACGTGGTTCCATTGCCCCACTTGACGCATCCATCATCACACAGATCAATGACATATCCAACCCATGTTAGATCATTGGGGGCGATGGCGGTCTCCATTGGCTGCAGGCGAACGACAACATCCCCATAGAAGACTTGATCGTCGTAATCCAACAAGGCCAGATCATATAAGCTCACGGTCTCGTCGCTCTCCACGCCGCCGCCACACTCCGTCGTCGTCTCAAGCCACGACACTCGGACCGTCTGGCTCCCGACGTCAACGCTTCTCACGACGCCATGGCGTGCCGCCGGACCAGCTGCTGCTGCACCGTCGGCGACCTTCTTGATCACACGGTCTCTGGGGAAGAACATATTGTAACACCCCAGATATTTGACTAATCTGGAAGCTACTATAAAACAATTAAAAATATACAAGTGAAGAAAATATTCAAAATTTTGGTAGAGTCTCCCCTGTAATTTCTATCCCCCGTGGACACACATACATCACAAACAGGCATATATCCATGAATAAGTAATAAACGACCAGCAACCCAAAGAATAACCATAAACCATTCACCACAACCATATGACAGTCTCTGCTACTCAATAATTACTCAAAAGACAAGTATACTAATTAAATTTTAATTTGTATGTGTGTGTGTGTGCTCAAAAGAATGTTCTACTCCCATCCAATGCTTGCGTCAATCAACGGGTACCTAAAAACCAAATGAACACAAGAGTGAGTAAAAACACTCAGCAAGTACAAATTAGAACAGGAAGAACGAATACAACGATATGATGAACAATGGAAATCAGGAATCCAGAAACCATCTCCTTGAAACAACATTGAAATAGTAGTTTCCGTCTGAAACGGACGTCACCTGAAACTTCCTTTGCATTTACCGGTAAAGCTGAACAAGTGGGGCCAGCACTTATTCACAGGAACCTGAATATAAGAATCAGATAACACAACCGGTGTTCATACAAACTCCCGGCACTTGAATGATACGAAAAGGAACACATGAACCTTGAATATTCGACAAAAGAATAGAAATCTTGAAGCAATAAACATATGAAATCAAAGACATCGAATGAAGCATATTCAGAAAGAACATAGAACCAACAGTCGAATTCACATCACACAGAAGTTCGTCATTGCACTTGCCTTAATCAAGCTTGACGAGAACCCATCGCTCTCCCGACAACAGAACCGTTCGAACCTGTGAAGCGAAAACTACACTTGAAACCTTTGCTAGCAACCAACCAATTCTATACTACGCTTTCCCCATGATTTATTTCGAAAAAAGGTTAAAATCACGTTTTTTTACAATATTCCAGATTCTGCCAAAAACCTGACTTCCTCGCTGTTCAGTCCATAACTTTCACAATCCTTAAGCAAATGCTATAAATGAATACATTCTGAGAATCTACAGAGAATTTCCTACAACTTTTCTAATAGCACGTTCTGCTACAAAATTCGCTAACTGGCCGAAAATAAATAAATAGGAAAACCGTGCAGATTAAGAAATCCTAAGACAGTAATACTAAAAATACAGTTTCTCCCTAATGGCTGATCAGAATCGAGTGAGACCAGCGCCGTTGGCAAGATAAAAACATTATCTACAACTTTCATTATTGGCTCATGGTCGAATTCCTAACCAATTCATGCCAGATTTCAAAATAGTCTCACTGGACAGAACATCGAATGTATTTATCTAAGTTCAGTCGATGATTCCTCAAATTGAAGTGATGTGCGAGCGTTTAAGGGCTAATTGGAGACTAGCAAAGATGCCCTAAACCTGAATTTACCTCAGGTGAGTCGGAATTTGGAAAATCTTCACGAATCTCTCCTTTCCCCTCCCCTTCTCTTCCTTGCAAGCTTGCTGCTCCTTCCCTTCTTTTCTCCTGCTGTACCAGCAATGGCAAGACAACAGCAGCACTAGGATTCTCAGGTTACAGCATGCCACGCATCAGCTTCAAGGGTAAAAGCAGCAGGGCGCTCTTACCTTCTCTTCCTGCTCCTAATAGCAGCCAACATGAGGCAACAAAACGGCCAGGCAGCAGCTTTCTCCTGCACCGCACTGCAGCAGATGACGACCAGCAAGCAACTACAATGGGGAAGGAGACGATGGTGCTGAAGCTTGGGCGGAAAGAGGCGGCGGCTTCGATCAGAACAGGGGCGGCACCATGGAGGTCGAATCGGGAGGAGGCGGCGCTTGAATGAGAACGGGGAACAGAGGAGTTCGTGTCTGGTTAGGTTAGGAAACCTAGCTATCCAACGGTTCAGATTGCGCTAACCGCACCGAACTCATCCGACCACCAAATCCCATGTATGAGTAGTCAAACGGAACCGTTTTGACGAGAGCTACGCATCTACGGTCTCCGATCGTCCATCCGATCAACGGTTCAAAAAGTCAAACTTTAGTCAACTCTAGGAGTCTTTTTGATTAACTATTTATTTTGTGTTAATAAAAACTTGGGATATTACATTCTCCCCCCCTTCAACAGAATTCGCCCTCGAATTCTTCACTAATGGTACTTAAGAAAAGTAGAAAAGATTAACTTGAATAAAACCGCATGGTTACTCACCAGAAGGGAACAAATGAGGATACTTCTCATGCATATCTAATTCAAGTTCCCAGGTGGCTTCACGCTCAGTCTGGTTCGTCCAAAGAACCTTCTCGTACTTGATTGTCTTGCGCCTAAGAACCCTCTCAGCCGTCTCTAGAATTCTCACCGGACGAGACTCGAATGACAAATCTTGCTCAATAGTGATTGGCTCCACAGTAATGTGATGTTCTGGATCTCTCAGATACTTCCGCAACATCGAGACGTGAAATACATCGTGCACACCTCTCATCGACTCGGGCAACTCCAGTCGATAAGCCAACTTCCCCACTCGCTCTTTGATCATGAAAGGACCGATCTACCATGGACTAAGCTTTCCTTTGGTACCAAATCTTACAACACCCTTAGTAGGAGATGCCTTGAGAAGAACATGATCACCCTCTTGAAACTCCAATTCTCGCCAGCATAGCTTTTCTATCTACTCTGCGCTGCTAGCATATGCTCTCGAATTTCAGCAACATGTTCCATCTTTTGTTGAACCCAATCGGGCCCTAGAACGGTCTTCTCACCTACTGCATCCCAGCAAAGCGGTGATCTACATTTCCTTTCATAAAAGGGCTTCAAAAGGTGCACATCGAATGCTGGAATGATAGCTATTATTATAGGGAAACTCCACAAGTGGTAAATGATCGTCCCAACTTCCTTTCCATGAAAATACACATGATCTCAGCATATCCTCCAAGGTCTGAATCGTACGCTCAGATTGTCCATCTGTCAGGTGTACCCATCTTTAGTGTGGTACCCAAGGCTTCTTAGAAGCTATCCCACAACTTAGAAACAAATTTAGCATCTCTGTCTGAGACAATGGTGTGAGGCGCTCCATACAATTGCACTACCTCACGCATGTAGATTGGTGCCAAATCACTTGCCGAACTGGTAAAGCGAATAGGAATAAAATGTGCCACCTTACTAAAATGATCGAAAACAAACCAAATAGTATATATTCTCTTTGCAACGCGTAATAAACCAACCAAAATCCATAGCAATATCATCCCAAGGCCACAAAGAAACCTCTAATGATTGTACTTCCGAGCTCAACTCTTGTCCTCATCTTTCACATGCTGGAAAACCCCACAGGAAGCCCGCTACATCCCCTTTCATCCTCTTCCACCAATATGTCTTCTTCAAATCTTGGTACATCTTCTTCTCACCAGGGTGTACCGAGTGCGATGTACCTCTCGAAAAATGTCCTCTTTGACTTGAGCTTCTTATGGCACACATAAGCGAACGTGAAACCGAACCGCTCTAGAAGAATCCAAAGTGAAATTTGCGACCTTTCCTTCCAGAAATAAAGACACACCAGATATAAAGACACACCCAAGTCCTACCTGAGAATCACCTGAACAAACGGTGAATCGTTTTCCAAGCTCTGGAAGGATAAGAATAGGAGCAACCAGCAATCTATTCTTTAACACATGAAAGCTATGCTTCAAAGAAACTTGACAATCTTTTGGTGAGAGTCGTCATAGGCTTAACAATGATAGACAAATCCTTTACAAAGAGCTGATAGTATCCCGCCATGCATAAGAAACTCCTCACCTCTTTAGCATTAGTTGTCCTTCACCATTCAGCAACTGTAAAACCTTGCTAGATCAACCAAGATACCACATTGGCAAATCACATGTCTTAGAAAACCAACTTCAGAAATCCAAAATTCACATTTTCTTCAATGTAGCATAGAAGTGATGTCTCTGCAGGGTCTCACGAAATCTCGGCAAATGATGCTCATGCACCTCGTTCTTGTAGAAGATGAGTATTTCAACAATGAAAACCACCACGACATCCTCCAATTCTTGTAACAGGTGCATTAGTGAGCCCAAAAGAAATTACTTAGACTCATAGTGATCATAAATGGTGGGAAATGATGTATTCCCAATATCTTCTCGTACTGGAATTTGACTATAGCCGGACTGAAGACCATTCTTCGAGAACATCTTAGCCCCCTTCAAGCGGTCAAACAACACATCAATGCGGGGCAATGGATACTTGTTCTTGATAGTTACTGCATTTCAGCCGTGATAATCTAGTCACGTGGCAACTTCCATTCTTCTTCCAAACAGATAACACAATCTCCATGGTGACACACTACGCAGAATCAACTTCTTGACAACAAGTCATTCAACTACTTCCTCAACTCCTCTTGAAAAGGACGAGACAAACGATACAGAGATATGGATACAGGACAAGTGCCAGGTAGAAGACCAATACAAAACTCCACTTCCCGTTTGGGTGGCATTCCTGATAGCTCATGAGGAAAGGCATCATGATAGTCTCGCACTATTGGAATTTCCTCAATCAACATGTTCAGAGAAATCCTGTCTTCATCGGGTGATGGCCACGAAAGAGACGACATCATGAATAACGAAAGAAGTGGGGGATTAAGTTGAAAAGTTATGAGCTGCCATGATGGATCTTTGAGTGTAACAGTCTTCGAGAAACAAGAGATAATAGCTCAATAACGGTGCACCCAGTCCATGCCAAGAATAAGTGCAAAAACCGATAAGGGGATCATTATTGACTTAGCCTCAAAACCATCCCTGCCTGTTGAAATCAAACCACCCGGGGGCACACCACCAAGCTAGAAATCAAGCTTCCTAAAGAACTAAAATGAATTGATTGAGATATTTCTTGGCTAACAATATTTGCTCTCCTCTCAAGATCAAGTGTTATGAATGAAGATGTAGTACCCAAATCGAATAAAACATAAGCAACATGTGAATCAACAATGAGTACCTAAAACAAAATCTGGGTGACCTAGAGGAGAAAATGTAGGTCTGGTGTAAACTCTAGCAGAAGCAGAAGAAATGGAACCACCTATGATAGGTTTACAGAGTAGAGCTGAAGGAGAAGGCAGGCAACAGTAGAGGAACATAAAGTGAAGGAAGATGAGGCGAAAGACAGTAGTTGCATGCTGATGGAGACATTTACAACCAAGGGAGCTGGTTGTATGAAGATGTCAGGATGGCAATCATCTGTTGTGCTAGATCAAACGCTAACTGAAGGAGTTGAACCATGGGAACTAGGCACAAAAAAGAATCCCGCTGATGAATTATAACTACCTCTTGATAAATTCAGGAAGTTTTTGTTTTTCCTTACCAACCTCAACCATGTGACACACTCCAAGAAGTACATATTCTGAACAAACTACAATTTGAACATGAAGAAACATTAAAGTAAACGAGAGAAGACAATGCAACATACAAATCGACAACAATATTTTATTCTTTTGGTGCTCACTGTATAGAAATCAAATCAGGAAGGAAAGTGTCTGCATCCATTACTCCATCGTAGTTAGATGAGTAATACGAGCAAGTGGTATGGTTGATCAGGCCATCCCTTGTACATACTATTCATAGAACACGTTGGATGAATAGATCAAACATAAGCCACAAATAAAACAAATGGGAAACCTTTATTAAAAGTTGCAAATAATTTAGATCAGCCAATAGAATGCTCCTATATAGTAGCAACTAAGCAATGGTTCTTCCCAACACTCTTAGAGGGTACACATTAACAATAGATGATAGAAGATTGGATAAAACAAGAGGAAATATCCATATGGAATTCCATATCTTGATTACTCATGCAAAATGAGATATAGTTTGGTAATTATTTTGTGTTATACTGGTCAAAGTGCAAAACAACTAATAAGCCAAACTACCAGAAAATAAGATGGATAGACAATTTTTGGAGAATAAATATCGTTTGTTACTGGCTGGAAGGGTCAATGGTTGCATTGTCGAACATATAACTAAAAGGTTATCTTCTCATGTCTCTAGCTTCCATGCCCAGATCCAAGTCTAGATTATTTCTCTGTCCTCTTCATAACCACCTAGACTTCCCTCAGTCATATATAGGCTTAGGAAATTTCCAATGGCCTGGTTACAAAATCTTCCATGATATATCTTCAATGTCTATGAATTCCTTCCCTTCTCGAGGAAAAACAACTATGAATCCACGAATCCTAATGGTTTCTTAAAAGGTTACGAGAATACCTATATGTTTTCATACAAGATTGGCCCATTATGTCAGATATATAGTCCAACACTAGAAAAAGGCAAAGAATTCACACTTATATCTGAGACAAGGCATCCAATCCTCTGGTGGCAATAGCCTGCTTATTGGTACAAATAACAAAGATTCAAGAGAGAAAAACAAAAGCAGCGGAAATGAAAATGCAAAGCATGCCCATGCATCCCATCCTATTGTGCAGAAGTGTGTCAAGTTTTTATTTAATAAGTCTATATTAAGTTTTACTTGTTTCCTTTGCTATTAAAATTTTATAAGGAACTATAACCTAGGCTCTGAGTACCAACTGTAACACCCCAGATATTTGACTAATCTGGAAGCTACTATAAAACAATTAAAAATATACAAGTGAAGAAAATATTCAAAATTTCGGTAGAGTCTCCCCTGTAATTTCTATCCCCCGTGGACACACATACATCACAAACAGGCATATATCCATGAATAAGTAATAAACGACCAGCAACCCAAAGAATAACCATAAACCATTCACCACAACCATATGACAGTCTCTGCTACTCAATAATTACTCAAAAGACAAGTATACTAATTAAATTTTAATTTGTATGTGTGTGTGTGCGCTCAAAAGAATGTTCTACTCCCATCCAATGCTTGCGTCAATCAACGGGTACCTAAAAACCAAATGAACACAAGAGTGAGTAAAAACACTCAGCAAGTACAAATTAGAACAGGAAGAACGAATACAACGATATGATGAACAATGGAAATCAGGAATCCAGAAACCATCTCCTTGAAACAACATTGAAATAGTAGTTTCCGTCTGAAACGGACGTCACCTGAAACTTCCTTTGCATTTACCGGTAAAACTGAACAAGTGGGGCCAGCACTTATTCACAGGAACCTGAATATAAGAATCAGATAACACAACCGGTGTTCATACAAACTCCCGGCACTTGAATGATACGAAAAGGAACACATGAACCTTGAATATTCGACAAAAGAATAGAAATCTTGAAGCAATAAACATATGAAATCAAAGACATCGAATGAAGCATATTCAGAAAGAACATAGAACCAACAGTCGAATTCACATCACACAGAAGTTCGTCATTGCACTTGCCTTAATCAAGCTTGACGAGAACCCATCGCTCTCCCGACAACAGAACCGTTCGAACCTGTGAAGCGAAAACTACACTTGAAACCTTTGCTAGCAACCAACCAATTCTATACTACGCTTTCCCCATGATTTATTTCGAAAAAAGGTTAAAATCACGTTTTTTTACAATATTCCAGATTCTGCCAAAAACCTGACTTCCTCGCTGTTCAGTCCATAACTTTCACAATCCTTAAGCAAATGCTATAAATGAATACATTCTGAGAATCTACAGAGAATTTCCTACAACTTTTCTAATAGCACGTTCTGCTACAAAATTCGCTAACTGGCCGAAAATAAATAAATAGGAAAACCGTGCAGATTAAGAAATCCTAAGACAGTAATACTAAAAATACAGTTTCTCCCTAATGGCTGATCAGAATCGAGTGAGACCAGCGCCGTTGGCAAGATAAAAACATTATCTACAACTTTCATTATTGGCTCATGGTCGAATTCCTAACCAATTCATGCCAGATTTCAAAATAGTCTCACTGGACAGAACATCGAATGTATTTATCTAAGTTCAGTCGATGATTCCTCAAATTGAAGTGATGTGCGAGCGTTTAAGGGCTAATTGGAGACTAGCAAAGATGCCCTAAACCTGAATTTACCTCAGGTGAGTCGGAATTTGGAAAATCTTCACGAATCTCTCCTTTCCCCTCCCCTTCTCTTCCTTGCAAGCTTGCTGCTCCTTCCCTTCTTTTCTCCTGCTGTACCAGCAATGGCAAGACAACAGCAGCACTAGGATTCTCAGGTTACAGCATGCCACGCATCAGCTTCAAGGGTAAAAGCAGCAGGGCGCTCTTACCTTCTCTTCCTGCTCCTAATAGCAGCCAACATGAGGCAACAAAACGGCCAGGCAGCAGCTTTCTCCTGCACCGCACTGCAGCAGATGACGACCAGCAAGCAACTACAATGGGGAAGGAGACGATGGTGCTGAAGCTTGGGCGGAAAGAGGCGGCGGCTTCGATCAGAACAGGGGCGGCACCATGGAGGTCGAATCGGGAGGAGGCGGCGCTTGAATGAGAACGGGGAACAGAGGAGTTCGTGTCTGGTTAGGTTAGGAAACCTAGCTATCCAACGGTTCAGATTGCGCTAACCGCACCGAACTCATCCGACCACCAAATCCCATGTATGAGTAGTCAAACGGAACCGTTTTGACGAGAGCTACGCATCTACGGTCTCCGATCGTCCATCCGATCAACGGTTCAAAAAGTCAAACTTTAGTCAACTCTAGGAGTCTTTTTGATTAACTTTGGCCCACCTCTACCTTGGCGACGGTGCCCTCGAAGCTGCCGTCGAGCCGTGGGGAGCATTTGACGCGCTGACCGGGGTAAAACAATGAGTTCGTGACCTGGCGCTCGTAGCCGCCGCCGCCGCCGCCGATGACCTCCAGCTTGTCGTCGTCCGCGTCGGCGACCCTGCACACGATGCCGTCGCCGAACAGCACGTCGACGTGAACGGACATCTCGACGACCCGGCCGAGCCACGGACCGGACACGACGTAGTCGCCAATGCTGAGCTCCCTAACGCGCCGCACATCGGCCGGCGACACACCTCTCGCCACCACCGCCGGCTCATCGCCGCCGCGCAGCCGGACGAGATCGAGCGACGTGTTGGCCTTCGTGACGACCCCTATCTGTCCGCCGGGATCAGACGCCGAGACGACGATCTCTCCCGGGAATAAGTAGGTCCTGTCCACCACGGTGAGATCGCCGGCGTCCTCGTACACGACGGCGCCGTCGACACACATCACGGCGAGCTTGTCGTCCTGCCTCTTGTTACGAACCACTAGCCCGCGTTCGCCATGGCCGCCGTTCTTGTTGAATGTCACAACGTCGTTCAGCGCTGGAACAGCCATGGCAGCCTCGCAGTTCCCCTGCCGCACGGGGATGTCCATAGCCTCCTCGATGAATTTTTTTTCTACCCCAATACTCGTACTATATCGCTGTTTATTTATAACCTGGTGATCTTGTAGACAGTCCATGTGTTAGGTACGACACAATCATAGGAGTTGTAGTCCGCATTCAAATCGGGTTTTTCCTAACTCACGCATGCTGCCCCATGTTGACATTCATGATATAGCCAATACATAAACTTCGTGTCTTGGGCCCCTCTGCCGGCGTTGAGGGAGAGAGTCCCAGGCCAGGGGAAGTGGGATCGGGGCCTCAAGGGTGCGGCCCATGTTCCACGATGGAACATATTTGTTCCAATATATTGGACCAATTGTTCCTTCCCAACTACTGGAACATTTGTTGGTCTCAAAAAAAAAAAAAAAAAAACTACTGAAACATTTATTCCAAACTACTGAAACATTTGTTCCAACACGTTGGAACATTTGTTCCAAACTACTGAAACAATTATTACAACGTGCTAGAACAATTATTCCAAACTCCCAGAAGATATGCTATAAAGCAGTGGAGCAAGCGGCGGTCGACGGCAGCGGCGGCGGGCGCAGGGAGGTGTGTGGCAGCGTGTAACACCCCAAAATTTCAAAGCGTTCAAAAGGAATAAAAATCGCTAAAAATTTAAATTTTTGTCCAACTCTTATCTTTCCATGAATTTTTCAAAAATAAAATGCACTAAATAAATTAAAACGTAGTTGGAATATGAAATTTACAAATATTAAAATAGTGCTCAAGTGTTTGATCTCATTTAAAATTCACTAAAAGTTTGAACTTTGGAACTTATAACAAATTAAAACAAATATATGTTAATCTCTAGCAAGTTCACCTTGAATTTAAAACACTTAAATTTAAAACTTGCACAAATTTCACCATATGCATTTTTGTTTTACTTATTTGATTTTGTGTGTTTGATCTATCCAACCCCTTGTTCAAATTTGAATTCTCCATTCAAATTTGAGTTCCTGCATAAACTCCAGGAAAAAGAAAATGTTCTCCTTTTCCTAACCCTCTCGGGCCGAAACTTCCCTTCTCTGGCCCAACAACCAGCCCAGCTGGTTTCCCCCTCCTTCCTCTCTTTTCATTTCCAGGCCGCAGCCCACTCCGGCCCACCTCAGCCCAGCCTGGCCCGTCACGCGCGTCGTCTCCCTCCTCCCACCTCCGGTCAACACCGCAGCCGCGCCCATGCCGCCGTGACGCCGCTCCACGCCATCCCGCAGCGTCGCGTCTCGTCCGAGTGGCAGAAGAGCCGCGTGAAGACCACATGCCGCGCCCAGAGCTCAGCGTCCCGTCCCGTCGCAAGCAGAGCTCCCATCCGACGACCGCGCAAGACCCGGCGCCTCCCCCACCTCGACGTCACCCCCACGCGAGCTTCTTCCTCGCTTCGTCCCATCCTTCGCCCTGTGGCCATCTCCTCGCCCTCGTCACACGCGCAGACGCCCATCCCTCACTCCTCGTCGCGTCCCGTCGGCCATCAATGGCGACGACCGACGACCTTGACCACCAGGGCTCACCTGCGCCTCTCTCCCCACTCCCCCTCTCGTCCGCCAACAAAACCAGGTGCGCGACGCCCCTACCTCGCTTCCCAGCTCACCTGTCCCCTTCCCGAGCTCCACAGCTCGCCAATTCCCCCTTTTCCCCTTTCCTGCTCCAACACCGACCATCTCCCGATTCGCCGTCGAGCGGCCCTCCCTCGCCCTCTTGCTTGCGTGCTAGCTCCGCGAGTTTCATCCGCATCGCGCGCGCCCCTCCGCGCAGCTCGGAGAGCGCCAGAGCGCCATCTACACCGCGCGCGGCCACACGCCGCCGCACGAGCTCGCCGCCGGCGCTCCTCCCGGCCTCGTCCCGCTTGCCACGCGCGCGCATCACCTTCACCACGTAGCCGCGCGCCTCGCTGACCAACGCAAAGACGACGCGACGCACCCCCTCATCCTCTACACCTCGCGCCGCCAGCAGGAGCCGCCGCCGCGCCACGCGTCCCACCTCGTCGCTGAGGGCGTCCCGGCCTCCTCCGTCGTGGACCACGCGACGTCGAGCCCTGCAGCCACGCGCCGCGCCCCCGAGCCCCTTCCGCGCCAAGCGCTGCCACCGGTGAGCCTCCCGCGTCAAACTCCGCCTCCGCCATCCGCGCGTCGCCGTCGCCAGCCTCGTCCGATGCCTTCCGGCCTCGTGCGACCCCCGCGGTGAGCTCGTCTCCCACCTCTCTCTCTCCCGGTCCAATTCCTACCTCCATTGGACCACTGGCTCGCCGGATAGGCTACTCCGGCGAACCCCCGGCCAAGGCGCCACCGCCTCCTCTGTTTCCGGCGCCGCCCACCTCGCCGGAGACGTGTCGGCCGTCCAATATTCATCCAACGCTCCAAAACACGTACCCCTTCGATCTGAGTAATCGGTCCACGGTGGACCCGTGGACCACATCCCCTGCCTCGGTTCACAGAGCCCGTGGACTCGGTCCACGGCTTTTTCAATAGAAAAATAAACCCAAAAATTCCAGAAAATCCCAGCCCCTGTAATCTTGCAGATTAGCCCCTGATCTTTATTCTATTTATATTTAGGTCCTGTCTTTTTACAGAAACAACCTTATACTTTTCTGTAATTATATTTTAGCCCCTGTCTTTTTGCACCGAGGCCCCTAAACTTTTCTGTATTTACAGATTGGTCCCCAAAACTTTCTGTAATAACATTTCAGTCCCTAAATCCTTTCTGTAATTATAAATATGCCCTCGGCATATTTTTGTAATTACAAGTAAGCCCCTGGAACCTATAAACCTATGTATCTTCATCACCGTAGCTCCGTTTTGAGCGATTCTTGCGCTCACGCGTTCGTAGAAATGCGTAGTACCCTTTGGTACTAAAATTGGAGCACTAGAACAGGCCTACAAGTCATCAATGTCTAAAAATCCCATATCAACAAGTCATATGACGTCGATGTCACTTGTCACAAGTGCGTGTTCGTCATTTGGCGTTGGGACTAACCAATCTTGCAACATCTTTCACCTTAAAACCTAGTACCTTCCTTATCTCAACACATCTCACTTCAACCTTGTATGTCGCACGTACACCCTGACTCGCTAGCATTGAACCTACCCAATATTTCATGTTATATCGCCATAAAACCTAATACCCTAAATCCCATGTCGATAAATCATGTGATGTCGAGTTCGCACATCAATGCTCATTTATCTTTTGACGACGAGCTTATCCAATCATGTCATACCGCTCTATATCATAACCTAGCAACCTCTTTCATCACAACTCTTTTACAACCCAAACCTAATTCAATCGTCGCTCAATCGACCTTAATCTATTGACTACCCTCGACCCCTACCAAGCTTTGTTGTTTATTATTCTCGTTATTCGTCTTTCATTGGAACTTATTAAATCTATTATTTCGTCGTTATTTAATTGCTAGTTGATCTTATCGATTGATCCTTGTCTTTTATTCGCAACCTTGCATCCATGTCATGCATAATCACGTACACGTGCCATCGTCGTGCGCTTAGCTCATGACAAATAATTAGTGGAATAACCTTAGTAATTAATCAATTTAGTAAGTAATTAATAGCTAATCACCATTAGTTAATAACCTAATATAAGTAGGTAATTAAAGTGACACACCTTGCACTTGTACGTTGTTGCATGAACCTTTGTATAGGTTACGACCTATATAAAGCCGTAAATGCTGCCAATGTACAACTAACACATGCACACGCCCCTTTCCACCTACACTTACCCGCATGCATTTATCATGGTCTAGCATCTCTTATTTACATCAAAAGCCCTAGTGCTCGATGCATCACCCCTAATAGTCTCTCCTAAGATAATAAGCTCCTCTTAAAGTAAAACCTAATGCATCATGCATGATTTGTGCCTTTTGTCTTCTTTGGCGTTCTATTGGTTCTTATTGGAGTTAATTGGATCTTGTGTGGTTCTTCTCGATCTTTATTTCCTTTGCGGTAGTTTGTTTATACGGTATCTTCTTATACGCTAGCTTACGCGAGATTCGAGGAAGAACTAAAGGAAGATCCAGAAGATACAAGCTTCAAGGACGAGCTTCGAAGAAGGACTTGAAGACATCAACCCCGACATAAGAGTCAAGATACGAGCTTCTAGGAAGGATCTGAGGACCTGGACTACGAGGACGTGAAGAAGAAGACTAATTAGTGAAGGCAAGCTCTACATCTCCTTGATCATGATTGAACCTACTGTTTTCGCAATGCACCTACAGAGCCTACTCTAGTATTATGCATTATTTGCTATTTTACTGCTTGTGTAGCTATAAACCTACTTGCTTATTGATATTGATGTCTGTTACTAGGACGTTAATATCTGAATCCTTGTTTACCCCTTTGTTTACCTGCCACCTTGATAACTCTAGGAAAGTTCCATCATTTCTATGATGGCACTTTTACCTTGCTACTAGAATGCTTAGGACCTCTGCAATGTTTCTACATTGCTACACCTTACTCACTTATATGCTTTACAACTGTGTTAAATGAGTTTGGTGGTGTGCGTGATATAATGGGTTTGGGAGTAGCACAACTGTGTTAGGTGATGATGTTGATGGTGGCGGTGATGATGGGATGGGTTGGATTGCGGGCAAGGCCACTAGTGAATGGATGTTGGTGTTATAGGCCCCTAGTGTGGGATATGGTGCTTGCCCGGCCATATAAGGACCGGTTCTGACGCCCGTTAACATAATGATTCTCGTACAACCACGGAACCCCTATGGGAAGGACCTACCCTATCTTCCTGGTATTCTTGCAAATGCCATCTGGAGGCCAGTCGAGGCAACGAAAGCTCAGGAAAATGACATAGGAAACGTACCTATGATCCGGCTCGCGGAACCCGCTATAGGTTACGGGAGTGCCGCCAGTCCTGGTATATGTTACAGGATCCTGCTATTTGTTACAGGAGCATGACGTACCCTTTTACAGGCGTACAGTGCCAGTGTGTGACCTTTCATGTCACAAGCCCCTGGGTGTGATTTCGTGGTGGAATTGTGAGACTACTCGGAGGATATGGACTAGGCGTTATGTTACTCTCCGTACAAGAGTGCATAGCCCGTGGGAAAAGATGTACAACCTCTGCAGAGTGTAAAATTCATCCGGATGGACGTTGTCACGGCATATGACACATTATTGTTGCGCACGTATGGATTAGCCACCTCTCCCCTTCCTTGACGTGTGAGTGGGTTGTAGTCAGCCCGTGTTTCGGAAGTGATGGCAAGTGTGCCGGGTCGGTATGATCCTTGAGGTCAGAAGGCCCAACTAAAACTTGGGAACTGGCGGGAATGCCCATATACTTCCCCAGGGCCAACCAACTAAAATATTGATAATCAACTCCCTGTTTTATCTATGAATCCTTGTCTTGCTTTAGCGAACCCCGCATAAAGCTTGTTTTGCTGCAAATAAACCACATAGCCTCCTCCATGCTAAGACCAAGTATGCATGTATATATACCCTTGTGTAGTGTAGGGCTTGCTGAGTACCTTATGTACTCACGCGTTTGCGATTGTTGGTTTAGTAGGAGAAGACTTCGTAGAAGACGACGACGTTTGGGTTTTCGGTTCTGCCTCTCAAGTGTGCTTGTGGCTTTGGGCCAAGGTTTCCGCTGTCTGCTTCGCCGTTAGCTGGTTGGTTGGACTTGGATATTTCCTTGTCGTACCGCCGCTAAGGGTCCTATACCAGGTACTATGCTTATTTACCAATTCGAAGTATGCTTTTGATTATCATATCTGTGTTTTTGTGCGTATCAGCTACTGATCCAGGGACTGATACAGTATGCACAACATATTCCAGAAATGGGGTATGACAGAGTGGTATCAGAGCAATGCTTGGCTGTAGAACGAAAACCTAGGATTTGTTACGCTCGAAAATGACTATTTTCAAAACTAGCTGGAAAACTTGTTCATAATAACTTTTCCCCTCTTGTTAAAAAAAACCCTTTGCTTCCTTCTCTCCAACAGGAAGAAGTATCTGATCTGGAAACGTCTGTGCATAGGAATGTTCAACCCAATGGACAATGAGGACTATGTGACCGTAGAAGTGGAAGGCAACTTGTACCAGGTTTACCGTGCACCGGATATGGTTCCTAAGCAGAGCAAATGTCAAGGTCGCTAAAAGCACCAAACCACCAAGGACGTGCTTCTATTGCCGTAACCCTGGACACCAGATTGCCAATTGCCCCTACCGTGAATTCAATGAAGCAAGAGCTACGGTTACCCACATAGAGAATAAAGTATCTCAAGTCCCAGCACCGCCTGCACAGATCCAATCTGCAGTACAGCAAGAGCGTCAAGAGCAAGAAGCTTGGGATAACATGGATGGCACATACCTGTCAACTCCTGCCCTCGCAAGTGTACTTGCAAAGTTGACTAATCTGAAGGAGTCAGTAAAGAAGATCAATGAAGAGATCGACGATCTCACAAAGCAGCTGCAGCCAAGAGCCACCAATGAGAAATGCAACAAGAAGAGAAAGAATGTCATACAAGGATCTGGTCAAGTTATGCCTGGAAAGCTCAAGAAGCCCCTGATCGCAGCAAAAGGACATACCTTTCACCAACTGACTGATATGCATGAAGGCTCAAGCAGTGCAAATCTGCCGCTCATAGCTAACAGAAGGGTACCACCAGTCAATCGGACATGCTTTGCCTGCCGAAAGCATGGGCATTTCATAGCGGATTGCCCTGAACTCCTCGAGCAAGGAAATAAAGATGGCAATAACTAGTGCCAAAAGATTACAACCCTGAAGACGACAAAGTATGTCGAGTATGCAGACATGCTACTTGAGCCAAGATATCCAGAATAAGTCCCTCATGAAGGATGGTTTGGAAGAATGTTGTCACTTTCAAGTATGGCAGCTTATCACAAGAAGTAATGGTGGTACTTGTAATGAGTTGTAATCTGGATAATCTGAGTTGTACTAAAAGTGTGATCCTGTTTGTGAGCAATAAAAGTATCAGTGTTGCTGTGAAATAATGTTTTGAGCCACCCTCAGGATAAAAATGAAATGCAAGTCCGGAAAATTAACCTTCTGAAATGCAATGATCATGAATACACGTGCCTGGTTAACTCTAAACGCCAAGTCAATGAAGCCCTCCAATGCAGAAGTGTGAGCAATGGTGTTTCTTTACCGACCGAATCATATGACCTCCTCGATTCCTTTTTGGTCACGGATTATTGGTCGAGTTTTGCGGACAATCAAGATCGATAGTCAACATACCCTCGAGCCTTAAACTACGTTTGTAGTACGATCACACTCAAAGCCACAACAAATAAATCACGTTGTTTGTGTGATTCGATGTTTTCCTTTTGTTGTTTTGGCTCCTTATTTCTTGGTTGTGTGCTCTTAATCTACTTAACTTAAACAATATAATAACATAACAACAGTCTAATGTAGCAGCTTAACAACAGCTTAAGGCCAAAAACCTTTCCTAAACCCTTGCCTAAACCTCTGCTGCTGAAACCAGGATGCCGCCTAAGAAGTCTACCAAGACTCAGAACCGCCAGAAGCGCAAAGCAAAAGCACCTAAAAGACCTGGCACCGTTGGAAGAACTGCAAGAGATGGAACTAACAAAAGAAAGAAGCTAACTACTCAACAACGTCGAGAAGCAAGTCAAAGAGGCCCCACCGCAGCCTACAACCAGGAAACTCAGGCAGTTCACCATGATGAAGAAGAAATCAACCAAGAGACTGACAACAACGACAACCAGGATAGTAATGTGATTCCTCAGCCACCACCGGTCAACCTCACAGAAGTGATGACCAGGCAGAATCGACTCCTGGAAGCAATTTCTCAGGGACAACAAAGCAGTTATGGAATTAATTCTAAGATAACAGAATTTCTGAAGCTCAGGCCACCTGCCTACGACAGCACTGATGATGACCCGTTAACTGCTGATGATTGGCTCAAGCATGTTACCAAGAAGCTCGATATAGTCGCAGCCAGTGACCAAGAGAAAGTTATGTTATCCACTCACCAACTAGCTGGAGTTGCCGCAGAATGGTGGGATAACTTCAAGGAAACAATTGCAGACCAAGATGGTATTACTTGGGATGAATTCCAACAAGCCTTTCGTGAATATCATATTCCAGAAGGAATCATGGACATGAAAGCAGATGAGTTCCGTAACTTAAAGCAAGAATCAATGGCAGTGAATGAGTACATTAAGAAGTTTATGAAGTTAGCCCGATACGCCCCAGATGAGGTCAACACAGATCAGAAGAAGCAGAATCGTTTCAGAAAAGGTCTCAGCCATAACCTCAGAATACATTTGGTCACTCACAACTATCCAGAGTTCAACACACTAATGAATAAGGCCATTTTGCTTGAAGAAGCTCTGACAGATCAGGAAAATGACAAAAGCCATGTGATTCAACCATCTGAGTTAGAAAGAAAACGCGAAGTAAAGGAATGGAGACATCCCCAAAAGCAGGGATACCCAAGGAAGAAGAAAAACAAACCACGTGCAACCCCTCCTGGTACTAAGGTTCCCGGTACTCGTAAGCAGAGCAGTGAAGACAAACCACCAGGAAAGAAGGTACCAAGAGCAAATCAGAAGTGCTACTTGTGTCGAGATCATGGCCACTTCGTAGCAGACTGCCCTGGAGCTGTCACGCAAGGAGACAATGAGTAACAACCTTGTCGAAGTGCAATGTACTGTATCTTGAGTTTGGGCGTCAATGGTCACAAACTCTATGTAAAGGTGTTGTAATATGAACAACATGTTGTACTCTGTGCTTTTAAATATCAATAGACTGTTGAATCAAGAGTTGGTATGATGATGACATACATAGCTGTCTGTCTTGGATAAGAACAGATTTGAAACGACATAATTGGAAAAGTACTTACCTCCGACGCCGGATAAACATCCACAGTAAGCTCATCCTTGGGGATAATTTAGAAATAAAGGCGGTTGGAAAAGTCACCCATGTAATAATGAGAAAAGCCTAAATATTATTGGATAAGATAAGCAGAGAAACAACCGAATGTTATCTTTGGTACCCCAAGTTAAAATCCTTTAAGTAGGGTAGAACCCCTACAGCCGTGAAGATAGTACATCGTTTTCATCAATCTGCAGCACCGAAGACCACTCCAATGACAAGATTATGTTATCAAAGCCCCAACACCAAGAAGTTTTCAGCGAAATTTTGGATGTTACCACCATCAAGCAAGAAGACGCCTGAGAAGTTCTGCACCGTCCAGAAGCTCGTTCGAATCTCGAGGACGAGATTCCTTTTAAGTGGGGTAGCTCTGTAACACCCCAAAATTTCAAAGCGTTCAAAAGGAATAAAAATCGCTAAAAATTTAAATTTTTGTCCAACTCTTATCTTTCCATGAATTTTTCAAAAATAAAATGCACTAAATAAATTAAAACGTAGTTGGAATATGAAATTTACAAATATTAAAATAGTGCTCAAGTGTTTGATCTCATTTAAAATTCACTAAAAGTTTGAACTTTGGAACTTATAACAAATTAAAACAAATATATGTTAATCTCTAGCAAGTTCACCTTGAATTTAAAACACTTAAATTTAAAACTTGCACAAATTTCACCATATGCATTTTTGTTTTACTTATTTGATTTTGTGTGTTTGATCTGTCCAACCCCTTGTTCAAATTTGAATTCTCCATTCAAATTTGAGTTCCTGCATAAACTCCAGGAAAAAGAAAATGTTCTCCTTTTCCTAACCCTCTCGGGCCGAAACTTCCCTTCTCTGGCCCAACAACCAGCCCAGCTGGTTTCCCCCTCCTTCCTCTCTTTTCATTTCCAGGCCGCAGCCCACTCCGGCCCACCTCAGCCCAGCCTGGCCCGTCACGCGCGTCGTCTCCCTCCTCCCACCTCCGGTCAACACCGCAGCCGCGCCCATGCCGCCGTGACGCCGCTCCACGCCATCCCGCAGCGTCGCGTCTCGTCCGAGTGGCAGAAGAGCCGCGTGAAGACCACATGCCGCGCCCAGAGCTCAGCGTCCCGTCCCGTCGCAAGCAGAGCTCCCATCCGACGACCGCGCAAGACCCGGCGCCTCCCCCACCTCGACGTCACCCCCACGCGAGCTTCTTCCTCGCTTCGTCCCATCCTTCGCCCTGTGGCCATCTCCTCGCCCTCGTCACACGCGCAGACGCCCATCCCTCACTCCTCGTCGCGTCCCGTCGGCCATCAATGGCGACGACCGACGACCTTGACCACCAGGGCTCACCTGCGCCTCTCTCCCCACTCCCCCTCTCGTCCGCCAACAAAACCAGGTGCGCGACGCCCCTACCTCGCTTCCCAGCTCACCTGTCCCCTTCCCGAGCTCCACAGCTCGCCAATTCCCCCTTTTCCCCTTTCCTGCTCCAACACCGACCATCTCCCGATTCGCCGTCGAGCGGCCCTCCCTCGCCCTCTTGCTTGCGTGCTAGCTCCGCGAGTTTCATCCGCATCGCGCGCGCCCCTCCGCGCAGCTCGGAGAGCGCCAGAGCGCCATCTACACCGCGCGCGGCCACACGCCGCCGCACGAGCTCGCCGCCGGCGCTCCTCCCGGCCTCGTCCCGCTTGCCACGCGCGCGCATCACCTTCACCACGTAGCCGCGCGCCTCGCTGACCAACGCAAAGACGACGCGACGCACCCCCTCATCCTCTACACCTCGCGCCGCCAGCAGGAGCCGCCGCCGCGCCACGCGTCCCACCTCGTCGCTGAGGGCGTCCCGGCCTCCTCCGTCGTGGACCACGCGACGTCGAGCCCTGCAGCCACGCGCCGCGCCCCCGAGCCCCTTCCGCGCCAAGCGCTGCCACCGGTGAGCCTCCCGCGTCGAACTCCGCCTCCGCCATCCGCGCGTCGCCGTCGCCAGCCTCGTCCGACGCCTTCCGGCCTCGTGCGACCCCCGCGGTGAGCTCGTCTCCCACCTCTCTCTCTCCCGGTCCAATTCCTACCTCCATTGGACCACTGGCTCGCCGGATAGGCTACTCCGGCGAACCCCCGGCCAAGGCGCCACCGCCTCCTCTGTTTCCGGCGCCGCCCACCTCGCCGGAGACGTGTCGGCCGTCCAATATTCATCCAACGCTCCAAAACACGTACCCCTTCGATCTGAGTAATCGGTCCACGGTGGACCCGTGGACCACATCCCCTGCCCCGGTTCACAGAGCCCGTGGACTCGGTCCACGGCTTTTTCAATAGAAAAATAAACCCAAAAATTCCAGAAAATCCCAGCCCCTGTAATCTTGCAGATAAGCCCCTGACCTTTATTCTATTTATATTTAGGTCCTGTCTTTTTACAGAAACAACCTTATACTTTTCTGTAATTATATTTTAGCCCCTGTCTTTTTGCACCGAGGCCCCTAAACTTTTCTGTATTTACAGATTGGTCCCCAAAACTTTCTGTAATAACATTTCAGTCCCTAAATCCTTTCTGTAATTATAAATATGCCCTCGGCATATTTTTGTAATTACAAGTAAGCCCCTGGAACCTATAAACCTATGTATCTTCATCACCGTAGCTCCGTTTTGAGCGATTCTTGCGCTCACGCGTTCGTAGAAATGCGTAGTACCCTTTGGTACTAAAATTGGAGCACTAGAACAGGCCTACAAGTCATCAATGTCTAAAAATCCCATATCAACAAGTCATATGACGTCGATGTCACTTGTCACAAGTGCGTGTTCGTCATTTGGCGTTGGGACTAACCAATCTTGCAACATCTTTCACCTTAAAACCTAGTACCTTCCTTATCTCAACACATCTCACTTCAACCTTGTATGTCGCACGTACACCCTGACTCGCTAGCATTGAACCTACCCAATATTTCATGTTATATCGCCATAAAACCTAATACCCTAAATCCCATGTCGATAAATCATGTGATGTCGAGTTCGCACATCAATGCTCATTTATCTTTTGACGACGAGCTTATCCAATCATGTCATACCGCTCTATATCATAACCTAGCAACCTCTTTCATCGCAACTCTTTTACAACCCAAACCTAATTCAATCGTCGCTCAATCGACCTTAATCTATTGACTACCCTCAACCCCTACCAAGCTTTGTTGTTTATTATTCTCGTTATTCGTCTTTCATTGGAACTTATTGAATCTATTATTTCATCGTTATTTAATTGCTAGTTGATCTTATCGATTGATCCTTGTCTTTTATTCGCAACCTTGCATCCATGTCATGCATAATCACGTACACGTGCCATCGTCGTGCGCTTAGCTCATGACAAATAATTAGTGGAATAACCTTAGTAATTAATCAATTTAGTAAGTAATTAATAGCTAATCACCATTAGTTAATAACCTAATATAAGTAGGTAATTAAAGTGACACACCTTGCACTTGTACGTTGTTGCATGAACCTTTGTATAGGTTACGACCTATATAAAGCCGCATCACTGGCTGGACTGCATCGCTCATCCCGGAGGAGGACCTGCCAACTCCAACTCCATGCTCTGGGTCACCGGTGCGGCGTGTGTCGCCTACGGTGGCCCCTGCTGCTGTCAACAACACTGCTCTGGCTTCGCCATGCACTCCGGCATCTGTCGCAGCAAAACAGGGGCCTGTGGTGCTCCCGGCACGAGTTGATAGTGATGTGCTACGCTCTGAAGGCCTGGAGCCTGATGAGGTCTCTCCAACACGTGCAGCTCGCATGGGAACTCCTCCACGGGCTGTTCGCTCTCTCATTGGGGAGTTCAACACAAGCATGGGAACTACCCTTCTGGACCCAAAAATTGCTGCTTTTCAGTACTTCTACAATTGTATTGCTGCTGCTCCTGAAGGTCTTGCAGGTGTTCAGACCTCGCACCAGATTCTGGATGTTGCGATGGGATCTGTGCTCATCAATATTGGGGAGGAGGTGCCTCTCCATCAGCGCTACCTGATGAAAGTCACCACGGCGCCACGACAGCCAAGTTCGTGCATCATTGAAGAGATCGTAGATGAGGCAGTGCAGGCTGTGCCTTGCCCGACTCCTCGCAAGCGTCGTGCCAGGAAGCCTCGCACCCCTATTGATGTGCGTCTTCTTCGTCGCAGCAAGAGAATCAACCAGAACCTGCAAGGCTTTCGTGATGAGGAAAGTGCCAAGGCTGCTGCTGAACAGGTCGCTCCACCACAGTCTCCTCCAAGAATGTTTGTTGGCTCTGCTTCTACTGCTGCAAGCTCTTCTGTTCCGCCGCCATACCTCTCTGAGGACAACATGCGTGCCATAGGTGCAGGCTTCCTCCAGATGGGTCCTGAGGACTTGTCTGATCTGGCCCTTGGGGCCTCAAGCAGTGCTAGTGACAATGAATAAGTCCAGTTTCAGTTTCAGTAGCTTGGATGGTTGGCGCTGTGCGCATTTTTTTAATTCCTCGTTGTTAGACTTTTGCTGGATGTTTAAGTTAAACTTTGAACTGTTGAAGCTTACCTGGAAGCTCAGCATGTTGGTTGAGAATAATTTTTTATGGATGTGGCTCCTCTATTACAAGTGTTTTTTAACTGTCTCCTCCTGGATAATTGCACAACTCACTGTCAGCCTAAGTACTGGTCATTTATCTGTTCCACAACAAACATTGATATCACATATTATTGGAGAAGTACCCTACATTGTTAATCACTTGCTTATGCTCTGGCTGGCGACTGTCACTGATGCTTACTTTCAGTTCTTGAGGCATGTCTATGACAAGCTTCCTATCAGTTACTCTCGGAAAGGTTTTAAATGGATCACAACAGAAACTGGAACATATTGTCGTGGAATGTGAGGGGTATTAACTCTCAGAGGAAATGGGATGATATCAGAGACAAAATAAGTGAAAGCAACTGCTCAATATTCTGCTTGCAAGAAACTAAGAGAGAAACTTTTGATAATGCTTACCTGAGAAAATTCTGCAGTAGGCAGTACAATAAATTTGTTTTCAGTCCTTCAAACGGGGCATCTGGTGGGCTACTGGTGGCATGGAAAGGCTCACAGTTTACTGGTCAACTAGTGGATTCGAACATGTATTCAGTTACAGTAAAATTCACATCAACTCTATCTGGACAAGTTTTTCATCTCACGAATATTTATGGCCCATCTTCTCAACCTGACAAACCAGCCTTCATTTCTTGGTTGTATAATTTTGACACAACAAATATTGATGATTGGGTTCTCATGGGAGATTTTAATCTAATAAGGTGCCAAGAAAATAGGAACAGACCTGGGGGAAATACTCAAGATATGATGTTATTTAATGATGTGATACAACATCTTGACCTGGTGGAGATTCCTTTTAAAGGGCGATCGTTCACATGGAGTAATATGCAGGACTCAGCTCTTCTCGAGAAGCTGGATTGGGTGTTCACTTCTTCCACATGGACGCTGTCGTATCCAAGCACAATGGTACAACCTTTAGCCCGACTAGTCTCAGATCATATTCCTTACGTCACTCAGGTTGGAACAAGGATTCCAAAAGCTTCGATTTTCCGTTTTGAGAATTATTGGACAGAATTCAGCTCTTTTATACCAACAGTGCAAGAGGCTTGGACCAGAGCACCCTTTCATAGTAATCCAGCCAGAAATGTATCTGGCAAGCTCAAATTTCTAAGGAAAATTCTTAAGACATGGAGCAGAGAACTATCAAAACTCAACAAGCTTATTAACAATTCCAATGTGGTACTTGCTATTCTGGATGGATTAGAGGAGCAGAGAGTTTTATCTACTCTGGAGAAGAACTTCAGGAAATTAGTTAAGATCTATCTGCTAAAGTTACTAGAATCAAAAAGAATCTACTGGAAACAAAGGGCTACGATCAGATGGGTCACTTTTGGGGACGAAAATTCAAAAGTTTTCCAAGTATATGCTACTCAAAAATTCAGAAACAACTATATTGCTCAGCTCAAAATGCCCGATGGTACTGTCTTGACTGATCATGATCTTAAGGCTGGGGCTCTCTGGTCATCATTTAAGGAACGTCTCGGAATCTCTGAATACACACACATGGCTTTCGACCTGTCTGAACTTATTGAGCCTCGGATGCTACCAGTCTTAGACGAGCCTTTCTCGAATGAAGAAATCAACGCAGCCATCAATGATATGCCTAATGATCATGCACCGGGCCCTAACGGATTTAATGGAATGTTCATCAAAAAGTGTTGGCATATAATAGCGCACGACTTCACTAACCTTTGTGCAGATTTTGCTGGTGGAAACATAAATCTACAGAGTATAAATGGTTCCTTCATAGTGCTCATACCAAAAGTTCCAGATCCGGAAGGAATCAACGACTACAGGCCAATATCTTTGCTTAACTATTCCATCAAGTTACTGACCAAATTGCTGGCTAACAGACTTCAGAAAGTGATTACTCAAGTGGTGCATCTAAATCAATATGGTTTTATTAAGGGTAGAACTATTCAGGACTGCTTGGCATGGGCTTTTCAATTCTTACATATCTGTCATCACTCAAAGAAAGAAATAGTTATTCTCAAACTGGACTTTGAAAAAGCTTTTGACAAGGTGGAGCATCAAGTCATTCTGGATATGTTCAAACATAAAGGCTTTTCGGATTTATGGATTCAATGGATAAAGCAAATACTCTCATCAGGTACCTCATCTGTACTTTTAAATGGTGTGCCCGGAAAAACATTTCATTGCAAGCGAGGAGTCAGACAAGGGGATCCCCTATCTCCACTGCTATTTGTCATGGCTGCCGATCTCCTCCAGAGTATTGTAAACTCAGCTGCAAGTAGAGGTATTTTCACACATCCCTTGGGACCAAATTTTGGTGGAGATTTTCCTATAGTTCAATATGCCGATGATACATTAGTGATACTTCCTGCGGATGCACGACAACTTTTCTGTCTCAAAGGAATTCTAAGATCATTTGCTGACTCCACTGGACTTAGAGTAAATTTCAAGAAATCTTTTCTAGTGCCGATCAATGTGGATGTCGATAAGGCCCAACATCTTGCAAACACTTTTGGATGTCTTGTCGGAGAAATGCCGTTCACTTATTTGGGTCTGCCTCTTGGGACAGCTAGGCCGCAAGTTCAGGACTTTATGCCTGTTATGAACCGAATAGAGAGAAGGCTCACAGGCATTAATTCTATGCTGACTTATGATGGCAAACTAAGACTAGTTAATTCCCTGGTTACTTCAATACCCATGTTTATCATGTCTATCACTAAGCTACCAGGGCCAATAGTCAAGCAGATTGATCAATATAGAAAGCGATGTTTATGGAATGGTAATGATATCAACAGAAAAGGTGGGTGCTTGGTAGCATGGAAGCGGGCAACACGGCCAAAGAATGAGGGTGGATTGGGTATTCTCAAACTGAAAGCGCAAAACAATGCCCTACGACTGAAATTTCTCCACAAATTTTATAATAGAGAGCCTATTCCTTGGGTTCGTCTGACTTGGGAAAAGTTTTACTACAACGGGAAAGTACCACATGCTAGAAGGCCACTTGGATCATACTGGTGGAGGGATATTATGGGCTTAGTACAGATTTATCGGGGAATGGCTTCTTGTAATGCTAATGATGGTCGCACATGCATGTTCTGGCAGGATCTTTGGGGTTTTGGTATGCTTCAACAAACATATCCTCAACTTTTCTCGTTCGCAAGAGACAAGGAAATTTCAGTTCTGCATTTTCTGGAAAATGACTTACACTCTACCTTGCACTTGCCCTTATCAATAGTAGCATCTGAACAACTTGAAGCTTTACAACAACAATTGACAGACTTCACCCTGGCAGACACTTACGATCAGTGGGATTATATATGGGGCAACGGAATCTTTACATCACGGAAAGCTTACAAGCATATCATAGGAACTCGAACGGTCGCAGAACCTTTCACATGGCTATGGAAGACATCATGCCGAGGACATCACAAAATTTTCTTCTGGCTCCTACTGTTGGATAGGCTGAACACAAGAAATCTCCTTCGACGTAAAAATCAACATGTTGATAGTTATGACTGTGTCTTATGCTCATCTCCACCAGAGGAGGACTTGGAGCATCTGTTCTTTTCATGCACTTTCTCTAGATGGTGTTGGACTTTCCTGAATCTACAATGGAACAGAACTATTTCGGTGGAGGATAGAATAAATGAGCTATGTCATCAGAATAATTTGAGCTTCATTAAAGAGTTGGTCATTGTGGCTTGCTGGGTGATCTGGAAACACAGGAATGCAATCATTTTCGACAATAAGCACGTCTCTCTACAAAACTGGAAAAGAGAATTCAGAGAAGAGATGGTTATGACTGTAATCAAAGCAAAGGGCCAGAAAAAGACTGATATGAAGCTTTGGCTACATTCTTTTTAAGTTTTTCCCCCTTTTTTTTTTTCCATTTGAGACTTGTCAGTTTTTGTAAATACATTGTAATTATGTACATACAAAAAATCTATAAAATGAGATACCAGTAGGGGCCTCCCCTCCTGTTTTGCTCAAAAAAAAAAAAAAATTTAGTAAGTAATTAATAGCTAATCACCATTAGTTAATAACCTAATATAAGTAGGTAATTAAAGTGACACACCTTGCACTTGTACGTTGTTGCATGAACCTTTGTATAGGTTACGACCTATATAAAGCCGTAAATGCTGCCAATGTACAACTAACACATGCACACGCCCCTTTCCACCTACACTTACCCGCATGCATTTATCATGGTCTAGCATCTCTTATTTACATCAAAAGCCCTAGTGCTCGATGCATCACCCCTAATAGTCTCTCCTAAGATAATAAGCTCCTCTTAAAGTAAAACCTAATGCATCATGCATGATTTGTGCCTTTTGTCTTCCTTGGTGTTCTATTGGTTCTTATTGGAGTTAATTGGATCTTGTGTGGTTCTTCTCGATCTTTATTTCCTTTGCGGTAGTTTGTTTATACGGTATCTTCTTATACGCTAGCTTACGCGAGATTCGAGGAAGAACTAAAGGAAGATCCAGAAGATACAAGCTTCAAGGACGAGCTTCGAAGAAGGACTTGAAGACATCAACCCCGACATAGGAGTCAAGATACGAGCTTCTAGGAAGGATCTGAGGACCTGGACTACGAGGACGTGAAGAAGAAGACTAATTAGTGAAGGCAAGCTCTACATCTCCTTGATCATGATTGAACCTACTGTTTTCGCAATGCACCTACATAGCCTACTCTAGTATTATGCATTATTTGCTATTTTACTGCTTGTATAGCTATAAACCTACTTGCTTATTGATATTGATGTCTGTTACTAGGACGTTAATATCTGAATCCTTGTTTACCCCTTTGTTTACCTGCCACCTTGATAACTCTAGGAAAGTTTCATCATTTCTATGATGGCACTTTTACCTTGCTACTAGAATGCTTAGGACCTCTGCAATGTTTCTACATTGCTACACCTTACTCACTTATATGCTTTACAACTGTGTTAAATGAGTTTGGTGGTGTGCGTGATATAATGGGTTTGGGAGTAGCACAACTGTGTTAGGTGATGATGTTGATGGTGGCGGTGATGATGGGATGGGTTGGATTGCGGGCAAGGCCACTAGTGAATGGATGTTGGTGTTATAGGCCCCTAGTGTGGGATATGGTGCTTGCCCGGCCATATAAGGACCGGTTCTGACGCCCGTTAACATAATAATTCTCGTACAACCACGGAACACCTATGGGAAGGACCTACCCTATCTTCCTGGTATTCTTGCAAATGCCATCTGGAGGCCAGTCGAGGCAACGAAAGCTCAGGAAAAGGACATAGGAAACGTACCTATGATCCGGCTCGCGGAACCCGCTATAGGTTACGGGAGTGCCGCCAGTCCTGGTATATGTTACAGGATCCTGCTATTTGTTACAGGAGCATGACGTACCCTTTTACAGGCGTACAGTGCCAGTGTGTGACCTTTCATGTCACAAGCCCCTGGGTGTGATTTCGTGGTGGAATTGTGAGACTACTCGGAGGATATGGACTAGGCGTTATGTTACTCTCCGTACAAGAGTGCATAGCCCGTGGGAAAAGATGTACAACCTCTGCAGAGTGTAAAATTCATCCGGATGGACGTTGTCACGGCATATGACACATTATTGTTGCGCACGTATGGATTAGCCACCTCTCCCCTTCCATGACGTGTGAGTGGGTTGTAATCAGCCCGTGTTTTGGAAGTGATGGCAAGTGTGCCGGGTTGGTATGATCCTTGAGGTCAGAAGGCCCAACTAAAACTTGGGAACTGGCGGGAATGCCCATACTTCCCCAGGGCCAACCAACTAAAATATTGATAATCAACTCCCTGTTTTATCTATGAATCCTTGTCTTGCTTTAGCGAACCCCGCATAAAGCTTGTTTTGCTGCAAATAAACCACATAGCCTCCTCCATGCTAAGACCAAGTATGCATGTATATATACCCTTGTGTAGTGTAGGGCTTGCTGAGTACCTTATGTACTCACGCGTTTGCGATTGTTGGTTTAGTAGGAGAAGACTTCGTAGAAGACGACGACGTTTGGGTTTTCGGTTCTGCCTCTCAAGTGTGCTTGTGGCTTTGGGCCAAGGTTTCCGCTGTCTGCTTCGCCGTTAGCTGGTTGGTTGGACTTGGATATTTCCTTGTCGTACCGCCGCTAAGGGTCCTATACCAGGTACTATGCTTATTTACCAATTCGAAGTATGCTTTTGATTATCATATCTGTGTTTTTGTGCGTATCAGCTACTGATCCAGGGACTGATACAGTATGCACAACATATTCCAGAAATGGGGTATGACACAGCGCGCGGGTGGGCGCCAGGGGCGAAGCTACTTGTTAAGTAGTGGGTGCAAATGCACCCACTAATTTCTAAACTCTACTAGTAATTGACTTGTTTATCACCATATATGCACCCACTAATTTCAATCTTTTGCACCCAATGACAGCAAAATGAGACAGTTTTTTTAAGTGTTACAGAAGTAGTGCACCCTCACTAATTTAGCTTTAGCTTCGCCACTGGTGGGCGCCAGGTCAGGGATAAGCAAGTTTGTCTTTTACTGATCATATTTTGTGCCCACTAATCATAGATACCCCACACCTTTTGTTGTATGTTTACTATGCTTTTTTGCTCATGCCAATATAAGCCCTGTTCTGATTTTGTGAATCCAACCAATATCAGTGGCCTTAGATAACACTATTTCCTAGAGCAATCTGGGCCACAAAAGCTGAAAGATTAGCAAGTACTTTTGGTGAGCTTCAAAAGTATTTGTTTTTGTATATGTTCATAGGTATTTTCTTACTGAGCATGAACACTGTAATGCTTTTTATGCATCTGCATTCATAGCAATAAGCACATGATTTCCTTTTACAGTGATTGTATTATGTACCAACGGCGTCTCTCTTGAAAGCAAATCAGGCCACATTTTTATCCACATTGGCACACACTAATCATAGATTGTTCGCATACTTTTGCAGGTCTAGCTATGTTTTGGCAATGCAACATATGAGCACCAGTCATGTCTGAAAGACAACATCAATTTTCTGGTAGCTCTATTTGTAGAGACTGCTGTATAATTTTTTTTTGGGTTATGTGTTTTCTGGGTACCTCTAAATGTAGTGGTTAAAGAAAAAATCAAAATTGAAGGCGTTGTAGTCAAGTAAGTACTTGGTGTCTCATTGTATCAAAAGAATACATATATTTGCTTGAGCTCGTACCTAATTATGCCGGCTTCTATGATTTTTGTGCACGTACGGTAACATGACATGGATACGGAGCCCCTCGCGCGACGCACTTCTCAGATTAAACCGCACACAACCAGGGCCAGGGGATAGGTCATAGGTGTGGTCAAGAAGGGAGAGTGGTGAAAGCAAATTTCTATTTATGGGTGTGCATGCCGGAGGCGTGCAGGCGTTAGCACGGTCATCAAATGAATCCTTAAGTGATATACAAAACTGCACTCCTAGAGGGGCAGAATGATAAGAGTTCGAGCAGGCTAGTGCTTAACAGTAGGAGTGCACGAGTACAGGCCACTAGTGTTGAACTGCTCGCACCCATCGGCACTGATGCTGGTGAACGCCTCGACGAGCCGCGGCATGAACCTAGTGAGCGCGAGCCTGAAACCTGCCGAGCATTTCTGCCCACAGCCCACCTCCGTGTCGTGCGCCTCAGCGTGGAGCGTGCCTACGGGGCAGCCCTTGCGCAGGTACGCCTCACATGCCCGGAGGACGAACTTTCCACGGCGGCGGAAGTGGCGGCGCACGAGCTCCTCGAACCCCGCCGGCGGCCGGCGTAGCTGGTGCAGCATCGTCCGGAGCGTGAGCAGGCAAGCATCCTCAGCATAGATGATCTCGTTGCGTGCGGCCTGAGCCGTGCCGTGATGTTCCTCGTAGGAAGACTCGTTGTAGAATGGCTGCGCCGTGAGCACCAGCCCCTGGATGGAGACCACCACCTGGAGGATGGTCGACATCTCCGGCGACCAGAGCTCGACGTCCTCCCCGCCGAAGGTGTCGAGCAGGCTCAGGCAAACAGTGCCTGACTCGTCGAGGTTGGGGTTCAGGTTGAGGCCGAAGGAGTGGTAGTGCACCTGCGGTGGCACGGCGGGGTATGTCGGCGGCAGGTGCACGTCGAAGAAGAACAGTCCGTCTTGGTACGGGGTGCCCGTGGCGCCCACCATCGCCACCCTGAGCAGGTCAATGCGGTCTTCGAACCCCCTCACGTAAATGGTGTCTGAATACAAATGCAAACACAGTTGTTAGAATAATTAATGTATTGAGCTATGTTGCACCAACCAGTCCACGGGAATTACAATACAAAACCAGTTGTTGAAATGATGTACAGGTTTCGTGCATGGTGACGTACCGGGTAGGTCGTTCTCCAGAATTTTCCACTCCTTTTGCACTCTCTTGATCCACTTATTTCCACCGCCGATACCCTGTGATAAATCCATCCGGACAGGTGGTAAATAAGTCTCAGCAACTATCGGAAGATATAAAAGTACATATGAATCAAATCAATTACGAACCTGCTCCGTATCTTTGAGAAAGAAGTGATCCGGAGGACTCATCTGCACGACGTCAAACTGCGGGAATCCAAACAAATCATCGTCACCATGGATGGCAACATTTGCAGTTGACTTCTCCTCGGCACAAACATTGCCATCAAGATCTTCTTCGCCGACCATTGTCTCACCACTCACCAATGCAGCGCCGGCTTCACCACCATTCATGTCGGCAGAATCATCACCGTTGCCAGCAATAACGTTGACCTATATCAAAAGCGGGGTTGTGATATTATTACACATGGGAATAACCTTTGAGATGTTCGTATGGTTAATATTAGATAGGTACCGCAGCAGAAGCAGCAGCAGCAGCTGTATTGTCATTCGTGTCATCCTGTGCCTCGTCGACAGCATCATTATTGGCTACCCAATCGCAAAATTCCTCTTTCATTTCATCAATTGTTTGTTCTTGGACAACATATATCTCGTGAGGCAACACCTGAAATTGGCATCCATCAAATAGAAATTATAGTCCAATTAATAGGCTTTTTGCACATAGTTCATTTTTGCTGAGTCAATTTTTATAGCCATGGAAGTGTTTAATTTTTTTTGCAACTACTAGAATCTAAACTGTTCTTCAACTCCATGCTTTTTAAAAATTGCTTCTAAAGCTATTGTTGAAAATGGGAAACAATGGCTTTTGGTGGTTTTCACATGAAAATAGATGAAATGATCCAACTAATTTCCCGGATTATGCCAAATTAGACTATCTCAAGTTTGACTAATTTTAGGAAAACAATTATACCAACATCTACCATAAAATGAGTACACTGTAAAAACATAATAGAAGGCCGCAACATACTCTTAAAGACTAGCTAGTTTTTAGCTAGTCTTCTATCAAGCCACAGTGAAATTTCAACCGCCTTTTGTAAAAATAAAAGTATGCATTGAGGGTAGGCTAACCTTCGACGTGATTCCATCACCCCACTTGACTTGGACGCATCCATCATTACAGAGATCAATGACATGTCCGACCCATGATAGATCTTGGGCTGTGATGGCAGTCCCCTTACCGCCCTGCACTGGCTCACTTGTGCTTCGGCTAGCCGTCTGCAATGTCCGCAGGCGAACGACAACATTTCCATAGAAGACATAATCATCATTGTCCAGATCGTACGCGCTCACGGTCTCGTCACACTCCACCTCGCTGCCACGTTCTGCTGTCTTGAGCCACGACACGCGCACGGTTTGGTCTCTGACGTCAAGGCTTCTCACAATGCCGTAGGGCGCCGCTGGACCAGCAGCGTTGTCGTCCGCATCGTCACCTTCAGCGGAGGTGGCAGAGCTCTCAACACCGTCGGAGACGTCGACAGACGCCCTGCTGATGACACGCTGTCCGGGGAAGAACTCGTTATCGTTGAGTACCTCGAAGAGAAGCAGCGACGCCGAGGGCACGCCGCACTGCCGGGTGCCGTTCTGCCACAGCACGTCGGCGGTAGTGCGGATGTCCGCCACGGACATGGGCTTCTTGATTTCGACGAGCTTCCTCTGGTGATTTCGCCGCCGTGCCCTCCTGCCAAGCTTCGTCTTCATCGGCTGCTTCTGGTCCGGCTCATCCAGCGGCGGCGGCGGCGACTCTTCCTTGCAAGGGTTGCGAAAGAAGCAGCGGTCGCCGACGCCACAGGAGCAGGCGCCACAGGAGGCGAACAAGGTGAGGTCGCTTGGGTTTCCCTGCCACGCCGGCGGCGCGGACGCCTTGACGAGGTCCGCCTCGGTGCCCAGCTCCGCCGACGCGACCCAGTAGACGAGCACGAATCCCATCTCGACCTTGGCGACGGTGCCCTCAAACCTGGTGTACTTGACGCGCTGACCGGGGTAGAAGAAGGAATTCATGACCGCGCGCACGTAGCTGCGGTCGACGTTCTCCAGCTTGCCTTCCGCGTCGGCGATCCTGCAGATAGTGCCGTCGTCGAACAGCACGTCGACGTCGACGGACACCACGATGACCCGGCCGAGCCACGGCCCGGACACGACGTAGTCGCCAATGCTAAGCTCCCTGACGCGCCGCCGCTCGGACGGCGACACGCCCCTCTCCGCCACCGCCGGCTCGCCGCCGGCCAGCAGCTGGACGAGGTCGAGCGACGTGGTGGTCTTGGTAACGACCCCGATCTGTCCTCCGGGATCCGACGCCGAGAAGACGATATCTCCCGGGCGTGTGTCGCTCCTGTCCACCACGTCGAGGTCGCTGGCGTTCTCGTACACGATGGCACCGTCGACACATAACACGGCGAGCTTGTCGTCTTCGGGCGTGTTCTGCTCCGGGGAATTGACCACCAGCCCGCGTTCGCCGTGGGCGCCCTTCTTCTTGAATGTCACAAGGTCCATAACAGTTGCGGCTGCCTCGCCGCTGTTCCTCTGCCCTGCGGCGCAGTCCATAGCCCTTCTTCTTGAATCTCTCTTTCTTTTTTTTTCCCTATATTATACCATAACGCTTTTATTTTGGAGTCCGTCCATATCTTGGTACAACACAACCGCTGGATCGAGTTGTAGTCCGCATGTAGAACTAGCTTTTTACGGTCCAATAGCTTTCCTGTATACAATCCCACTAGTAGGAAGCTATTAGAAAGGTACTAAGTCGTTATTTGGATCCGTCCAGATTATAGAAACCAGATTTCAAAAGCTATAGAGGATCCAAACGGGTAAATTATGGATCAGATTATAGAATCTAAATTTAGGTTTCTAAAAATCTCATAATCTGGCGTAGTCAACTTTTAGAAGATACTAGGTGACTACCCCGCGTGTTGCTGCAGATATCTAATGTGGTTTTAAAAGACTGGAGACGAAGATCAATGATATTTTAAAGATGTAAATTGATTTGTGTGTACGCGCACGCACCTGAAATTTGTCGTGAAAATTTATATTGTGGTTAGGATAGTAAACGACATGGTCCCAGGAATAATTGCAGTACAATGTAGTCAGTGGAGACTACAATGTTTTTTTTCTGAAATTTCTTATGACTAAAAAAGAGCCAAGGAACATGCTCAGAAGGAGGAACTTCCATGTTGAGCCTAACCACAACTGCGTTCTCTGCACAAGGAACACTGAAGAGACCAGATGTCATCTTTTTGGTTGCCCCTTCAGTCATAACTGTTGGAACAAACTTAAAAATACAATAGCTGCCATCACTCTCCTTCTTTGACATGATCATGGTCACCAGAAATCTTTTCCAGGGACCAAAATTCATGGAAGTTATTCTCATTGCAACCTGGGCCATTTGAAAAGTCAGAAATGTTAAGATCTTTGAGGGCACAAACCCAACCTTTGGAGCTTGGTGGCACTTATTTAGAGAGGACATCATCTTGCATACCATCAGATTCTCCTAGCCAGACAAACAGGAAGTTTTAGATTGGCTTGATTCCCTGTAAAGTACTTCGGTCCGGATGTTTTTTAGCGTAGTCTTAGACAGCTCTAGTTTCTGTTTCAGTTCTTTCTTTCTTTCTTTCTTTCTTTCTTTTTTTTCAGTAGGCTTTTCGTTTCTTTGGTTTGGTTTGTAGGTAAGTTTTTCGAGACCTGTATCACTGGTTGGTTTATTTTAATGAAAATCTTGTGGGGATCTCCCCCACAGTCCCTTTAAAAAAAAAAAGCGCCAAGGACCCTGAACCACTTCTGCCTATGACCATAGTGCTTAAGTTTGTTGGTAATATCAGAAACTGCTAATTGGATATCGTAAGCAAGTAAAAGAAGATCAACTAATAATAAAAGTAACCGTATGCAGGATTAAAAATCTATGAAATCACTTTAAAAAATTAAATCAGCTGCAACTGCACATCAACAGTTTCTAAAAGTATTATTCATGTATATGGAACAGCAGCAAAATGTTGGTCGCAAAAATGATGGACCTCAGTTGCTAGATTTTGCTTCATGCGATGCATGTAAGGATTTGATGGGTGTAGCGTCTCTGCTTTACACAGGATCGAGTCGGTACGTGCTGATGAACAGACACAACAGTACATCACATAAAAAGCACGAATTTTTACATTTTTAAGTTATTATAAGTCTTGAATGAATTAAAACACGTAAGTAGCACAGTGGAAGTCTCAACTATACCAATTCTACAACACTCGACGATACTTGGCCGCACATCGAAGCCCGCGATGTGGACATGGAGGAACTCCACCAAGCAGAAGTGAAAACAAGACTACCTGCACAAAAACATAAAGAGCCAAACCCTGAGTACTAGTTACTCAGCAAGACATACCCGTCAACGTGGTTAACTACAGCCGACTCCTAATATCCAAGGCTACAAGGGGTGGACTGACTCGATAGCATAAAACCGCACTAATTACTTGGTCCTTACTTTCAAGTTTTATTTCAAGTTAAGTACTTAGCCAGTAAAACAATGCACTTATCTCTAAATCAGATATAAATAACAATACATCAGATAAGCAATATAACAGTAATGAGATACAAATATAACAATACTAGTCATCATCATCAATCATATCACACTACGATGTGGCGCACTGAGCAAGGTTGCTCTTGACCGAGAGCGGCGGCATCGATATACATCCTGCAGGAGAAAAAATGACCACACGGCGCACACGCGTAAAGTCGCATGCGGCAACCGTTTGCAAGGGTCCCCCTGAAGCTAGGCCGGATCCAACCCCTCCCGAGAAAGGCCTTCCCGCACGGTCCCCGTCCCAGACGGACGCCCCGATTGGGAAGCATCCTTTCTCTCCCGAATACCATGATAGAAAGGACAGGCTTCCACCGCACACCAGGGCAACTCGAGCTACTAAGTTTACTAGGCCCATAAAAACACTAGCATGTGATCAGTACGTTCGAACTTGCTCAATAGGGCCAACAACGAACGGTCCTTAATCGGCACAGACGGGGCTACCACCGTGAAGGCCCAGCCTTCTCCAACCATCATATACAAACAATCCCCCGTCCGGTCTCAACAAATCCAAAATCCATCTAGTACAATCCAGAGTGATTCCTATCATGCGAGTGAGACCTACCACTCGTCTTCTACCGTTCGCTAGACCCTAAGTATAGCAAGTACTAACATGACCTAGACCACATCTACAAAAATAGGACACAAAGATAGTATACGAAAGGGTGGTCCTAATGCAGTTCTAAGGTTTCATATCAACTCCTAATAAACCTAATGCACAAACAATTACTAGCCCCAATCAAGTGATAAATAAAAATCCTAAATAGGAAGGCATGCACCGGGGCTTGCCTGGCTCAGGAGCTACACTAGCTGGGTCAGCAGGGTCAGTCTGCTGCTCCTTCTCCTGTGCCTCCTCCTCCGGCAGCTGAAAGTTCAGTGGCTCCGGAGTTGTCTCTGTCACTACACGTTATGACAAGGAGTAATGCAAAGTTAGATGCAAGAATATGATGCAAATAATGATTAAAATACTTGATGGGACAGTCATTTACACTGTAAGTGCAAATGCTTAACTTAGTGAATTAATTTCGTCTGATGTATTTCCTTCATTGACTTTCAATTAAGTTAACTATTTAATCAACTTGAGTTGATTAAATAAATAATCTGATTTTGAAAATTAATTTATGTCCAGTGGCATTTTTCTGGTGAAACTCGCCACTGGAAGTGATTTATGGTGAAGTTTGACGATTTATGGAGGAATGGATTATTTATAATAATTAATACAATGCAGAGAACGATTTCAATCATAAGAAAATAATTAGACATCATATGACAGTGGACAAATGCTCTGTAGGTGTGTTAACGGCTACTTGACAGATGTGCAACAGTTAATGATTTATAGAGCAACAGATAAATTACTATGGAGTAAACAATTTCTTCATACATTTAATTACACAGGAAACAGATGAAGCGTATTAAGTGATTTGATATTTTTCCTAAACAGAGCAGATCACAAGGAAAGTAACAAAATTGGATTTGTAGTTTTCTGAGTTGTATTCAGTTTACTATGGATTTTACAATCTTTTGACAATTTCTGGAGAGTTAAACTAATTCGAAAAGGGTTTGAAATTGGGCGAACCAATCAAATAGGGGCCACACAGAGGGCCACACGACTTGGGCCGCACTGGATCTGGGCTGGCACACCGGATCTGGCCACTCACGTGTGGAAACACACGGAGGGCTACAGAGTCGGCCATACGCGATCCCGCGTGGACGCAGGGGATCCAAACCCTGCAGCCCAAGGTGCGCTGGCCTGGACCGTCGCCGGAGGGCATCGGCGGAGCTCGCCGGAGTAAGCTCCGGTGGCTAGTTGGGCTAGCTGAGGGCGTGGAACGGGAGCGCAAGACAAGGCGGACCCACCTAGATGAACGGGAAGTCGCGGGGATGGCCGGAGTAGCTTGGTAGCGACGAGACGGCGGTGGCAGAGCTTCGGCGCGGTGGCGAGTTCACGGTGGTGGTCGGGGAGGTGCACACGTTAGGGCCTCAGCTTCACGGAGTTGCGGGAAGCGTCGACATGGAGTGTGTCGGCGTCGAGGCGTAGCGGAGGGTGGAGCTCACCGAGGGAGTCGCGCGGGGAAGAAGGCCGGCGGTGGGGAAAAATGGCGCGACAACGACCTGGAGCGTGGAACCACGGAGGACAGGGGTCAATGGGGTGCGCCTGCGTGTGAAGAAGTTTGAGGTGCAAGGAATCAAGGGGAAGCTCACCAGATAGCTCGAATTGCGCGGCGGCGCGACGACGGCTCGGAATGCCAGACTCAGAGAGGACGCGCCGAATCACGAACTCACGGCGGAGAAGAAGGACCGGGGAGACATGGCAGAATGGGAGGGAGTCTCGACGAAGCCTTGGATGGGGTGATTCAACCGGGAGAGGCTCGACGGCGGTGAACAGCGACGGGTAGAGCTCGGGCTCAGCAATGGCGATGGGCAGCGAGCTTGGGAGTGGTGGCACTAGGGTTGGGGCTCGCGGCGAATGGGGGAGAGCTAGTAGAGGAGCGGGGTGTGTTCTTGACGCCGCTGCGCGTCGAGGGAGCGGGGCCAGGGAGCGTGGCGCGGTCCGTTCGCCGGCGGCCACGCGGCGGACGAGTTCGAACGGCTTCAGTGAGAGAGATGAGGCTGACATACGGGCCCTTCGGCATCTTTTCCATTTACCGAATTTTCCAAACTGTGAATTCCCTCAAAATTGTGCACACCATTTAAAATAGTAAACAAGCTCGTAAATTCACGAAAATGATCTCATCTGAAAGCTCATGATCTGCGCCTCAAACTGGCCAACCTGCACAGCTGAACTCCAAGTTGATTTCAAACTACAAATGGTCAAAGTAGAGCACTTTCTAAGCTTTAGGGATTTATTTGGGCATCCAAACGAATTTCAAAAACCATGAGAAATTCTCCAAAATTCTTTCTCTCTGAACTGCATTGACTGGTATTTTTGTTTGCCCAAGTTATTATTGGAAAGTTTGAGTTCCTTCAGAAGCCTTGAATTGACATTTATTTGAATAACTGATTTCGAAATTTGAACTGCTTTGAATCTATGTTCTGTCCAGTTGGGATGTTTGCACTATCTGGATTCCAGTGACACGGGGTGTCACAGCCCTCCCCCTTAAAGAAATCTCGTCCCGAGATTTAAGGAGAGTAGGAAAAACAAGCGGTGCAGGAATGAAGTAAACCAAAACTGTAGCGTAGAGAATTCCCTCCCGTTCGCCGGTGATTACATTCTCAAACTAATTGTTGTACTGCACCTTATAGAAGCGGTAACATTTTCCTTAGTAAATATGTCCTTCTCATCCGTGATCTGGAAGTGTTGCTAAGAATAAGCAAGACCTGGCTCAAGCTGTCCTACATCGCTGATCACCATATCTGTCAGAGCTTTTAAGCACTTCCTCAAGTGAGACATGCGCAAGACAATGTGCACTACCGAAAGGTTGTGGGGTAGTTCCAAACGGTAAGCACTAGGTCCATACTGCTTAGATATCCGGATCGGTCCAATGTACCTCGGTGCTAGTTTCTCCCTAACACCGAACTGACGTACTCATTTCATGGGAGAGGCACGAAGGTCTACGTGCTCACAAACTTCCAATAGCAACGGTCGGCGCCTTCTGTCTGCTTAGGTATTCTATCAAGACTTGGCTGCAGTTGGACTGAATGCGGCGTATTGTCTCTTCTGCAGTTGCTATCAATTCTGGTCCAATTGTGATTCTTTCCATGGGCTCGGCCCAATTCACTGGAGTACGACATCGACACCCATACAAAACCTCGAACGGTGCCATCTTGATGCTTTTCTGATGCCTATTGTTATAAGAGGACTCTGCTAGCGGTAGACACTTATCCCAATCTTACTATGAGTAAGTACATAAGCACGGAGCATGTCTTCAAACATCTGATTCACTCTCTCATTTTGTCCACCTGTCTGAGGATGATAAGCAGTATTAATTACGGATCAATCTGGCGTCTAAAGAAGCAGGTGGCTCCTTCTCGAAACGAGCAGTAAACTGAGGCACTCGATCTAAAATGATGGTCTTGGGCATTCCATGCAAATGAAAAGTCCGAGGAATGGAGAGCTGGGAACTTGCCTTGCAACTAGATGACCTTGGTCCTCGTTCATCTTTATCGTCTCTGATGCTTAAACGATTCTGACTGAGTGAAGCCGTGTGAAGACTCTTGTCGTGTTGGTGGGTCTTGATAGCATTCTTTGCGATGATTATTGCACTGATAGCCATTACTGCGTAGCTGGATCGAAAGCCTTCTGAGCAAGCAAGTCCAATTCTTTCACCACGGTGTTGGATATCTGGGTTCTGATGAGTTTTGTCGTTCGAAATATTTCCACAACTTACTAAGTTGAACCTTCTGCTCTTCTAGCTCAATGGATGATATCTTGTACGGCCTTTCAAAGATAGCTGATGCGCTTCTTGAAACTTGATCTTGCGACTGCACATCTAGGTCGGGTATGCGTGCTTGACAAGGGTATGGGGCAACATCTGATTAGCCACGAACCACGCGTATCTCAACAAACTCTAGCCAACATCTAGTCACTAAAGGTTTTGATGCGGCAACTAGGTGGGGAACAATGTTGGTCACGAACTGGGGTCGGCATCGAACAATACCTGAAGGGACATCAAGACTGACAAGAGCACAAGGATCAGCCAAACATCTTGTTGTTTAGGATCGCCGACGATATTCAAGGAAAAAGTCAAGTTGGATTCAAGGAGTGGAATTGCAGGGATTTGCAGGCACAAGGTTGTAGGTATACCAAGGTAATCACAACCACATTCTTGCTCTTTAATGCGATTATTAATGCATCTAATTATTCTCTGCCAGAATGGTAAGATGCATAATCATGGTGCATTGCGTGCTGTAAATGATGCAATGCACATATGTGATGGTGTCCATGCAATGATGCAGGTGCGTTATGTCATGTCTCATGATGCTCATTGCATGGTGCATAAGTGATGCATATGACTTGATGCAAATGAAATGTTTCTGATATGATATGGTGCCCATGTTATGGTGCATATGATGCATAATGGTGCAATGGCCATGATGCATTATTCATGGTGCTTATGTGATGATGCATAATGATGCAATTGCCATAATGCATATGTGATGATGCCCAGGTTATGACATGCATAAATTAATGTGCACGATAATGTAACGCGAAGTGCTTATGCAATGCAAGTGGTATGTTGCAATGCATATGGAATGGTGCATTGAACATGTTCTATGTTGCCAAATTTTAATACTTGAGCAAGAATGAGAATCCCTAAAAGCAAGGCTAAGGAGGAGATTATCAAGATTAGGCATAACCTTCCTCACATTTGGTTGGCAACTAGCAAGTATAGTAATTCACCGATACTAGTATGCATGTCTCAACATCATAAGCAAGGCAAGGAGAAATGGTTAGGTTTCAAGCAACATGGTGGATAAGGGGCTACAGAAATCACAATGAGAACAAAGAAATATGGCTCGTCAACATCGGCAAAACGACATCAATAAATATGATAGATAGAAGTGCAAAAGCATTCATGATGAAGACATGGTGCAACATGAATACAACTCCATCATTTTGGTAAGTCAAGGTCATACGGACATCAACACGTAGTTCCACGGTACAACGAGATGTTACAACACTAATACAAGGGGTTGTGTCGCCTGGCTACAGTATTGCAACACTAGCTCCTATCGAGCAACATAGGTACATCTAAACAACAAGCTACACGATGGATCTGGTCGAGGCAAGTACAACCATTCAAGCATCTTCTTCACTATCAGTTGCTCTTCATGCTGCAGGTCGATGACGTCTGCTTGTACTTGCTCCGCAGGTGGAACAGGTTGAACTTGGGCCGCCATTAGTTGTGCGACTATCTGTTGGGCTGCATCTCGTTCTTCGATAAGTCCCGCAATCTGGTTGTCTTGGTTTTGTACCTGTAGCACCAACTCAACCATCTGGGCACCTCTCATATCAAGTAGATTTTCTTAGCTTCATCTTGCTCATTGCCAAGTCATTCGCATCGCTCCAAGGCACATGCTTATCTTTTCTTTTTGGTGAGGGTTGCTGAGTAGTAGACAAGCACAACAAGGTATGGGTTGTATTGAGTGCGTCTAACATCCAGCAATGCATCCATGCGATGTCTCCAACTAGGATTAGTTCGGTCATTAACTGGCAAGAGAGCAAATGGGGTCCCTTCTATCTCGCTTTGGTGGTCATTACAGAACTGTGTGAGAGCCGTGAGACCAGCAACATCCCAAGTATCTTGTAACTCAGCTCCATTCATGCTCACGGTCCATGGTTCCCAAGCTGGGTATGCCGGTGTCGCGGGAATAGCAACATAGACGGTGCACAAAGTCTCTTCCCCAATCAAGATTTGCTTTCCCACGTACATAGGAGGCTCTGTGTAACCAAAGTGCTGGAGGACATGCCAAAACAGGGTGGGGAAGCCTGGCCGGATGAGACACGTCGAAAGTATCCAATCGTTGCCATCGTACTCCACGTCCTCAACCATATGCGGAAAAAATGACTAAATGTCACACCCTACTCTAAAAAGGGTAACCAGGCCAAACAAGGATGATAATTTGGTAGGGGACTTCTGGATGGTCTTAGCAAGTAGCTACACACATCCATTGAAGCAAAAAAAAGAGAGCAATGTTCCTTCAAAGCAATAGTCTGAAATCTGTCTTGACTATGAGCAGTAGTCACTAAAACGACAACTGACACTTCTGGAGGCGTCCAACGGACAAAGTCAGAATACGAAAATTGTAAATAACTTCAAGATCTTTCCAACGAATGCTCAAACGCCTCAATGGGCAAGCAGAACTGGAGATATCGAATATTGAAAATGGTAAACAGATTCTGGAAAAAACTGGTCGGGGCTGAAATTTGGTTTCACTTGATCGACAGGTTTGGGGGGATACTGACAGAATCGAGATGGCAAATCTGAAACAAAGTTTTTATTCATGTTATAAGCTTTCCAAAAAGTCTTGGTTCATCGAATTTGGCCAAGTGGTTCTGGAGTTACGAATTTTTTTAAATTAGCTTGTCAGTCTGAAATTTCTGGGTGATCTGAAATTTGTGGAAGTGTTTTAATATGAAATGCAATGCATGCTCATCCTCTACGTCCTCACAAAAGAAAAATGTTGCCCAAGTATAGCAGGCCGTAGATATCGGTGGCAACTAAGTCGCAATCATTCACGTTTGCTACACGATCTACGCGCAAGTTAGGTTACCTGCAAGAAAACATTCATCGCCACCTCAAGCAACCTACATAGGTGACGTCCATCAAACCCGTCGATGGACAGCGATGACAGAAAAGTAATGCATGGGTCAACCACATCACAAGTCATATCTCCTGATCATCTCCTCCATCCTATAACACCCTTCACAATCTACACGAGTTAAACTCGTACCTCCTGAGCCATGCATGTCACTTACCTTCTTACCTGGCGTAGGTGCAGTTTTACAGAAAGTAAACAAGCAACTCCTATTACCACCTGATACTCTAACATCCTTATAATGGGCTTTTCGTTTCTCACTCGTAACGTGGCTAGCTTTTCAAAAATAGGCCGTTTATATGATGTACTGTCTCAACACGGGTCTGATACCAGCTGTAGTGTCTCCACTTTTTACAGGATCGAGTCGGTACGTGCTGATGAACAGACACAACAGTACATCACATAAAAGGCACGATTTTTTACATCTTTAAGTTATTACAAGTCTTGAATGAATTAAAACACGTGAGTAGCACAGCGGAAGTCTCAACTATACCAATTCTACAACACTCGACGATACTTGGCCGCACATCGAAGCCCGTGATGTGGACCTGGAGGAACTCCACCAAGCAGAAGTGAAAACTAGACTACCTGCACAAAAACATAAAGAGGCAAACCCTGAGTACTAGTTACTCAGCAAGACTTACCCGTCAATGTGGCTAATTACAACCGACTCCTAATATGCAAGGCTACAAGGGGTGGGCTGACTCGATAGCATAAAACCGCACTAATTATTTGGTCCTTACTTTCAAGTTTTATTTATGGTTAAGTACTTAGCCAGTAAAACAGTGCACTTATCTCTAAAACAGATATAAGTAACACTACATCAGATAAGCAATATAACAGTAATGAGATATAAATATAACAGTACTAGTCATCATCATCAATCATATCACACTACGATGTGGCGCACTTGACCGAGAGCGGCGGCATCGATGTACATCCTGCAGGAGAAAACCTGACCACACGACGCACACGCGTAAAGTCGCATGCAGCAACCGTTTGCAAGGGTCCCCCTAAAGCTAGGCCAGATCCAACCCCTCCCGAGAAAGGCTATCCCGTACGGTCCCCATCCCAGACGTACGCCCCGATTGGGAAGCATCCTTTCTCTCCCGAATACCATGATAGAAAGGGCATGCTTCCACCGCACACCAGGGCAACTCGAGCTACTAAGTTTACTAGGCCCATAAAAACACTAGCATGTGATCAGTACATTCGAACTTGCTCAATAAAGCCAACAAACAACGGTCCTTAATCGACACAGACGGGGCTACCACCGTGAAGGCCCAGCCTTCTCCAACCATCCTATACAAACAATCCCCTGTCCGGTCTCAACAAATCCTAAATCCATCTAGTACAATTCGGGGTGATCACTATCATGCGAGTGGGATCTACCACTCGTCTTCTACCGTTCGCTAGACCCTAAGCATAGCAAGTACTAACGTGACCTAGACCACATCTACAAAAATAGGACACAAAGGTAGTATACGGAAGGGTGGTCCTAATGCAGTTCTAAGGTTTCACATCAACTCCTAATAAACCTAATGCACAAACAATTACTAGCCCAATCAAGTGATAAATAAAAATCCTAAATAGGAAGGCATGCACGGGGCTTGCCTGGCTCAGGAGCTACACTAGCTGGGTCAGCGGGGTCAGTCTGCTCCTCCTCCTCCTGTGCCTCCTCCTCCGGCAGCTGAAAGTCCAGTGGCTCCGGAGTTGTCTCAATCACTACACGTTATGACGAGGAATAATGCAATGTTAGATGCAAGAATATGATGCAATTAATGATTAAAATACTTGATTTGACAGTCATTTGCACTGTAAGTGCAAATGATTAACTTTGTGAATTAATTTTGTCTGATGTATTTCCTTCATTGACTTTCAATTAAGTTAATTATTTAATCAACTTGAGTTGATTAAATAAATAATCTGATTTTTAAAATTAATTTATTTTCAGTGGTATTTTTCTGGTGAAAGTCGCCACTGGAAGTGATTTATGGTGAAGTTTGATGATTTATGGATGAATGGATTATTTATAATAATTTATACAATGCAGAGAATGATTTAAATCATAATAAAATAATTAGACATCATATGACAGTGTACAAATGCTTTGTAGGTGTGTTAACAGATACTTGACAGATGTTCAACAGTTAATGATTTATAGAGCAACAAATAAATTACTATGGATTAAACAATTTCTGCATAAATTTAATTACACAGAAAACAGATGAAGCGTATTAAGTGATTTGATATTTTTCCTGCACACAGCAGATCACAAGGAAACTAACTAAATTGGATTTGCAGTTTTCTGAGTTGTATTTAGTTTACTATGGATTTTACAAGCTTCTGACAATTTCTGGAGAGTTAAACTAATTCGAAAAGGATTTGAAATTGGGCCAACCAATCAAATAGGGACCACACAGAGGGCCACACGACTTGGGCCACACCGGATCTTGGCTGGCCACACCGGATCTGGCCACTCACATGTGGAAACACACAGAGGGCTACAGAGTCGGCCATACGCGATCCCGCGTGGACGCAGGGATCCGAACCCTGCAGCCCATGGTGCGCTGGCCCGGACCGTCGCCGGAGGGCGGCAGCGGAGCTCGCCGGAGTAAGCTTCGGTGGCTAGCTGGGCTAGCCGAGGGCGTGGAACTGCAGCGCAAGACGAGGCGGACCCACCTAGATGAACGGGAAGTCACGGGGATGGCCGGAGTAGCTTGGTGGCGACGAGACGGCGGCGGCAGAGCTTCGGTGCGGTGGCGAGTTCACGGTGGTGGTCGGGGAGGTGCACACGTTGGTGCCTCGGCTTCACGGAGTCGCGGGAAGCGTCGACCTGGAGCGTGTCGGCATCGAGGCGTAGTGGAGGGTGGAGCTCACCGAGGGAGTCGCGAGGGGAAGAAGGCCGGCGGTGGGGAAAAATGGCTCAATGACGACCTGGAGCGCGGAACCACGGAAGACAGGGGTCAATGGGGTGCGCCTGCATGTGAAGAAGTTCGAGGTGCAAGGAATCAAGGGGAAGCTCACCAGATAGCTCGAATTGCGCGGCGGCGCGACGACGGTCGGAATGCCGGACTCGGAGAGGACGCGCCGAATCACGAACTCACGGCGGAGAAGAAGGACCGGGGAGCCATGGCAGAATGGAAGGGAGTCTCGACGAAGCCTTGGATGGGGTGATTCAACAGGGAGAGGCTCGACGGCGGCGAACAGCGACGGATAGAGCTCGGGCTCAGCAATTGCGATGGGCAGCGAGCTTGGGAGCGGTGGCGCTAGGGTTGGGGCTGGCGGCGAATGGGGGAGAGCCGGTAGAGGAGCAGGGTGCGTTCATGACGCCGCTGCGCGTCGAGGGAGCAGGGCCAGGGAGCGTGGCGCGGTCCGTACGCCGGCGGCCACGCGGCAGATGAGTTTCGACGGCTTCAATGAGAGAGATGAGGCTGACATGCGGGCCCTTCGACATCTTTTCCATTTACCGAATTTTCCAAACTGTGAATTCCCTCAAACTTGTGCACACCATTTAAAATAGTAAACAAGCTCGTAAATTCACAAAAATGATCTCATCTGAAAGCTCATGATCTGCGCCTCAAACTGGCCAACATGCACAGCTGAACTCCAAGTTGATTTCAAACTACAGCTGGTCAAAGTAGAGCACTTTCTAAGCTTTAGGGATTTATTTGGGCATCCAAACGAATTTCAAAAACCATGAGAAATTCTCCAAAATTCTTTCTCTCTGAACTGCATTGACCGGTATTTTTGTTTGCCCAAGTTGTTACTGGAAAGTTTGAGTTCCTTCAGAAGCCTTGAATTGACATTTATTTGAGTAACTGATTTCGAAATTTGAACTGCTTTGAATCTATGTTCCGTCCAGTTGGGATGTTTGCACTATCTGGATTTTAGTGACACGGGGTGTCACAATGGGTCACCTAAAGTACGTTCCACTATGCATACAAAAATGAAGGTGTTATGTATCTTATTGCTCAACAAATAAAATATCCGTCCAAAGCACGTCAGGGACCTTCACTTTATGAAAATCAAAGAAGGTTTTGTAAGTGATTTACACAGGCAGGCGCACATGCCCAAACCAAATGCATCCAGAACCAAATATTCGCTTTGACCAAATGCAATACAGGCTGTCTGTCGAGCATGTTAATTCGCGTGCTATTTACAGTCAGTCTCCAGCTCAATTCGCAAGATTCCCACATCAGGAGCAAAGTAAATAGCACGCGAATTAACATGCCTCCGCTTCATCCTGTATTGCATTAGTCTAAAACTTCATTTTTTTTTTCAGCACCTGCACCTATTGTATCCTCGTCATGATCACCGATGTTAAATCCCAATCCTTTAGATTATGTTCTTGATTGATTAAGTTAACAATATTCAAATAAATGCGCGTTGGGCATTTAGAGCTCTCCAAAGTGCATTGTTGACTCTTAATCTCATTTAGGAATTAAGTACAATCACTCATATCAACACTTATATACCTGAACCAGAACGAGTACTATTTTTGCATGCTCAAATTTGATATGTTGACTAACAAAGTTTTTGATCTGAAGACAAAACAAATTATACGAAACTGAGTATGCTAGTGTTTAGCAGTGGGAGTGGGAGGGCATACGCGGTCCACTGGTGCTGATACCAAATCAGATCAGGAACCTGTCGAACTGATCGCACCCGTCGGCCCCGATGCTGGTGAATGCCTCAACGAGCTGCGGCATGAACCTTCTGAGAGAGATCCTGAACCCTGCCGAGCATGTCCGGCCACGACACACCTCCGTGGCGTTCGCCTCTTCATCAAGGGTACCGACGGGGCAGGTCTTGAGTACGTACGCCTCGCATGCCCGGAGTACGAACCTCCCACGGCGGCGGAAGTGGAGGCGCACGAGCTCCTCGAACCCCGCCGGCGGCCGGTGCAGCAGGTTCAACATCGTCCGGAGCGTGACCAGGCACGCGTCTTCGGCATAGATGATCTCGTTGCGCACGGCCTCGGGCGTGCCCAGGTATTGCTCGTTCTCAGACTCGTTGTAGAAGGGCTGCGCCGTGAGCACCAGACCCTGGATGGAGACCACCACCTGAAGGATGGTCGACATCTTCGGCGACCAGGCCTCGACGCCCTCGCCCTCGAATGTGTCGAGCAGGCTCACGCAAACTGTTCCTGACACGACGAGGTTGGGGTTCAATCTGAGACCGAAGGAGTGGTAGTGCACCAGCGGCGGCACGGCGGGGTATGTCGGTGGCAGCTGCAAGTCAAAGAAGAAGAGGCCATCTTGGTATGGCGTACCAACGGCTCCCACTATCGCCACCCGGAGTAGGTCCATGCGGTCCTCGAACGCTCTCACGTAAATGGTGTCTGAATAAGATGCAACATACCTAATAATTATACATTGTTGTATTGAGCTACCAGTATGCTTCACGCATGGTTACTTACCAGGTAAGTTGTTCCCTAAAATCCTCCACTCTCTTTGGACTGTCTTGATCCAGTTCTTTCCACCGCCAATACCCTGTGATAAATCAAATCCGTACAGTCGGTTAATAACTCTCAGCCACTAAGAAATGCCAAGACTGCTGAATACAAATTACACACTGCCAATTACGAACCTTATCCGCATTTTTGAGCAAGTAGTGATCCGGAGGACTCATCTGAACGACCTGAAACTGCGGAAAGTGAAACAAAGCATCGCCATGGGCATTTACAGATGACTTCTCCTCGGCACAGACATTGCTATCAACATCTTCTTCGACGACCATTGTCTCAGAACATTTGCCGTTAGGTTGTTGGACGACGTTCTCCACTGCTGCAGATTCCGACCTTTGCGGTGCCTCTGGATCATGAACCAAGAACCTCTTGCCCTTCTCCCTTTACTTCAGCAGCCAGTCGCATCAGTCCCTGAGTGATGCCGCTCAAAGCTGGAGTGCCGGCTTCGCCATTAACTTGGTTGTCAGCAGTTACGTTGCCCTATATATATAATGAAAAGCGAGGATGTCAGATTGTTACACATGGTAATAACCATTGAGATGTGCATATGGTTAATGTTGGATACGTACCGCAGCAGGAGCGGCATGATTTTCATCTGTGTGCTCCTGTGCCTCTTTGATGGCATGAATGGCCACCCAATCGCCCAATTCCTCTTTCATGTCACTGATTGTTTGTTCTCCGACAACAGAAATTTCTTGAGGCAACACCTGAAATAATTGCCATCCATCATAACCCATGTTAGTAAACTATTTGATTCATCCTGAAACGAGTAGATCAAATATAGGATGTGTATTGGTTTGGATAGTTATTACGGCATCAATCGCTTCAGAATCTTCATTCACGCCTTCTTGTACCTCATGGTCAGCATCACTGTCCACAATAGTAATCTCATGACGCAGCACCTGAAATTTAAATGGGTGGTTAATTCATCATCTTGCGTAATGCACAACAGATATCGCTCCAATGAAATGGAAGTGTTTTACGATTCCTGACTGTCCAACTATAAAAATCAAGACAGAATAAATTACATATGTGGATTTATAATACTCCCTTTGTTTTAAGTTTTCATTTGTGAAAATGTGATGGACATAGGAAACAATGAGGGGTATAACAGATGCATTGAGAAACAAGAATGAAGAGGGACAGAGAGTGAGAGAGATGCTAAGTGAGAACTGTACATAATTTGTGTGAGAACTGTACGTAATTTGAAATTTCGATTCCCATGTTTTTTTAGTTGAAAGGTCCTCATAGTTAGTGTTAGTTGATTACTATGCAACTAAAATGATCCTCGCAACACATAGTCTATTTAAGGCTAATGTTGTGGTTCAATTTTGAAAAGGTAGTTTTCTGTACGATATCCCAAAAAGTGTTTTATTATACTTTACTGATTTTTTTCTATGTTTAGTTCTTTCTAGCTGGAAACAAACAAAAGGATTGTAGATATATAGACTTTTATTACCTTTGATAAAGAGTTGTCGCCCCACTTGACTTGGACACGTCCATCATCACACAGACCAATAACATATCCGACCCATGATAGATCATCAGTGGCCACCTTTGTAGCTTCCTCCGGTGGCACGGTGTCATCGTCGTCCCCAGCTGGTTGCCGGCGAATCACTGTATGGCCATAGAAGATAAGGTGGTCGTGATCCAACTCAAGGTCGTACGCGCTCACGGTCTTGTTGCACTCCTCTTCGTGTCGTGCCGCCGTCTTAAACCACGACACACGCACGGTCTTGTCCATGAAGTTGAAGCTTCTCACCACGCCGAAGGGCACCACCGCATCATGATCGGCAGCGTCCTTCGCTGCGGCCGGGCCGTCATGATTATCCAATTGCTCCACCTTGCTTACTACACGGTCTCCGGGGAAGAACTCAAAATCGTTGAGTAAGTCATAGGGGACTAGGGACGCTGAGGGCATGCCGCGCCGCCGTGTGCCGTCCTGCCACACCACGTCGGCGGTGGTGCGGGTGTCCGCAACGGACAAGGGCTGCTCGATTTCGCTGCTGCTCGAAATTGAACCCATGTTGGATGTAGCGCTGCGGCGAAAGAAGCAGCGATCGGCCACGCCCCAACCATAATGGCAGCCGTTGGTGGAGCCGAACCTTGTGAGCAGGCGTGGGTTTGGCTGGTACGCCGGCGGTGCCGACGCCCGGACGAGGTCCAGCTCGGTGCCCATTGTCGCCGACGCCACCCAATCGACGCGCACGGCGGCCATCACTACACCACAGCACAGAATTAACGACCCATGTGAGTCGCTAAAAGTAGACTATTACCGACCTTCTATGAATTGGTAAAGGTTAGCTACTCACTATGGGTCGCTAAATCTTGTTTTACAGACAGACTATGTGTCGGTAATAATTTTTGCCTATAGCCTCCGAAGGTGGGTCGGCAATTCAGGATTTATGTGTCCAGCAAGGGGTCGGCAAAAGTCTTTCCCCAAGCCCACCACTCAGCTCCACGCAAGAAACAAGGCCCAAGGCCTGCCAATAACCCTAGCAACCTCCCTCTCTCGAGTTCCCCCATCCGCCGCCGCACTTCACACAATTTTGCACTTCCTGCGCCGCCTCCCATGGTGCCGTCGCGCTCCCAGCCACCACCGCCCGCCGCGCGCTGCGCCCCCACCCGCCGCTGCGCACCGTGCCTCACACCCGCGCATTCCTCCCTGCACCGCGCACCGTGCCTCACACCCGCCGCCCCGCCTCCCTTGCTCCCCGCATGAGCACAGCAGTAGCGACCCCCTCCCCCTCCCTGCTCCTCGTCGCAGTTGCCCTCCGGTCCATCCCCTTGCTCGTCGCGGCGCCCGCGCGACCCTCACCGCGTCCTGTATGCTGATCCCCCGCGCCTCTGCTAGCTGATGCCGTTCCCCAACACTGCCGCTGTTGCTGGTAAGGTCAGTCGATGATCCTCATATTTCTCTAATCTGACAAAGCTGCGAATTGATGTTGTACAGATCCTCTTTATTCCCTTTACATTTGTTGATTTATTTGTGCAGGTCCAGCGGAGGGACCAATCACGGGAGCTCATGCGTCTTTTGGGGTCCACTATTCCACAGCTGGCATCCGGCCACGATGCGCGCAGTTCAGGAGCAGCAATTCTTTGAGCAAGGTAAGGAAACCCTAGATAGGATAGAAGACTTCAAGGTTTGGTGTTTGGTGGATGCTGGTTAAGGGAAATTTTGCTGCTTTGCAGCGGCGAGCAATGTACTGCTTGCTATTTTCCATTAGGTCTAATATTCTGATAAGTTTTCTTCTTCATGCTCTATAGTTGGCTTGTTAACAGAACATATAGATGTTGATTGAATCAGATACTAGTTTGTGTGGTTTGTGTACTGTTAAAATAAGTACTAGAACTTGATGATACTACTATCAGTTTTTTTAATTGAAGGAAATGTCAACGATTTTGGCTATCTCAGTTCCATGTTTGACGTTGGCATGGGCATCATTCTAGTACATTACACAGTTTTAAGGCCTGCGACAGTTTTATCTAATATATTCTTCATTCAGGTTTAGCCTTGTGGCTAACAAGGGAATGGAAATGTCTCTGCAAAGACTGAGACAATGAAGTCCTATATTGAGAAGCATACAGTTTAACAGGTATGTAGCATTTGCTACTCACTTGTAGATTCTAAAGTTAATTGTATACTACCTAGAGAAGTCTGCAGATATGACTGTTAGTGTAATCTGGGGAATTTCAGCTGATGCTAGTGTACAAAAACCTGTTGCGTCTGCAAGGCAAGTCTGACTACTGACTACTGTGATAGTTTTTTGTACAAGAACCTATTGTGTACTGTGATAGTTTTGTAGTAGTATCTAACATTGATCTTTTGTAAGGTTATACTGACTACTGAACCATGTGGTAAATTGATAACTCCAAATCTGTAAGATTATTAAAGTGAACTTGGATTTTAATTTGTGAGCAACAAATGTTCAGTTGCCTTTTGATTGTGTATGATAACTTCTTAACTAGTAATTGTGGATTCATGCCTAGTTATTTCTTTAACCTGAAAAGCAGGTTTAATCCACTCTTGTATGTGGCACTTGACTGAAGTAGCAGATCCTAATTAGTTCTATTTAAGGGATTAATAGTTGTAATTGATATAGACATAAAAGGATTAAAGCTCAGTTTATGAAATGCATGTGCAAATATCTGTTTATCACTTAATTTTTGATCTTTTATACATGTAAAAGGCACTGCAAGTTCGTTCTGCATATTAGTTGATATCTGTAACTCTGTTTTCCTGTTTAAAACCAATCGGTACATGGAATTGTACTTGTTATTGCTTAATCTTATTATATTCAAACTTTAGTGTATACATGAACCTTACTGATTTTTAAATTTGAAAATTGCCTTGTAGGTAACTGCTGGTCAAGAAAAACTATGGGTTCAGGTTGAAGTCTTTGCATCGCCTAGAGGAAGCATGATGTATGATGATTGATTAGTTACACCTGGGAGATTAGATAATATTGGTAGATAGTTTCCCATGTTGTATGATGATAGATTAGTTATTCTTGTGAGACTAGATATTATTGGTAGATAGTTTCCCATGTTGTATGATAACAGATTAGTTACACTTGTACTTCAAAGAATGTTCATATTCAAGAGTAATGAATATTCATATTCAAGAGTTCAATTGAATGATTCTATTTCAAGAAATGCATAGTTGCATCTTTATTTAGCTCCCTGAATATCATGTGAAAGGACCAATTTTTTTTTAAAAGAAAATATTGTTAGCGATGGACTGTTGGTCGGTAATTGTATAAGTAGCATCTGACCATGAGTCGGTAATTCTCAGAATCAGCAATTGAGGGTGGGTCGGTAAGAAGTGGTCGGTCGGTAAAACTTTTACCGACGCCACTTATACCGACCAACGAAGAGGGTCGGTAAAAGTCTTTACCGACTTATGGTGGGTCGGTAAAAGGCCTTTTAGCGACTGACCGTGAGTTGCTATATCTGTGCTGTGGTGTAGTGCATCTCCACGTTGGCGACAGTACCCTCGACGTGGGTGGGCGACCAGACGCCGGTGAGCCACCGGGAAGACTCGAAGACGGACAGGTTGTCGGCAGTAGGGCCAACACGCAATCTCGGCTAATATCGGCTGTTCATGTGCGGCCGAAAGGTTTTGTCAATGCACTAGCCTACTAGTCCTAGCTTGCCGTCCGCGTCGGCGACCCTGCACACGGCGCCGTCGTCGAACCGCACGTCGACGTGCAGGGACACTTCCTGAACGCGGCCCAGCGACGTCCGAAGCACAACGTAGTCGCCGACGCTAAGCTCCCTGACTCGCCGGACCTCGGCCGGCGACACGCCCTTCGCCACGCTGCCGGTGCCAAGCTGGACGACGTCGAGCGTCGTGGCGGCCTCCATGACGATCCCGATCTGGCCTCCGACGCCGATACGACGAACTGCCCCGGGTACAGGTAGCTCCTGTCCGACACGGTCAGGTCGCTGGCCGCCGCGTACACAAGGGCGCCGTCGACGCATAACACGCCGAACAAGCCGTCGAGCTTCGTCCTCCGGATCCCTCACCACCCCGTGGTCCCCATGGGCGCCTTTGGTCTTGAAAGTCACAGTGTCCCCGCCGTTAATTACAGGACATGCCGCAGCGACGGCCTCGCCCTTCCTCTGCCCGGCTTCGTCGTCCATAGCTCCTTGGCGTCTTCTCTCCTGGATGAACGAATAATTAATCCGTGCCCTTTTCTCCCTTCGCGTGATTCGCCTTTTGGTTCATCTGTACAAGAACTCGATCACAGGAGTTGTAGTCCGCATGCAAAACAAAGCCTTTTACAATCCGTTCTCTCTGATACGGAAGTACCAAAACTTTGTACTAATTGTGGAAACCTTTCCTAATCAATTTTCTTACGGATGATGTATATTTTACTCGCTACAATTCACTTTATCCTTTTTGACTCCCCGAATAGAATCTTAACTCAAGTAAGTTGCTCTCTCAAGTAATTCAAGTCCCGTTCGTTCAAAACAAAGTAATTCAAGTCCGTAAAAGCTACGCAATGTTTCATTTATTATTTTATTGCTCCTTTAGTGTCTTAACAATAGATCGAAATATAAAAATATATAGAACATGTCTAGATCCTTGAAAAGTGTAGCTTTCTCTCTTACATTACACACCCAAACTCTCTCTTGTGTATAGGACATTGCCTTCCTTATTTTAATCATTTTTAGAATACGTGAAGGGGGAATAATAACTTTAAAATGACACAAAGCCCCTGCTCCATTCCCCTTCAAAGCGAACCAGTGACGCGTTGACTACTTACCGCGACATCCAATACAGCGCTCCCTGGAGGTGATGTGGATGAGTAAGAAGCGGGCCACCTCCCACGCTGCGGCTGGTACCTCTTGTGCTTGGAATCACCTCGCCTGGTGCCCAATGCCAAATGTCAAGCCTAGCTCCAAAAGCACCAAAGTGCACTGCAAGCCGCCGCACCACGCCCTTGCCAGCCAGCATGCCATCCTTGCACGTGCTTCATCTCTGTGCTACCTGGTGCGCTCCGTGCGAGCTTCTTCCTGCTCTCATGGAGAGATAGCTCCCTTTTCGCGAAGCAACTGACCGTGGTACAAGAGAGAGGTGGATCAGCTTCTCCACATCAGTAAGGTGGAAGGAGCAAGGCGCAAGTGCGCCCTGGAGGAGCAAAAAGGGTCCAGGAGCAAGAAGATAGGACCCTTGCATGGCTCGGCTGAGAGTGTAATAACACACGCGTGGCAGCACGCCAAAGGAGGCTAAATGGTTGTGCGAACTAGGCGGGCGGCATCGAAGCAGGGAGGACGGTGGCCCCGCGTCGAGGGAGTGCACGGTGGTGGCCACTGCCACCGGTGCCGCCACCAAATGAGGGACGAATTCCAACCAATACTGAACGAAATATGCTGAGCTTATGACCAATGGCAGTAAGCTTATAAGACTGACTCCAACGCTTCATACCCATATGAAAGACTAAAAAGAGTGTATGGGTGATTGAAAAGGTGAAAGGGCACCATCCAAAAACTGTTGTCTCCAACAGCAGTCCGAAATTGGGTTCACCGCCGCCGTCGACGCCCTCCGCCGCCGTGCCCTGCCCCCGGCTCCGCCGTCGCACCGAGAACGCCTTCGTGGCCCCGTCCCGCGCCTCATCGGCCCGTCCCCGCCGCCATGGCCCCCTACCGCGTCGGCGAAGATGGGACGGGGGAGGCGCTGTCGTGGGGACGGCGGGAGCGCCGGCGCGAGAGGGAGGAAGTGGCCGCGGAGTGCCATGGATGAAGAGGAGGAGGCGGTGGGGATTAAGGAGGACTACTGCTTGCCACCCGCCGAATCAGCGCCGGAATCGACGCGGAAGAGGAGGAGGAGGCGCTCTTCTGGGGAAGCCGATGGTGGAGCTGTGGAGGGACGGCGCACCCCCATCGCCCAAGCTGCCGCGTGCAGGTGCAGGGCAGTGGGACGCCGAGCACGCGTGCTGTAGCGGCGGTGCAGAATCAGGCCCAGGCGAGCACGAGGGCGAGGAAGGCACCCGCCAGCGCTTGCGCCGTCTACCGGGCGCTCCGGCTCGCCGCGCCATGGCCCCGGGCAGCCCGACGTCGGTGTCGTGCCATCGTCGTTGCGCCTGCGCCCCGCCGCCGCTGCCGCCTCCTTCCGCGCCGCCGCGCCTGCGGTCCATTCCGTGCCACCACGTCAAGGTAAGCAACGAGGAGGAGGACCTCGGCTTGAGCTGTCCAACATCAGGTCGCCGTCTGGGTGGGGGTGGAGGTCGCCGCCGGGATGGGGTGGAGGTTGCCCAGACGCCGTCTCGCGGGAGGGGTGCGGCAGTGGACGGGATCGGTTCACCACGCGAATCGCCCCATATGTTGGTCGCGAGGCGAGCATCGCCGAAAATGGATATGGCATACTTTATCTGCTTCATCAGCACTCCAATTGGTCAGCTTGGCTGTAGCGTCCCGCCTCCTCGAGGCCAAGCCCGCACACCTGGCAGCTCTCTAGGACCTTAAGACTGACCCCACAGATCAACACATGTCTTTTCTGTGCATTTTGTCCTCACTTGTGCGCACCCAGGAACGACTTCCCGGTCGGTCACCCATCGCTCCAGGCCAAGCACGCTTAACCTTGGAGTTCTTTCGAGATGATCTTCCAGAAAAGAAGTTGCAACTTGTTGATATGAGTATTCTATTAATCCTATTAAGCCTTTGGTCGGGATGTTACATACTCACCCCCTTAGGAGACCGACGTCCTCGTCGGTCAACCCCAATCCAGGAACGTCCTCTCTTGTCCACGTCTGTGCGTCCAGTACTAGCGCATGTGCCATGCTGTGTGGCCACTCTGGGTCCACACCAGCCATGCGCACCATGCCTGCCCAACTGCGCCCACACGTGCCCGTGAAACCGCGAGAGTCGGCTCTGATACCACTGTAGCGTCCCGCCTCCTCGAGGCAGGGCCCGCAAACCTGGCAGCTCTCTAGGACCTCAAGACTGACCCCACAGATCAACACATGTCTTTTCTACGCACTTTTTCCTCACTCGTGCTCACCCTGGAACGACTTCCCGGTCGGTCACCCATCGCTCCAGGCCAAGCACGCTTAACCTTGGAGTTCTTTAGAGATCAGCTTCGAGAAAAGAAGTTACAATTTGTTGATATGAGTATTCTATCAATCTTATTAAGCCTTGGGCCGGGATGTTACATCGGCTGACAACAAACGCGTTTTTTCATATTTTTATAGTCAGTCTCCAGCTCCACTCGCATGATTCCCACATGACCATGTCGGAAGCAAAGTAAATAGCTTGCAAACATGCATCCGCTTCAAGCTGGATTGCAGCATTCAAAAACTGGATTTTTTCCTGCACCTCTACATCTTATATCCCCCTTGTGATCACGGATAATAAATCCCCATCCTCTAGATTCTGTTCTTAAATGATTAACTTAACAACATGGAAATAGATGTGGTTTGGGGTTTAGAGCATCTCCAAAGTCGATTATTGACTCCTAACATCATTTAAGAATTTGCACAATCGTTCATACACTACGGGAAAGCCCATAATTGCCGAGTGGCAGAAGCACTCGGCAAAGCCCGTATTAAGCTCGGCAAAAAGTACTCGGCAAAGACCGGACGGCAAACAGCTCTCGGCAAAGGCGTGTTTGCCGAGTGCTTTTCGTCGGGCACTCGGCAAAGATTTTGCCGAGTGTCAGGAAGACACTCGGCAAAATAAAGTAACGTGACGGCGAGAAACGGCCGTCAAGGGTGTTTGCCGAGTGCCCTAACGTCAGGCACTCGGCAAACAAAAAAAATTTGCCGAGTGCCACCTACCTGGCACTCGGCAAACTCCACCTGTTTGCCGAGTGCCTGGGCCCTGGCACTCGGCAAAGAGTGGTTAGTTTGCCGAGTGCCAGGCAGCAGCACTCGGCAAAGAATGGTTCGTTTGCCGAGTGCCTCAGGTTTGGCGCTCGGCAAAGACCTGAGGCACTTGGCAAAAAATTTCGGCAGATTGCAATAAAATATTTAAAATCACTATAACCTGGACCAAAATCACACCAAATCATACATATATGCTCACCATCATCATTGACACGTACACATCACCACCATCATCATCACAGGCATTTAAATCATCACAAACACATAGAAATCCTCACAAATACATAGAAATGGTCCAAATAATGATAAACCAAGTCGTCGACAACTACAAGCACGAGTTCATCAAATTCCAGCAAGCACAACTAGTTGGTTCATGAAATAGAAGTAGAACTACAAGTACAAGCTACATCGGAGGGCGAGGATAAGGATGAAATGGTGACCAAGCATTGGGAGGGGAAACCAGGGTGGTTGTTGGATCCAGCGGATATATTCTGCAAGAAGAAGATATTACATCATTAACACAATATTTGAGATAGAATTGCCGATAGGAAGAGGAGTGAAACTACAAGGATTTAGATAGACTCACCGGAGTGCCTTGACTCGGACGCGAAGTGCCAACAGGAGGAAGAGGTAGTGGCGGCGGTTGCATCCCGCTATTGTGCCACTGGTGAAACATCATCTGCATTTGCCGCTGCACCTCCTCCTGCATCCTTGACTGCTGTTCCTGCAGCCTCGCATCGTACCTCGCCTGCTTTTCCTGCAGCTGTGCCTGGTACTTCGCCTCCTGCTCCTGCAGCTTCGCCTCCATCTCCTCCCGTAGCTGGGCCTACAAAATACCATCCCAATGTTACAATGTAAAGCAAACATATGTCAAATTGAACGAAACGACGAATAGAACACAAATAACCTGGGCTTGGTCAAACTGAATCTGTGCAGTGCTTGGCCGTGGGCATATGGGCGGGGCTGAGGACGAGCTCCTCGCTCGGATCTCAGAGAGGGTGGGAGTAGAGGTCGTGTCCAGTGTGCTGTCTCCAATCCAGTACCGGCCATGCTTCTTACCTCTAGTCACCCTCATGATGATCTGTCCATCAATGTCCTCGATGCTCGGGTCCCACTCTGGCCCGTGCTTCTCCCTAGCCATCTCGGTGTACTGACTGAGACGAGTGTGGACGGTGGCGTTGCTGTACGCCTCGGGCGGGTCCTCCGGGTTGTAGTCGACCTCGATCGACGTCGCCTTGCCCTTGTGGGCCATAGCCCAAGCCATCAACGGGGGGCACGGCCGGCCCTCATGTGCCCGCGACTGGAAAGAAAACAGAAAGATGATTAGAAATTATGCAAAATTGACCGTTACAAACAACGAAATGAATTCACGTACCCATCTAGCCGCGTACTCGTCAAGGGTACGGTTGCCTTGATGGTGTGCTGGACCAGGCATCTTCAAACGCCGCTCCCGGCAAGCTTCGTGCGTCTTCTGCCACTCGAGGTCGCACCACCTCTTCACAAAATACTCCCAGCAGTCCCTATGAGTGGCGCACCACCAGGGAATCACCTACACGTCATTTGACCAAGTTAGATGTTAGTTATTGTGAAACTATAAGAAGATCAAATTAAGCGTACTTAATCAAGTATAGAAAACATGAGAATGTCAAATTACCATCATGTATTGTGCAGCGGTCAGCCATATGGTTCGAGCCTCCTTTTTTCTCAATCTTCCTACCAAGTTTTTTAGCATAGTAGCTCCTCACGGCCTGGACGCGCGCCTCGTAATGCATGTCCGTAACGCATAAAGACAGCCACTGGCAACCTGTCTTAACTCGGCATTCATTGTCGCTTTAGTGGCCTGCAAGTTCAAGCAGGATAGTTAGCTACATTATTCACACGTACGAGGAACTTGTAATGTCATTCTAAGAAAATGCTAAATACCTTCCGTTTGAACCAAGAAATGAAATCGGGCGATCCATTTCCTGCACCGTTGCAAAGAAGGGTATCAACTTCATGTGCGGTAGGAGGCACTTCATCATGCCAGAATACATCAAGAAATCCCCTGTAGCAATGAGGAACAAAGTGGGTTGGATGTGGAACAAATGGGTTAGATGTCTAATTATGAAATTTGTTCATAACTTACTTGATGTATATTTCCACTTCTTTTAGGTTGGTCAGCACATACAACATGATAGTGCGCCACTCTGGATATGTCAAGTTCTTATTGGTCGCTTCACCTCCGCGCCCGTATTGCCCTTGGAAAAGGCTGAGGGTTGATTCATTTTCGTCAACGTTGTAACGAGTGGAAGATAGTGGAAAAAGTCGCTCCTATCCTACAAAGAACGAAACATAAAGCCGTGAATTCAAAATTTTGACAGCACCTCCCTTGTACGGTGAGGTTCCCAAAACCTGCAAGAAAACAACGGCGCAATGGCCAGCAACCACAATCCAATTGAAACAACCACTTGATCCAATTCAAACCACCAAATCACTTGGTCCCATGATTTTCAATTTCAATGACATACACATGACATACAGAAAACAAACAACCAATCCATTTCCTATTTTCATTTCCTATTTCAAATGATTCCATTTCCTATTTCAAATATTGACAAAAACAGAAAACAAACAACCAATCCATTTCCTATTTTCATTATTGACAAAGCCAGAAAAAAAAAAGAAAAGAGAAGAAACTTACCTTTCCTGGACGTCGACGGTGAGGGAGCTTGGGGGCCGGTGGAGGGCGTCGGGGGCTAGGGCCGTGGCGTCTGGGGATGGCAGCGGTGGTGCGGCAGGTCACGGCGGCGGCATCGGGGCCGAGGGCTCCGCCGACGCGGTCTCAGCCGAGCTCGGGGAGGCGGGAGGGGCGGGGGAGCTCGAGCAGGGACGGGAGGGGCCGGGGGAGCTCGAGCAGGGGCGGGAGGCTGGGTTGGTGGAGGGCGTCGGGTGCCGGAGGCGGGCCGCCGGCGCGGCGCGGATCCGCGGTGGAGGAGGCGCGGCGCGCGGTTGCGGTGAAGGTAGGGGCGGGTGGAGGAGGCGCGGATGCACGGTGGAGGAGGGGCGGCCAGAGAAGGGAGCCGCTGCGGCGGCGCTGGCGGGCCCACCGGCACGGCGTCGATCCGCGGGGGAGGAGGCGGCGCGAATGCGCGGTCGGGTCGGGAGCCGGGTGCGGTGAGCTGGGGCAGGAGCGGAGGGCGGCGGCACGCTGTGGAGGAGGGATGAAGTGAGCTCGGAGGACAGCAGCGCGGGTTGGCGTCGGGCGGCGACGGCGCAGGTGGAAGGAGGAGGAAGAAAGGATAAGGGAAAGAGAAGAAGGAGCCGCGCCGGGGGATATGTTGAAAAGTTTGCCGAGTGCCCGTCCCGGAGCTCTCGGCAAAAAGTAAAGCACTCGGCAAAACACGTTTGCCGAGCGCCCCACACTGACGCTCGGCAAAAAAAATCCATTTGAAGTTTCAAAAAAATTTAGAAATTCCAGTAAAATTCAATAAATATCCAAATTTTGTAGGCATACATTTCATATCATCTGTTATCTATAAAAAAAGATTTATAGAAAAACCATAATGTGACCGTCATTTTCATTCAAAATCTAAACAACTTACGTGACAACTTTTGTGAAACTTTTTCTACGATTTACCATGGCCTCCACGTATGATTTCATGATACTAGAGCGAGTCTCGTAATTTTCATACTTTGTTTGATTTTTTTAAAAATAAAGTACTATTTCACCCAATGTTTGCCCTTATATTTTATGTACAAGATGCGCTTATTTCCCGTTCGTTTCATGGTTGTGGCCTAACATTAGACTCAGAAATATGAATATGATTTTTTGAGTCACTATATTTAATTATTTCAATCACTTGTAGTTCAAATTTGAATTTTCTTCAATAAATACTTAAAACGAAATAAATAACTTAAATATATCAAACAGCTCGACAAAAATAAAAAATTTGGACATGAAGTAAAATTAAGTCATACATTGAAGGCTGAAACAAAATTAAGGCAAAAACCAAAAAAAAAAAATTGTTTGCCGAGAGCCAAGTTTGGGCACTCGACACACTACAATGTTTGCCGAGGGTCAAGGAGGGGCACTCGGCAAACCCCAATGTTTGCCGAGTGCCAGATGCCGACTCTCGGCAAATCTTGACGGCCCCGTTCGGTTTCGTAACGGACGGGGGCACGTGCGGGGCACCTGACACCTTTGCCGAGTGCCCGTCTAGCTGGCTCTCGGCAAAGATCCAGTTTACCGGGTGCTTGTCTTTTGCCGGCGGCTTGCTCGGTGGCACTCGGCAAAATATGGGTTTGCCGAGTGCCCAACACCACTGCACTCGGCAAACAGCTTGTGTACCGAGAGCCTACTGTTTGCCGAGAGCGTTGCCTCTGGCACTCGGCAAAGTGGGAGTTTGCCAAGTGCCCGATGAATGGCTCTTGGCAAATAGTCTTACACTCGGCATACAGCCGCTTTCCCGTAGTGATATCGACACTAAATTAATGACGGACTAGCATGATATTCGATAAATGTTGAGTCGAGCACACCAAGTATTGTATCTAACACAGAGCAAGTATTATATCTAAAATTCGATATTTTCACTAACACAGAGCAAGTGATCTGAAAGCAAAATTAATGATGTGAAGCTGAGCGTGCTAGTGCTTAGCAAAGCTGCTACGAAATCAGATCCGGAACCTATCGAACCGATAGCACCCGTCGGCGCCGATGGTGGTGAACGCCTCGACGAGCCGCGGCATCAACCTTTTGAGAGAGAGCCTGAACCCTGCAGAGCATGTCCGCCCACTGCTCACCTCCGTGGCGTTCGCCTCTTCGTCAAGCGTGCCGATAGGGCAGGCCTTGATAAGGTACGCCTCGCACGCCCGAAGCACGAACCTCCCGCGGCGGCGGAAGTGGTGGTGCACAAGATCCTCGAACCCCGCCGGCGGCGGTGCAGCAGGTTCAACATCGTCCGGAGCGTGACCAGGCACGCGTCCTCGGCGTCGACGACCTCGTTGCGCGCGGCCTCGGGCGTGCCCAGGTATTGCTCGTTTCCAGGCTCGTCGTAGAAGGGCTGCGCCGTGAGCACAAGCCTCTGTATGGAGACCACCACCTGGAGGATGGTCGACGTCTCCGATGACCAGAGCTCCACGCCCTCGCCGTCTAATGTGTTGAGCAAGCTTAGCCGAACTGTTCCTGACTCCTCGAGCTTGGGGTTAAATTTGAGACTGAAGCAGTGGTAGTGCACCAGCGGCGGCACGGCGGGGTATCTCGGCGGCAGCTGCAGGTCGAAGAAGAAGAGGCCATCTTGGTATGGCGTACCAATGGCGCCCACCATTGCAACCCGGAGTAGGTCCATGCGGTCCTTGAACGCTCTCACGTAAATGGTGTCTGAATAACATGAAACAAATTAACCCGATTGTTGGAATATATAACTATTGGGTTAATTTGTTTCATGTTATATACCAGGCAAATAACATGAAACAAATAACATTGTCGTATTGAGCTACCAGTTTCTTGGTTACTTACCAGGCAAGTCATTCTCTAGAATCTTCCACTCTTTTCGCACTGTCATGATCCAGTTCTTTCCACCCCAAACAACCTGTGAATGATAAATCAATTTGTATATTCCGTAAAAAAAAATCAATTCGTATATGCGGTTAATAACTCTCAGCCACTAAGAAAGATGAGAATGCCAAGATTGCTGCATACACACTGCCAATAGAAGTGCCTATCAATCAAATCAATTACGAACCTGCTCCATATCGTTGAGAAAGTAGTGATCAGGAGGACTCATCTGCATGACGTGAAACTGCGGAAAGCAAAATAGGGCATCACCATGGGCATTTGCTGTCGACTTCTCCCAGGCACAGACATTGCTATCAACATCTTCTTCGACGACAATTGTCTCAGAACCATCGCCATTAAGTTGTTCGACGACAATTGCTGCAGGTTCCAACGTTAGTGTTGCCTTTGGGTCACCATCAGTCCCTTCGTGACGCCGCTCACCACTGGAGTGCCGGCTTCGCCACCATTACCTTGGTTGTCAGCAGTTATGTTTCCCTATTATATATAATCAAAAGTGAGGATGCCAGATTGTTACACATGGTAATAACCAATGAGTTGTGCATGTGGTTGATGTTAGATAGGTACCACAGCAGAGGCGGCATATGATTGTCATCTGTGTCCTGTGCATCTTTGATGGCATCAATGGCCACCCAATCGCCCATTTGCCCATCCATCTCACTGATTGTTTGTTCTTCACTGACGGAAATTTCACGACACAACACCTGAAATAATTGGCACCCAACATATATATTTATTATGTTGTCAATTATACTTATTCTGTTTGCACATAGATCATTGTCCCTCAGTCAGTTTAATACCTAAGGCAGCATTTAAAGTTCTGAACTAGTCTTCTTTTAACCCATGTTTGTAAACTATTTGATTCATCCTCAAACAAGTAGATCTAATATTGTAGGAAACTGAATTTTTAATATAATACTAATAAAAATATGACTATGTATTCAACAAAAGGTTGTTATATGATTGAAATGTCACGGTTTTTAATTTTACAAAATTATATTATAAATAAGATTATATTTCTTTGTCATCCAGTACAGGAAACTGCACTTGTGTTAACACCCTATATCCAAATGAAACCAATTTTATAGCACATTTAGTTTCCGTTGTCATACAATATAGCTTAATTTTGAGATGTGAATATGACTGTTAATAGATATGTACCGGAGCAGCAACAGCATGATTCTCTTCCTTGTCCTCTGTTTCCTCCTTGATAGCATCATTGGCCATCCAATCACTCATTTCCTTTTCCATCTGACTGATACTTTGTTCTTCGAGATCAGAAATCTCGTGACGCAATACCTGGAATAATAATTGACATCCATCTAATTGAAATTAGAGGTCAATTATACATATAATTATTGTTTTGCACGTAGCATTTTCACTCAGTCAGATTTATATATAGCTTAAGCGGAGTTTTAAATTTTCTATCAACTATTAGAATTAAAAATCTTCTTCAGCTCCATGCTTTTAAAACTGCTTCTACAGCTATTGCTGAAAATAGTATGTTGGAAAAGTTGGCCTTTGGTGGTTTGATTTGTCAATAAGTAAATGTCCCAAAATAAGTTCTACGGTTGTACTAAATAAAACATCTCAAGTTTGATTAAATTTAGAACAAAAATGCCAACATCTATAACATCAAATACGTATATTATTTATATCTAAAGAAGTGAGACTATTCTTTTATACTACCATCATGCTCTGTTTTCTAATTTCAGCTCTTTATCTTAAAACTAAAAACATGCACCGAGGGTAGGCCAACCTTTGACGTGGTTCCATCGCCCCACTTGACTTGGACGCATCCATCATCACACAGATCCATGACATGTCAGGTGACACCCCGTGTCACTGCAGCCAAAAACCTGTAGAAACACTCCTAAAAACTGAACCAAATCAGCTCAAACATGAATCTGAATTTAAAACCAATGATTCAAATAAATGTCAAACTAAAGCTTGTGAAATAACTCAAACTTTCCAATAACAGCATGACCCAAACAAAAATTCTGTAAAGAGTGCATCAGAACAGAGAATTTTGGAGACTTTTCCAGAATTTTTCCAATTCTGTAAGTGCCTCTGAAAATTCAGTGATGCTCATGCAAATCCTGCTGTTCCTCGATTTTTAAATCGAATTCTGTTCCTCCATTCCACTTGATGCCAATAAGAAAGTTGGACCAGAGTCTGTGCTCTATCATCTCAGAATTTATGGTGATTTTTGGAGTAAGGGAAATACACTGAATAATTGAGTGAAGTTTGCCCGATTTAATTCGCTGAAAAAGAAAAGATCGCCGGGCCTGCTGTCAGAAATTGACAGCCACGTGGCCGCCGGTCACCGGAGCCACGCCGCGCGCCCTCCGACCGTACGCCGCGGATAAGAGCACCCCCACCTCTCTACTCCCCGTTCTCTCACTCCCCCGGCCGTCAAACCCTAACACTAGCCGCCAATTCCCCATTGCCGCCTCCTCCCACCATTTCCGGCGGTCAAGCGAGCTCGCCGCCATCGACGAGCTAACCCCGTGCGCGCCACTCCTCTCCAAGCTCCACGAAGACCCCCTCCACCTCACCATGGCCACCGTTCCCCATCTCCCACCGTGAGCAGCTCGAATCGAGCGTGTCTTCTTCAACGCCGGCCGCGCGAGCGTCTCCGCCCTCGCCATTCAGTCCTCCATCTCCGGTGAGGTTTCCATCCTTCACTCGCGTCCAGAGCGGCTCAGAGAGGTCACCCTTCTCCCTGACCCTTCCCTTCCGTGTATCAGCAGCTGCAGGCGACGCCACTGAAGTTTTCCCCTTCGTCGTGTCGAAGAGCAGTCCACCGTCGAGCTCTCCTTTGCAGCCTTTCCCGTCGCCAACCTCATCCGCACCGGCCTAGATTCCATCGAGCTGAAGCTCCAGAACCCCTCTGCTCTCTCCCTCTCCCTCTGTCTTGTGCGTGAGTCGTCGCCGAAGCTGGCTGAGCCGTCATGATCGCCGCCGGCCATTTTCCAGTGGTCCTAGTCGACCCAAAACACCTCAAACAGGTGAGAAATGCGACGTTCTTCGCGCCGGTATTTTTATCGGAATTTTGGTGCTCGTTTGGGCGTGTTCCGGCGAGCTGCCGCCTTTTTCCGGCGAGCTCGAGCGGCCATGGCCGAGCCTCGGTTCATCCAGGGCCGGATCGAGTGTGCCGCACCTTGTGTGCACCTCCCTGTGGCTCAGATCTGAGTGGTCTGCGATTTTCCCAATTTCTGGAATTTGTTTTAAATCGACAGAAAATGCTTGCAAGTTGTAAAATGCATAGAAACTAGAATACTTATCCTAAAAATGGGAAACCAGTTTTGTTAGCTTCCTTCTGCTAATATCTATCCAGAGAAAATATCAAACTGATGGAAATCTTCTTCCTATTCCCTGTATAAATCCTTTTGTGCTAATACTTGTTTAAAGCTTAATAAATTCTCTGTTGCTCAATAAATCCTGAAACTTTGCTTGACTGTTAATACACTGTTAACACACTTACAGAACAAGATTCATCATTATACCATGTCTAATTCTTTTCTTATGATTTATTTCGGTTCTGCACTTGTTTAAATTGTTATAAACAATACATAATGCAATAAATCTTCATCCTAAACAGTAAATCACTTTTAGTGATGCTTAATCCCAGAAATGTGGGACTGTGAAATACCTTAATTTCTAAATCATGCAATTAAGTTAAACTCGCATTATTTTCATTGCATCTGACTTGCATTTCCTTGTCATGACGTATAGCACACGAGGTGATTCCGGAGCGGCTGGAGGATCAGGATGCTGAGCAGTTTAGGAAGAGACATCAGATGACTCACTAGTAGCTAACCCCACACTTTGAGCCAGGCAAGCCCCGGTGCATGCCTCCCTATTTAGGATTTTTTTTTTATCACTTGTTTGGGGCTAGTAATTGTTTGTGCATTAGGTTTATTAGGAGTTGATGTGAAACCCTAGAACTGCATTAGGATTACCCTTCCATATCCTACCTTGTGTCCTATTTTTGTAGTAGTTGGTTTTAGGATATTGTTAGAATCTGCTATGCTTAGGGTCTAGCGAACTGTAGAAGACGAGTGGTAGGTCCCACTCGCATGATAGGAATCACCCTCGATTGTACTAGATAGATTTAGGATTTGTTGAGACCAGACGGGGGATTGTTTGCATAGGATGGATGGAGAAGGCTGGGCCTTCATGGTGGTAGCCCCGTGTGTGTCGATTAAGGACCGTTCGTTGCTGGCCCTGTTGAGCAAGTTCGAACGTACTGATCGCATGCTGGTCTTTATGGGGACCAGTAAACTTAGTAGCTTAGCAATCGTGGGGACGAACCTTACCCTGCTGCTTCGGGGAAGTGGTACCACAGGCAACGGCAGGACAGGATGTCGTGTGGGGACCGATGTTTCGCCGTTAGCAGCAGCTAGATTTCGGCCTTGCGGGGGCTTTGTGAAAGGTTGCCATATGTGGTGCCTTTGTGCTGCATATGTCGTGTAGTCAGGTTTCTCCTGCAGGATGTACATCGATGCCGCCGCTCTCGGTCAAGAGCACCCTTGTTCACTGAGTCACATCCTAATGTGATATGATTGATGATGATGCTCTAGTACTACTGTATTTATCATTCCTTACTGTATTTACTGCTGCACTGTTACTATGATGTATTGCTTTATATCTGTTTAGCTATAAGTGCACTGTTTTTACTGGCTAAGTACTTAATCTGAAATAAAACTTGAAAGTAAGGACCAAGTAATTAGTGCGGTTTATGCTAATGAGTCAGCCTACCCCTTGTAGCCTTTGCATTCTAGAAGTACGCTGTAGTTAGCCACGTTGACGGGTAATTCTTGCTGATTATTAGTTGCTCAGGGTTTGGCTCTTTATGTTTTTGTGCAGGTAGTATTGCTTCCGCTGTTGCTTGTTGGAGTTCCTCAGCAGGTCCACATCGCAGGGCTTCGATGTGCGGCCTTTGTATCATCGAGAGTAGTAGTTGTTTCATGCATCTTCAGCCTTCCGCTGTGCTACTCACGTGTTTTAAATCATTTGAGACTTGTAATAACTTAAAGATGTAAAATTTGTGCTTTTTATGTGATGTACTGTTGCGTCTGTTCATCAGCGCGTACCGACTCGATCCTGTGAGAAGCGGAAACGCTTCATGTCCGACCCATGATAGATCATTGGCGGCGACGGCGGTCTCCAGGGGCGGCATGCGAACGACAACATGGCCATAGAAAACTTTGTCATTGTAATCCAACAAGCTCAGATCATATGCGCTCACGGTCTCGACGCTCTCCATCGTCTCAAGCCACGACACGCGCACCGTCTGGTCCCCGACAGCAGCACTTCTCACGATACCATGCCCTGACGCCGGGCCAGCTACTGTTGCAGCAGCATCGGCAGCTGTTAAATGTTTCTTAGCCCCGCTGGCGACCTTGCTGATCACACGCTCTCCAGGGAAAAACTCATAATAGTTCAGTGTGTCGGAGGGGACCAGCGACGCCGACCGCACACTGTGCCACCGTGTGCCGTCCTGCCACAGCACATCGACGGTGGTGTGGGTGTCCGCGACGGACATGGGCTCCTGCACCTGCACCGGCGGCCTCAGATTATTGCCTTCAGTCTCTTCACGCCTCCTTCCTGTCATAATCAACGCCTTCCTCCGTGGCGGAGGCAGCGACGACCCTCCCATGTCATCGGCGCAAGGGTTTTGAAAGAAGAAGCGATCGCCGACGCCCCAGTAGCAGTCAGCACAGGAGGCGAACAAGGTGAGGTCGTGTGGGTTTGGCTGGTACGCCGGCGGTGCAGACGCCTTGATGAGGTCCCGATTGGTGCCCAGCGCCGCCGATGCAACCCAGTGGACGAGCACGGCGCCCATCTCGACCTTGCCGACAATGCCCTCGAACCTGCCGTTCAGCTGAGCAGATGACTTGACGTGCTGACCGGGGTAAAACATGGTTTTTGTGACCTCAGGCTTGTCGTCGCCGATGACCTCCAGCTTGTCGTCGCCCGCGTCGGTGACCCTGCACACGACGCCGTCGCCGATCTGCACGTCAACGTCGACGGAAACTTCCACGACCCGGCCCAGCCACGGCCCGGACACGACGTAGTCGCCGATGCTCAGCTCCCCGACGCGTCGCAGCTCGGTCGGCGAGACGCCCCTCGCCACCACAGTCGGCTCGCCGCCGCCGCCCAGTCGGACAAGGTCGAGCGACGTGGTGGCCTTCGTGACGACCCCAATCTGCCCTTCGGGATCCGACATCGAGACGACGAACCTTCCTGGGCTCAAGTAGCTCCTGTCCACCACGGTGAGGTCGCCGGCGTCCACGTGTTGGGGGATCGAAGGTCTTGATGGGACAAATCGAAGCCCTCCAACGGGTGATTGAAGTGTATTGGTTCTGGCGAAGCCCTCGAAGGTTGTCGATGCCTTCGAATCACCTCGCGAAGCCCTCTTCGCTTGTCGTCGTTGTCTTCTGGTTGGAGCGAAGCCCTCTTTTGTGGTCCGCGGTGCCGGACGAAGAGGTTCTCGTTCAGGTTCCCTGCAGTTCAGTTGCGCGAAGCTCTCCTCCTCCCGCGATGCCGGGCGAAGGGGTCAAATGATTAGAGAGTTCAGAACACGGTGCGAATGATTCTTCCTTTGGCTCGTGGCCCGAAAAACAGATGTCATTACAGGATCATCTCCCTCCATATTTATAAGGGGGAGAGTGATCATATTTACATGCATGCCATTGGCTGTATAAGCACGGCTCTTAGTTTGATTGTCTTCTCCGTTTTGTCTTCGCCATTGGCTGTTGGTCTTCGCCTGGGTCGGGTAGGGGCTTCGGTGTAGTCCCCAACACCACGGTGGCGCCGTCAACTTATATAACGGCGAGTTTGTCGTCTTCCTTCCGGTTACCGACCACTAGCTCGCGTTCGCCATGGGTGCCTTTCTTCTTGAATGTCACAACGTCGTCCACCCGTGGAACAGCCGTGGCGGCCGCGCCGTTCCTGTGCCCTGCAGCGCCGTCCATAACGTGCTCGACGCGTTTCTTTTTTTTCCCCAAATACTATATCGCTTTTCTTTATAACCAGGTGATCTTGTAGTCAGTCCATGTCTTGGTACAACACAGTGACAGGAGTTGTAGTCCGCATTCAAATCTAGTTTTTCCTAACTCACGCGTGCTGATCGACCCAAGTTGACATTTATTATTCATGATTTAGCCAAGACATAAACTTCGTGTATAACTAACATTTTGCCCGTGCGTTGCTACGGGAGTGATAATACAACTTCTTTATTCTATGTTTGTCTCATAAATATAATATTTTTACTTTGTTCTATAATTGAAAATAGCGTTCTTGTAAAAATACTAAGGATTTATCAGACTTAAAGTATTTTAAATAATCCAAACAATGCTTAACAACTACCTATTTTAGATAAATTGTAATTCATAATTTGTGGTATAATTTTTAGTTGTAATTCAAACCATCATATTCTACACATGTCAAAATGTAAGTACACAAATTTTGGTGAATTTTGAGAATAATTTTTTTTCCAACATCAAGGAAGAGTGATAGGCGTTAAACGATGACAAAAAGAAAAATCAAAAAAGAAAACTAAAACTGGCGAGTGGTGGGATTCGAACAATGGAATAATGGGTGGAAGGAGACAGAACTACCGCTGAACCAAATGCTTGTTCATGTCCGAAGCAGATTCGGTTACTTTATATATATACAACAAAATACGACTGATTTGAGTTGAATTCGAATTCAACACGAATTTAAACTGGCAGAGGTCTGAAAATCTGGCTAACGACCCTTTTGAGACTTATTAAGTAGTAGTAGTGATATGTCTCGGGCCTGCGCCTGCCAGCGTGTTGCTTAGGCCCCTCTGTCTCTTCACCTCCAGCCATCTTGTCTTGCCGGTGTTTAGAGAGGGAGAGAGAGTAAGCCCCCGTCTCTATAGTAGCACTAGTACTTAAAGCACTAGTAGGCCAAATTTCAGGCAACCACACATAAAAAGCAAGTACAACCTAGCAGTAAACCATAAAGTGTCCTGCAGCGATATTATTAACAACTTTCTAAATAAATCATCTTAAGTAAATGTTTTAGTTTGAAAGTTCAAGCTTCAGACAGGCACATAACAGAACTACTCGATATCGCAAACACAAGAATTTTAAATAACTAGTAACAATGCACGTGCGCCACGCACGTGTTAAAAAATTAAATTATTTGATAGGATCACGAGAGTTATGGACAACTTGACTACCCGTTTATTTTTGTCCAATATTTTCGTTTCTTTGAACAGTAATGTAATATTGTAAAGGATCGTATGTCTAATATTTTCTTTTCGAGGATGTTCCAAAGAAATTTGAAATTCATACCCCGCTTTATTTTCTTTCTTACATTCTACATATTAGGAATTATTTATTATTATGTAAATTTTATTTTAGAAATTATTTTTATTAGTTATATCAACTAATGTATAGTGTTACCCAAACAAACTAATGTATAGTGTAATAAATAATTCAATCATGTCACTGTTTTTAAAGCTAAGTGAAAAGGTTAGCTAATGTATTAATGATTGAAATTTTTTTTTGCAATGACTACTGCACTCACTAAATGATGATTTCTTACAAGCACAACTTGCTCCTGCCTCATACATCCATATATTCAGCTGAAATCCCATAGCACAACTATACTTACATGACAACTATACATTCATATTATTAGGCTAACAGTCTAAATCAACATATATTAACAAAGCTTCGGCAAAATCTTGATGACCTTGCACATATCGCTTTGCTAGTGTCAGTTTCCTCTGGAGTTGCTAGTGTCATTCATGTGTCGACGTCCATCAATAAAATATGAGTCAAAATCCATCGATAAAGCTTCTGCAAAATCAAAATTAGCGAGCATGTGCTTATTATAATAGCTTGCCAAATGCACGTACGTAACACCCTAGCAACACAAGTAACAAATAGTATGACTAACAAAAGCGACAAAAATAAAATCTGACTAGAGTGCAACCTAGTCAATTATAAATTAGAGAATAGAAAGCAGTGCACTGATAAGACCTGCGGGTGCAACCTAATCAACTATGAAAGTATGAAATCAATCTGTATGCAGGAATTCTCAAAGATATGTGCAACTATTTCCTTGTTTGCCCACGAAATATATTGAACAAAAATCTGGTTTGGAAACTTTGTGCAGGAATTCTCAAAGAAATATGTGCAATTATTTCCTTGTTAGTGTATTCATGATGTGCAGAAAAAGTACCAGAGAAATACTTACAACCTAAATACAGAGCTTCTAGTCTATACTCTAGAACAAAGACAGATCCTCAGCTTAAATGGGACTGAGTTTTTATGTCTCAAGGAAAAAGTTATTTCAGTTATGGCAACGGAATAACTGAAATAATCCTGTGCAGGCAAGTGTCATATTCCTGTTGGACACCTCATTGATATCAAAAATAACTGGGCAAGACAATTTGTTAAACACATAGCCGGCACACCTATTAGCAAATTTGACATCTATTTGATTCTGAACCGACTTTTCCCTCCTAAAGTCCCCCTTTATACTGTTCATCACTTCCTTCAATCTAGCGAGGCCTAACAACATAGAAATAATCAATTTTACACAAAAAAACAGCATCACATATGATAAATGCGGTTGAAAGCAATATATGGATCTTCCTATTGAGCCCTTCACTTCATCCAACATAATTCCGCGAAGAACGGTCAATTTGGGGACTCACCAACTTTTCATGTCATTGACTGAAAAAAAAAATTAAAATGAAGCAACTCATCATACAAGTCTTAGAATATGTACTCTTTATCCTCTGCATCAAATGCACCCTCCGCTTCATTGTCAGGGTTAATTTTGATTTTCACTACAAGAAAGAATCCCCAAAACTCAGGATTATATTAGAGAATAATTTTGTCTTGAGGAAAAAAACAGTGGGGGAGACCCGATCTGTGCTAGGGTCCATTCTGACCTGATAGTTCAGGTTCCAGTAGCCTGACAATGGTCCTTTTGGTTCCAGTAGGATGACAATGGTCTCAATGGCCTGATTCTTTATATGGTGACGGGTAAGTGTTCTCGTTGCTCATCGAAAAATGACCACTATCTCCTTTCCATGTTTTGGATCGAAGTCTCATACAATGCCTGAATTCTACAAAAAAAAAAACATAAGAATTAATACAGATGCCTAAAAAAACATAAGAATCTCATCATGTTTCCATGCTTTGGGTTGAAGTTTACACAAGATGCCGAATATTGTAACTTTTGGGGTTAAAGTTTAAATCATATGCCTAAAATTGTATAAATTTGCAGTTTGATGCAAAAATTCCATGGACAGCTGTTAGTTTCTCAGAGTTTAGAGGAATAAATCAGGCAAGAGAATATAAAATATGTTGCCCAGAAAAACAATGTAAGAAAGTAAATTAATACAGTTAATAACGAGGTGGAGCAATAAAAATGAAACTGTATTTTCTTATGTCTGTAAACTCATTAACACACTCGATGTGGCTCAAACTAATGATGTAACTATGCCCTCGATGTTAATGAAAAGTTAATGAGGTCATGGAAAATTTGATAGCATGCATCACCTTGAACTTCTTTATATAGTGGCCTCACTATGCATGGATAGAAGAGACCATCCTGAATAGCAACAGAAATCACTGTGGTGTCTTGCTTCTACACCAGGCTTCAAATGTTTAAGAAGCCAAACGTCAATTCAGACATCAACCCATCAACTGTCACACCCGGTTTTAAGGTCAAAACCGAATGCTCATCTATATGTGTGCCCAGGATCAAGTTTCACACATATAGGACAAAGTATAGTAAAACAGAGTAACCAGTGTCATAAATACATCGTACAAATATTACAATAAATGTCTCAAAGGACTAAACGAATAGAAACGCTAGCGGAAGACTCCATAATGCCACAGGCAGTCGACCGGGGGCTCCACAAGCTTAGTCTTCACCATCGTCTTCAAAGTAGTCCATCTTCACTCTCTGAGCAGCATATCATGATTGTAGAGGAAATAGCAAGCGTGAGTACATGTCGTACTCCGCAAGTGTGGGAGAATATGCAATATGCAAGCTTATAACAAGAAAGGCTGACATAAGGTTCATAGCAGAAAAGCAACTTAACTTAACATATTATTAAAGCACCTATATATTACTAAGTGAAATAAACCCTCCAAAGATTATTAACATAAGGTCAACTATACAGGTTACTCCACCTGTAAAGACAAGGGTTACTCCACCCCAACCAAACTACAGGTTACTCCACCTGCAGCTCATATGGGTTACACCACCCATACCTGGTTACCCCACCAGATCCACCCAACCATTCCCACTAATCATGTGAGGATCCAGGCCGCTCATGACCGTGAGCACGGCTGTCATGACAGTTTTACTTCTCTGCAGAGGTGCACAACTTTACCCACAAGGTGGTGATTTCATCATCCGTCGATGACTAAAGTCTCCATGTTGCCACTTCACACTACCGAAGGTGTGAGACCAAGAGATCACCACATGGTCTTTCAAAGTGCTTCCCAGCCGGCAAACATCCCATGCTAAGGTTCCACCGCTGTGGGATTACGCCATCCAAACAGAAGCCCCCTCTTGCACCGTGGCTATGATTACTCCATCCATCACCTAGGAATGAGATTACCCCATCCCACTCCTCTTCCTCGAATGCCGCCAAAACTGGGAAGACAACATAATACTTGACCAAGTCTACCATAATCAACCTTGTGCTTTGTGCTGTTGTCCTGGGTTGCCGCTCCACGAACCGGTCCTTATGATCACAAGCAGGTACTACCCACAACCAACAGTACCATGACAGGCACATGTGCATACCCGCACCATCATCAACATCCTCCTGCTTGGATCACCTAAGTTCCATGTTGCTAAAAAGATTAACCGGTCCGTGAAGATTATGTTGAAGTGAACCATTATTCAAGATTATTAGTCAAATTGTTATCCATCCCAAGATAGCAAGCTAAGCATTTTCTACCCATCCACATTACTATCAACCACACCCGGGCGACAAGGAGAAAGTAAAGGAACGGGATAATGACACATGGGATTCAATTTAAACGCAATGCATAACTAAACTAGAGGGAGAAAGAAATAGGATCAAAATGCATCAAAGGCACTTGCCTCAATAGAAGTGTTGCTGCTCAGACTCTTCAAGGTTCTTAATCTTCCTCTTTTATGGTGCTTGAACACGCGTCTCTAATTAACAGTAACATGCATAACACACAAAAGCACAAACAATAAGGAACAGTACACCAAACAGTAGCAAACTGCTATAAAAACAGTACTAAAAGATTCTACTCGTCGCTATGAGAACGTGAGCGTGAGAATCACCAAAAACGGATTAACGAGCAAAAAGTTACAACACTTTTAAGATAAAGGGATTTCTGAAAAAGTTACATTTGGGAAGTAAATACATAAACTTTGATTTGTTATTTCGAATAAATGACAAGAATATATTTCTTTTACATAAACAATAAGTCGTTTCAGTTATGAAAAATATTGTAAAGTTTTTATAAACGAACAATAAAGAATAAGATGTTTCATTTCAACGTCTAAAGATTCGATCGATGTGGTTGGGCTTGCTAGACATTAGTCGAAACATGCTATCGGACACTAAACCACATGTCAAATAAGTGACAACCGAAGAAAATACAGACGAAGCTCACCTTGCGTGTACCGTCCATCAGAAGAAGTTCGATAGGGAGGGCCATGGCCGAGAACACGTGTGAGACGTCCCTCACTAGAAACAATGACAACGGCAAGACATATGATTCGCGTTCTGTGGCTTCACTGATGACCTGGACAGGCTCTTTGGCGGACATTGCAAACAAGAGATCGTGAATATCATGACGAAGGTGGCACATGAAAGACATTTAAGGGGCGCTGGGAACAAGGACCGAACTCAGGAAACATGCTGTTCGCGTCCAAAAGCAGAACGGCCAGCACATCAATGTCAAGATCAGCAGCGTCGATGATTATTTGGAAGATCTGTTTTGTATAAATGTGAAGGATTATCAGAGACACATCTTCCTTAAATTTGGTAGAATTTGGGTGGGCAGATTACCGGGAACGCGGACGTCTTCAGGCTTGGCGCTGGGCACGAACAGACATGGGGGCTGAGGCACAATGATGCAGATCGCCAAGGCTTTAGTGCTCCTATGGCTCTCATCCTCTGGAATATGGTGTATGGATACCAAGAGCACCTTCTGGTCAAATTGGGGGACAATTTGTTGGACGGATCGTCGGGAACGCGGATGTGTGCACCTGGCATCGGGCGGGTTCAGAAACAGGGCAGCGGGTAGGTCTTCTTCGATACTGCCGGCATCACTCATCTTTCTGAAGATCTGAATTGGTTAGATGTGTGCTACTATCAGGTGCACAACATATCAAAATTTCAAAGAGTTTGGATATAAGGATCAACGGGAACGTGGATGCCAACCTGTGGTTTCCAGGGCTCGCGCTGGGCGCGTCCAGATGCAGGGCGGCGGTGACGGCGACGATGAGATCTCAATCTGGTGAACTCCAATGGTGGGTCTGTTTCGTGGGCGCATGGAAGACAAACCGATTCAACTTGTGGCCAAAGGGCGCGACAATCAGAGCAGATTACCGGGAACGCGCACGCCAATTTTGGGCGTCGAGGCTGGTCGCGATCGGTGGCGAGGATGGCGAGGTGTGGAGGCGGCCTGGCAGTGCTGTGGGCAAGTAGGGCTAGAGGAGGACGACCAGGGAGGCCTGGTATTCACACAGGAGGCGAGGTAGGGATTAGATCGATCGTTTCTTTGGTGGCGAAGGAAATGCCGCAACTGCAGCGTGAGTTCGGGTATTGCACGATGCAGTAGCAGACAGGTAATGCGTGTGCTGGGCTTTTCAGGGCAGCAGCGTGTTGGGCTGGGCCGAGCAGGGTGCAGGGCTGCCTGCTAGGGTGCTAGATCAAGTTGCCGGGCTTGGCTGGTGGTAAAAACAATTCACATGTTGTGCTGCATTGGAAGGCTATGCAGGTTGCACGTTCAGGTAGTTAAGCAGGATTAGAGAGGGTCGAGAGAAGGGAAACTGATCATTGCAAGCCGCAACATTCAGTTCAGATATAGCAGTAGCTTACATGTAGGAAGAAAAATAAACAAATGAATATAGAAGTATTCTATGGTGCTTGGAGTTAATTGTAACCGTTCGTTAGACCAGATCCAACGGTTAGAAATAAGGAGGAACCTAATAAAAGGAACTCTAAGTTGTGGACCGGAACCAAAAATCAGTAGGGCCAGGTACCATTTATTTTCCTTTTTCTCTAATTTGATGAAGGGTAGTTTAGTGTTTTCAGTTCATGTAAGGCATCCATTGACGACACGAACGAAACGGCGGCATCACACGTCGCTCCTCCGCCGCCGCCATGACGGGCTGCCTCCTGCCTTGTGCGTGCTTCCCCATCAGATTTGGCATTCGAACCCCAACGTATGCATGACAAATCGCGGCAACCGTTCGACGTCGAAGGGAAACAGCGACAGCGCGTGCGAGCGTGGACTGGTGGCGGTGGGAAGCAGGCGAGCAGCAGCATGTGCGATCTATTTCCACAGGCAACGACGGCAGCCGTTCGTTACAGAGGGGAGAGATTTCTATCGGGGGCAGAGGAGAGGAGTTAGATAGATGCAATTACTAGGCTACCCCTGTTTATGTTAAAGTAAACTGTTTAATTAGCAATATTAAATCGATGGCTGGGAGTAATCGGTGAGGACTTCCAAGCACCGTAGAAAAGCTCATGAATATATTGTTTAGATGCAAGCCGATAGAGATAAGGATTGAAGAAATGAGATTAGGTAGCTATCATGCTGGTCGCTCGTTTGCTTGCAAACCAATGCAAACTAATGACAGATACGAACAGAGAACAAAATGGCACAGCAGGGGCAAAGAGATTTCATAGCTTGGCTCTTCTCGTGCTTTAATTAAGAGGAAGCGGTCCGGGCGCTGTGGAGCGTGCAAGAGTCGCCGAGAAAGAGAAACAAATCAGGGCGGCAGGAGCAGCAACGAGATGACATGACTTTGGCGAAAGTTGGATAGCAAGGAGACGACAGGAAGACAAAGAAGGGAAAAGAGTAACGGCAGATTGAAATTACTTGTAGAGGACCAAAAGAGGGCATGCGACGGCAAGGCACGGTGGCGACTCGTCGAGGTGCAGCTGTGGGTGGTCGAAGCTCATCCACTACAAGAAAAACACCCCTGTAGATACGCTTTATTTACACGGTAGATACGTTTTTTTCATGTTTATTGGAATATAGAGACGTTTTCATAAAGCGTGTCGGGGGCGTATCCGCACGGGCCGTGTCATATGCTTGTAGTGATGTATTTTAAAAGCGTGTCTAGAACATATAACGCGATTTATAGCGACGCTATATACGTATCTACAAACCTATACACGCTTTTATAGTTGCGCTCAATCATGTGTCTATGAATTTAGCAACGCTTTAAAGTGTTGCTATTTAGAACGTTGCAAAAAAAATATTTTGTTACCTCCTGCTCTTAGCAAGTATTATTCGTGCAATTTGTAGGAGTTGAACCCATGACCTCTTCATTTCATACAAACTCCCTTAACCAACTCATCTCACGTGCAACTTTGACTAGAGTAAGGTATGTATATTTTTAACTCATGCTATCTAAATGCATTGACGTTTCTAGCATTCCAAATAGCGTGTCAAGAAGCGTCTTTAGATGAGATTACATACGTTTAAAGCGTGGCTAATATCGTATCACTTTGATGCGTTCTCAATATCGCGTCATAAACGTGTTTACGTGGGATACCAACAGAATAAAAACGCATCTAGTATCATATAATTTCTCAATGCGTGTTAAGAAGCATCTTTACAGGGCTATTAGCGTTAAAAGCATGTCAAAAGCATGTTTATTCGGCTATTGACGATCAAAGCGTGTCTAATAACGTGTTAAATTGACACGATCTCGATACCGTGACAAAAAGCGTCTATAAAAACGTCTTTAGAAGGCCTTTTTTCTTGTAGTGATCGAGGAAGAAAGAAAAAGAGGCAAATATATAGATTATGGGCCTCGGGAAAAGATCAGCTGCTTGTTGTGGTGATGCTATCTTCATTACAAACATCTAGTAGAAAGAGAGAAAGAAAAGATGATTGAACAATGAAATTAAGCTGCTCGCAGGTGGCTTGATTGCTTGCAAACAAATGTTAGAAATGAACAGAGAATAGAACGGCATAGTAGCAGCAAAGAGTATGGCTTGGTTGTACATAAGCTTCATGCCATGATCGAAGGAAAATAAATTAAGAATGGTAGATGAGAGAAAAGAAAAGAAAAGGGATCATAGGAGGTAAAACAAAATGTATGCATAGATTCGATTCCATAGTTGTTGCACAAGGATAGCTTAAGTGTTTCCATGCTATCGGAGAAAAGAGAAGAAAGGAAATGAATAGGATCGCAGCTTGGCCGGAATTAGGCCTAGGCTAGAAATAAGATTATTATCGCTATTCGAAAACTAATCCGAACTACAAGATCACTAGTGAATTTTAAAAATTCATTTTTCACACAGAGAAGAACCTAATGCAGACTAACGAGCATGAATGCAACAAAAAAATTAATATAACCTATATTAATTTAATTTATTTAGAAAATAATTCCTTTGCCTAAAGAAAAGTGACAACAGTCGAATATTAAAGTTAAATTTTAAACTATTTCTAAAAGTTTTAAAATTTAGTGAAATTTAAGTCACATCCCAAAATTTGAAATTTTGGGGTGTGACAACCTTCCAACAAAACAAAGTGAATTTATTAGGCACAATATATAAGCAAGAGGTACATGCAAAAAGAGAAAAACAGATAAGCAAAAAAAGTTTTGCATCGAAACACATGGATCACTGAAATTCTGTACAAACGAACTAAATAACAAAAAAATTGTTTTAGCTCAAAGTTGTTTTGATCACAAGCCAAGAAAAACATTTATCTTCGGAGTGAATTTCTGTTATTCCCCTATCTATCATACTACGAACCAACAAGTAGGAAAAAGAAAATTCCACCAAGCCATCTACCAAATATCTTTGCCAAAGCAAGGAAATGGAAGTCCTGATTCATGTATATTACATATACATAACACAGGTTGTGCAAATTTCCAAAAATCTAGTGTCTCTACATAATCCCTAAACTATCGCAGCCGAAAAAGCCCATAAGAACAATGGTTACAAATCTATCATTTGGTAGCAGTCTTTACTACAGGACAGGACAGCAGGAAGGTAAGTTGATAGCCGCACAAACATCCACAAGAAACAATGAAACCGAATCTGCCAAATGCTCTTGTGATAAACACGAACATGATCCTTCCTGTTAAATATCTAAGCCAAATGGTAGATTATATTATTATATGAGACGACGGTCCAAGCATATTCTTGGAGAACGGTTGCGCCTATAGCAGCTACAAGGTACAATCCTGCAAACAGATCTATGTAGCTTGAGAGTTGTGCATCAAAATTAAATAATCCTACTTTTCCTATCCAATATGCATGCACGCTCCCAGTTCTCAATTCCTTAGGCAAGTACACTGAAATGCTAAAAAGGTAGCAATTCCATTAATCCGATACCCTCCAACAGTGCACATCTCAGTTCGAGCATCCAACAGTCCACATCTTGGAGTAACTTTCACACTGCAAAAATTGAGCAACAATGTCTGCCACAGATGGGCATTCACTAATTTGGATTAACCAAAAATCTAATTAATACACATTTTTACCACAATATAAGCAGTACAACTCCGCACAAGAGCAGCAGAGATGAAAGGAGCGACTCACTCTTGAGCTTCTCGACCTGCTCTGGGGGGTGAGCTCCGCGGAGAACCTGCTGGCAGCGTGCTTAGTGGTAGAGCACCGCGGCCTTCCCCTTCTTCTCCGTACAAACCCACACTGCCCTGGGAAACAAATTTCACGCGAATCAGAACTGATGGAGGCTGGCACGAAATAAACAGAGATCGTAGGAAGCAGAAACAATGGAGCGAGTAAAGGTTGGACCTTTCAGATCGGGATGTCGCGGTCTCCTCGTCACTGATGCCGCGGTCACCTCCCGCTACGCCCCGTAGAACAGGTGAAAGAAGTCCCCGACGGCGGAGGCGGAAACGAGGGGTCGTCGCGACGGCTTAGACAAGGATGAGCAGCTTGGACAACTCGGCGCCACCGCTACGCAACCCTAATCCTTGTCGCCGCCGCGCTGCCTCCCCGAAGCTCTCCGAGTCTCCGACGCCGTATGACAGTGTCCTCTCCTTTCTCCAGCATGCACCTGCCGTCCTCCTCTCGCCCTCCTGCCCCTGCCTGGCTGCTTGCCTCCATGGGATCTCGAGGAAGATAAATGGAAAGAAATCAGGGAGGAAAGTAATCAGGCCATGAAGGAAAGAAATAATTGCGGCCGCGTTCGCACTGCTCCGCCGACGAGACGCGAAGAATTGCACGGCCACTCCGGCGTTCCTGCGTGCGCCGCCTCTCCAGCCAAGACACGAAGACGACGAGGATGGAATTGAATTGCAAAAAAGGAAACCATTACGCGGCGTCTCACACCAATCCGCAAAAAAGGAAAGCACTAATCAATTTTCATAAGTAAATCAAGTGGGAATCGCCGGGGGACAAAACGTCGGGTGAGAAAAATTTGATCAATGTCAGGATTTTTGAACTACCAATGACGTGCGTAACGCTGATTTTGTCCCATGGATTGCTGTGGGGCCGGTTTTGACTGATTTGGACGGTAGATTAAAAAGGGAATGATCCAAATCGACGGTTGATATACAGGTGGGGTAGATTCTGGTAGGTAAAAAACATTTTCCACCCAACTGGTTTTTTAAGGGTTTAGATTGTTCAATAATTTAATTTAATCGGCATCCTTTCTTTTTCCCAGTTGGTGTTCCTTATTATTGTCATTACGCAAATATTTTACAATTCTATTCTCTTAAGTTTGCATCAGTCTTTGAAATCTCTCTAAAACAAAGCAGCAACGCGCGGGGCCTCATCTAGTGAGCAAAAAAGTAGCTGCCGCCAACTCCTACAATTCCATATAGATCCTAGGGGCCATAAAAGAACAATAAAATTCCATTGATCCTCGAACTGAGAGGATCCAGCGAGGGAGGTGGGGGGGGGGGGGGGGGGGGGGGGGGTTCTTGTACTCTACCAAGCAAGACATTAAAATAATTTCTATGGTTTTTATTTGGACCATGTGGTTTTGAAAGTTCTGTTAGTTTTGCCTGAATTGCACTTTCTGTTGCTTAATAATTAAGGAAAAAAGAACACCAATTTTAAGAAACTTTTTAACGTCTATATATAATTGATCGCTCAAGTAAATTTTGTGCTCAGTGTCTATATTCAACAAACATGATTCAACATTTCAGCACACTAAAGCTTGTATATCGCTCTATTGGCAGACTATAATAATTGGTGTAAGCAAACTGTCACTTGATGTAAATTCTTCATATATCCCCATTTTATATCGGCTTACAGCATTTACTGTTAAGCTAACTCTCATTTGATGTAAGTACAGTCACAGATATTATATGTTAAACTTTCATAATCTATAAATGTATTTGTGATAATTCCCGTGCATAAAGAATTCGCTAGCTCATATAACCACAATTATAAGCACATGCCACTCCATTAATAGCACATATGTTTGACTCCATATCAAATAGTTCCAAAGAACTCATCATTTGGCCTAATAAGAACGAGGTCAGATAATTTAATAGTTCCAAATAACTCATGATGCATCATAATAAAAGGGGCCAACATTTGTGCTGGTGCTGTCCGATCTGAGAGCTCAATTCGGGAAAAACATGATCGATAATTTTTCATCATATAGAATCCTTAGTTTTTCCCGTCAAGGTACTGTTTTACTGTTGCGCTCCTGTTTACTGTTCCTCCCGCGCGGATCGATCACAGTCGTTCGTTTCCTTCGCATGCCATCTTGGCCGTTCCTGCCCGGGCCTTATCCTCTTCCCAATGCGCATCCCCTTCGTCTTCCCCGACCCAGCCCCGATTCCCCCGCCGTCCTCTCCTTGCGCCGCTGCAATCACTATGCCCAGCGTCCCGACGCCGCCCGGCTTCCTCCGCGCCGCAGGCCGGCCAGCAACGCCGGTCTCTGGATTAGGTCGGTACGCCACTCCTGTGCTCTGGTCCCTCTCTTGCGGATTCGGCGGCCCCCTAATCTCCTCGCGTGCTTTGCGTCCATCACCGATGTGCCACGATCGGCCGTCGTCCCCAACCTGATCTATGTCTCCACGGAAGCCTAGGCAGCTTGCTATCGAGATCCATTGCGCCTCCATCCTGCCGAAGCCTTGCTGGGCACCATCCTCCCCCTACCCATCTCAGGCCCGGCCGGTGTGAAGTTAGTACTGCAGTTCTTGCCGCCATAGATGGGTAGCACCATGGAAGCCACCAGTCGACCTCAGGTGCATGTGATTTGATCGTCCGTTGTTATGTGCTCCATGCCTACTAGGTGTACAATTTACCCACGTGTGCTTGTATTGGGTCAAATACCTAATGCTCTGGATTAATCATGTTTGTTCTTTAGGTGCTCATTTATGGAAAAAACGGTGAAACTGGCTGCAGTGAACTAATGGTGAAACCATAGGAGCAGAAAAATTCTATACAATCTGCACATTGGTCTTATGCTTCCTGAGGTAATTATCTCTCCTCTCCCTATCCCTTTCTTTACCTTATTTGCATCATTTGAAAAAATTGTGTGTTCTTTCACTTTTTATCTTGCCAAATTCAACAGGGTTGAGTGAATAGTTCGTCTAACTTGAAGCATTCTCGACTAATCTGGAACATTTGCTATCATGTGTTCATCTGTGTGCAGCATATTAAGTGGTTTATCTTCTGTCCATCTGCTTCTCGAATTTTATTTGCATATAACGCAATAAATAGCAGCTATTGTACATATGTCTGTAACAAAATATTATGTTTGGCATTCACAGCTGGGGTGTTTGTAACGAAATATTGACATACTGGTTGAGTACAGTTTTATTTTGACCACATTGGAACAATTCATATTTATTTGGAAAGTGCAAAAAAATCCTTTTTTCATTGTTGAACTTAATTTTAAAATTGTTTTTTCTCAGGAATTCAAATAGCATTCCACACTACATACGTGAACAACATCATTCCCTTGGAACAATGATCGGAAAAAAGATAGCAAACAATTGCATGAGATGAAAGTATGACGGTAAGCTGTCATTGATAATGATTTCTAATTCAGTTGTTATGCATAATGATATGACTCATCTGGATTATTTTTTTTTGGGGGGGGGGGGGGGGGGGGGGAATCACTCATCTAGATTAATTGGCACTGTCTTATATACTACTAGTTTAAACAATGCCTGGCGCTCCTGGACCATTTAGCCCTACATTACCCACACACCATGTTGGCTAACATAGAATCATGCTTTGCTATTGTAAAAGAAGTTTTCTCAAAAGTCTCAAGAAAGCAATTTCAGAAATATTGCTGGCAAAACTAGTTTATAGAAAAGTTTCAAGAAAACATGGCAAAATGATACCTAGAAAAACATTGTCATAGTAGGGTGACAATGAACTGCCACAAGGTGTGCAACGAAACTTGGAGCTTGCCGAGGCCCAGTGCCAGACCAAAATTTCAGAGATGGGTGTTCCACTACAAGATTTGGAACATTTCCCAACAGTTTGAAGCAAGTGGTCGACAGTATCTAGTGTAATTGGTTAAGTATCCCAAGTCATTGTAGGTAATGAGCTTGTACGGTACTACGTTACTGGTAAATTGTTAAAACTGTGAGGAAATACAACATTTTGTTTAAGTATTATTGGTCACTCTTGAGAAAAATACTAGGAGGATTAAGACTGCAGGCCATTTCAGGAAAACTGTAGTGAAAGAGTTGTTATCTCTTGTAATGTTCGGAGTTATTGACATGTCACCAAAATATCCTTCCATCAAGTAATTATATATGCAGAAGTTAGAAGTTATGTAACATCGTATCGAGAAAGTGGACGCGCAGACGGCAGCTAGCTAGCAGCCCTGTATTTTTTTTGAAAGAAACTGTGGGGGAGATTCCCACAGGAATTTTCCATTAAAATAAATAAAGCAGCCAAGAAACCAGTCCGAAGTAAAAATTTACCTAGAAGCTAACAGCAAAGGAAAAACAGAAAGTAAACAAGCTAAGCTAAGCTAATGAACTGAAAGACAAAGATCCTCTATAGCCTGTTACTGAGAGATAGGCTACAGGTTACAAAGAGTCAAGCCATTCAAGCACTTCCTGTCAATCATTTTGGGAGAATCTGACAGAGTGTAGAAGGACGTCCTCTCTGAACAGGTGCCACCATGCTCCAAAAGTTTGATTTACTCCTTCAAAGATTTTCGTAATTTCGTTGATTTATTTTGAGGACTGCCCAAGTGGTTGATTCTAGCTACAATGGCGAAGAGCAAGTGGAACGACGAGCCTCTAGCAACCCATGTAGGAAAACGAGATAGATTTTGAGCATGCCGTTTTGCTTGGTATTAGATTTTGAGCAAGTCGTTGATTTATTTTTGAGTCTGCCTCTAAAACGAGTTTTAGATCAACATGCAAATGCGCATTCATAATCAGTAATCACTTGTTTTTTTCTTCCTCTGAAATTCATCCTAGTAAGTGAGCAATCCTATGCATGATGCGTCTGCGTGTATACCTATGCATAATCTATTCATCCACGCAACATTTCTCTCTTCCAAATGTGAGTTTTTTTTGGACTTTTCCTTGACACGTTCATTGTTCCTGAACCAAGGACGTAGCAGCTCCGACCATGTCGACGCCAAACGGCCAGCAAATCTACATACAAGCACGACGTGCTATAGCAAGTAGCAAGTGAGAGCAATCCTGTTACAGGCCCTATATAACTATGAAAAAAAAATCTCGACCTCCTGTAACTGAGCATTGAGCATTGTCTCCATTAGCAACAATGCTAGCTGTGATTCGTTCTTGACGGGAGAGGTTAAAGTCCTCAACAGATAGTACATGCAGCACGATAACCACTGTTCAGTGTTCTACATGCCAGAAGCTCAGCCTCTTCAGAAGCTTTACGGCAGAAGAAGCTCTCCCGAGTCCCGACAGGAGGATATATACCTGGGTTGCGCTACCTGTAGGAATCTGAACATGGTCAATTGATCGATGCACTGTTTTTTTCTTTCTTCGAAGTTTGAGCCTTTTCCATTTTCTCGACACGATCTTTGCTCATGAACATTTGTACGTGTGCCACGTATCCAAGTAATTGGCATGCGTAATCCAGTTGTAAAACGGACAGAAAGATCGAAACTTTTCTTTTTGATTCGCACAAGATCGTTCCAGATTTCTCACCTTTATTAAGGCTCTAAGACCATTCCAATTTTGCGCCAAAGATCGTTTCTACGCTCACCCTCCAGACTGGCTATAAAATGGAGCCCCTGCCCTCGTCCTCTTCACACACCAACCAATAGAAAATCCATTCTTTCGCTACATTGTAAGGTTTTCAATCCAGGCATGGTTACTGAGAGGGTGAAGCTCGCCATTAATTACCTACCGCGCCCGCCTCGTCCTCCTGATCGTCCACAAGCTCACCCGCGGTTGCTGCGCCCGCGACGTCCTCAACGGCTTCTCTGCCGAAATCGCCGACGATGTCATGGCGGTGATGGAGCTGCGCCAGAGAGTTTTAGCCAACCGCATCAAGCGCGTGACGGCAGCTCAGGAGGCGGCAACCTTGGGGACTTCATCTGCGGTGGCGCCGGCTCCGGCGGCTAACCCGCCGCCGCCAGCCGGTGAGCCTGCACCGCCTGTGGTCGCGCCGACGGTGGCTAACTCGCCGCCGCCGGCCGGTGAGCCACAAGCTGAGCCGGTCTACTTGGACGGCGGCGAGCCCGGCCGTGGCAGCGCCCTGTTGGCGATGGTCGCGGCAACCAAGGACGACGGGACTGGCAGCGGTGCTGTTCCCACTGCTGAGGAAATCGACCGTGTTCTGAAAGAGTATGCTCTCTCTTAGAATATGTAATGTTGTAAAATGGCTTGGGCATCAGATCTCCCAGCCTTGAAAGTAAGAATGAAATTCTGAAGCCTTCGATGTGATGCACCTGATCCATTTATGTCTTGTTTTGTTTTTGTTTGATTGGATTTTCCTTGTATCAATCACATTTCATTTGTATTCAGAAATCTCATGTTTAGGCATCCTCCAGTAACATATATAAAGCAGCGGTTTTTACCTAAATGCTCCCTCCCAGCTAATTAGAAACCACCTAAAACACAACCGGAGAGTGAAAGAAAAAACACGGGAAAACGGTAGGACCTCCTCGGATCAGTCCTTCCTGCGTACCTATGGCACTGCCCTTCAACTTTGGCGTCTGTCGAACAGCCGGTGCTCCACGACCCTGTCTGTGAGGCCATGGTTTGGAGTCGATCTAGCGCACCTCAATGGCCATCTCCTCCTATCCTCTGCCTCAACGCCGGCCGCCTCGAGCCCAGAACGTGAGGGTGGCGCCACTTCTAGGTCTGTTCGGCGTGGCACGTTGCAGACCTCCCTGACGAGACGACGACCCAACCAAGACTCAGACGTACTCTCCACTGCTCAGACGCCATCCTCCTAGCTGACATACACACATGTAGAATGTATGTTGACAATCTTTGATCTAGAATTAGCATTATAATCAGGTCAATTAATTTACGAAACAGATATGTGTCATGTTCCTTGGTCGTGCAGATTTGAGAACGGGCTCTAGTTATCTAGCTACACATTTTGTGAAGGGACAATTTTGCAAATATATGGGCTTGCCTGTTTATTATAACTCTTTTTTGTGATTACACAATACAACTCAGACACTCACAATGCACGCACACTCACCCCTATGAACGCACATACGCAAACCCTACCTCTATGAGCATCTTCGAAGACTGAGCCGGCAAATCCTCCAGATTAACGAAGTCACCACTGGCGCCTCGCTATCGACGGCCACGTCGCCTACCGCTGAAATCACAAATGCCGTTAAATCCTAGAGAATTCGCTCCCACCGGAAGTCAAACCCAAGACCTCAAAGGTATTACTCGGATACCTTAACCATTAAGCCAAGATCCCTTTCATGCCTGTTTATTATAACTCCGATGACATCCTAATGGCCATGGAATTTTGTTTCAGAGAATAGAAGATAGAAACGATATTCCATGCCCATCACAAGTTTTATGTCGAGGTGCCTGATGTCAATGACGTGCTTACTACTCTGATAATCCACATGTTATCAATCAGGTTATTTTCCACGTCACTTTTGATTTGTAATCGCTTCGGCTCATCTACAGCCGTTCCTCTTTTGTACAACTGCACATCAGCAAGAACCAAACTCAAACTGATTTGTGTCAAACAAAATCTTTTTTCTCAAACACGCATGAGAGCTGCGTATCTTTGTATTATAGGAAAAAGAGTTATCCATACAATCACCCCCTCCTACTAGGATCAAGGTAAGAGGGGGGTATAACAACAACAAAAGGTAAAACTTTTCCGGAAATTATGAGTAAGCCACAAACAAAAAAGCTAAATCTCTAGGTCCCATTTGAGTATCATTACAATGACAGGTAATTTAAATATGTTGAAGCATTTTTAAATTACTGTTATCTGATGCTTATTTTGTTATTATACACATATTTGAATACAAATTTCACACATGAAGTGATTGCAGCAGCGTGCCTCCTTGCTAGCTAAAGCAAACCAAATATTATATTGCTCTTGAAGCCGTATGATTGATCATTTTTCTTGTTCAGTCCTGACTAGAAATGGACCTAGAGGAACGTGTTAACCCTATTCATTTTCTTGCTAGTTTTTTATTTCGATGTAACCATGAGTCTGTCAAATACGGTCACTAGCTAGAAACCTTTGACAATGTTGCCTGTAACTGAAATGTTACATTCGAGAAACTATGAACCATATGATATTCTACCTTGATTATTAAAAATATCTGGTCTGTGCCTTACAAGTAACGTGTTTTTTGACTAACTAATTCACTCTAGTATTTGTGCGTTAACGACATGTTGTATAATGACGAATCTTGCTCGATTGGTGTAACAGGGTTTCACATTTAATTTGTGTTAGAACTCAGATTCATTATGTTTATTGCTGCGGTGTAATCAGTCCAGTAAAGAAATCCAGGAAGATGATGTTGTAAAAGGTTGACAACTGGCAATAAAAATAATAAGCTCATAGTTAATATTTTGAGCACTACATGATATTTATATATTTTGGAGCATATGGATCATGTTAATATCAAGCTCAACAATACACTGTCACTAAAAACTAATAATATGAGGCTGATATTTTGAAACCATAATACTTGTTGTGGGCACATTACTTGCTAGCGATCTTTCATGTTTTATTATTTTCTACTTCTTCCATTCCACAATACATGTGATTCTAGCTCTAGCTAGGCACAAGAAACATTGATAATAGATAAATATGTAGTGCATAGAAGACAAAAAGGAGAGATATACAGATAGATACGCATTGAGTGTGACAAAGATACATTGAAAAGCGATAATCACAAGTGTTGTGGCATAAATTTTGAAGGCTAGAATCACAAGTATCGTGAAACGAGGGGAGTATAATGGACAGTATTTGCATGAGCAGGATATTTTGTAGTTTGTGTGACATCCCGGCCCATTTGAGATTAGGCCTTAGTAGCCCATGTGCATGAGGGGGTATGATTTAGTCTCACCTTGCTAATTTAGTGAGGGGAAGGGCAACATATAAGCCTAGGTTGTCCACCATTCATCACCTTGGGTTAACCCTTTTACGCGAAGCGAGGCCGAAAGCGTAAAAGGTGGTGGGTTAGAGTGGGGTCCGCACAAAATGTGAGCGGGCCCAGCCCGGTGGCAGCCTGGGATGTTACAAATGGTATCAGAGCCGACCCTCGCGGTTGCACGGGCGTGTGGGCCAGGGGTGCAGACATATGGCGCATGGCGCATGTTGGCCCCGTGAGTGGGACACGGCATGGCATATGGGCTGACACTGGACACAGACGTGTGCCAAGATGGGAGCGTTCCTGGTCCTTTGCCTGCAAGGGTGTGTTGCGCTAGTATTCCCGACGAGGACGTCGGTTCCTTTGAGGGGGGGTGTTTGTGACATGCCGGCCCATTTGAGATTAGGCCTTAGTAGCCTATGTGCATGAGGGGGTAGGATTTAGTCCCACCTTGCTAGTCTAGTGAGGGGAAGGCCAACATATAAGCCTAGGTTGTCCACCATTCATCACCTTGGGTTAACCCTTTTACGCGAAGCGAGGCCGAAAGCGTAAAAAGTGGTGGGTTAGAGTGGGGTCCGTACAAAATGTGAGCGGGCCCAGCCCGGTGGCAGCTTGAGATGTTACAGTTTGACCTTTGTTGTTTTGTTGACACCATGTTACATTACACAAAATGCTTACATGTACTTTCCATTAATGAAGTAAAGTATTTATAGGTTACAACATTTACAGTTAATTAAGCTATATGATCAATGGCTCCTCAAACTACTTTTGCTCGTGATGATGAAAAGTGGTGAATTAATCCTTATCAGGCTAACTCTCACTTGATTTAATAAGAGTCACAGTTTTATTAAAAACACCCAACCTGATATTATACCTTAGATTTTCATTGTTAAAGTCTATAAATCTATATGTATGATTACAATTAGTCACATGGTATCCTACTGGGCTATTCCAATGAGCTAACAGAAAAACAAAAGCAACAACAGAGAAGCAAAAGAAATTAGATATGTTCTTCTATCCATTGTTGTAAAGCTCTGGGATATACCTTGCCCTACGGATAACCATGGCAAGCTCTTTGAAGTAATCTTCTGCAATTGTTAACTGTTAGGTCAATATTTTCAAAGATCCACTTATTTCTGGTGACCCAAATACTCGATGACATAAAAATAATGATTTCCATGAAAAATGGAACTCCCAGTCTTCTTTTTAACCATCTGATGACTTGCAAGGTTTGCAGGTTCCTTGGGACAGAGAGACTAATTGTCTGCCAAGACATACTCTCGCAAAATTGCAAGAGATGAACTTTAGGGCTTCTTCCAACTGTATAATGCATAATTCACAGCTATAAGAATCCAACTCTTTGTTTTTCCTTCTCAAAAGACCTTGAGTATTCAGCCTGTCACGCAGGAGTAACCAACAGAACACTTTGTGCTTTGGTTGACACTTTGACTTCCATAACCAAGGGAAGGAAGGGTGTACTACCACATGCCCAGATAGTTGTTTGTACACTCTTTATGTGGAATACATTCCTGATTGCCCCATGTGCCTCCAGATGTCTCTTGCCCCATTTAGATATATTCACACCATCCAATTTATCAAGCATTTGCTGTACATTACTGTAGGCCTCCACAGACAGTCAGTGCAGTAGCGGTTAAATAGAGATAATGGTTTATTCTGAACCAAGGTCCCAGCATCTCTCCCTTGTCGAGTCCAAACGGCCAGCATCATGTACTTACAAGCCCGACTTGCTAGCTGACAGACATCGTGTTACAGGCCCTATAGAACTACGAAACTTGTGCCACCTAAATAAATAATCATACGTACGTATACCTGTAGCACCTTTGAGGTCCTGGGTTCGACTCCTGGTGGGAGCGAATTTTCTAGGATTTAACAGCATTTGTACTTTCAGCGGTAGGCGACGTGGCCGTCGACAGCTAGGCGCCAGTGGTGACTTCGTCAATCTGGAGGATTTGCAGGCTCAGTCTTCGAAGATGCTCATAGGGATAGGGTTTGCGTATGTGCGATCATAGAGGTAAGTGTGCGTGCGTTGTGAGTGTCTGAGTTGTACTGTGTAGTCATAAAAAAAAAGTGTACCTGTACGTGGTCCTTAATTGTTTTTCTTGACACGATCCTTGCTGATGAATATGCTGACGTATGCAAGTAAATAATGATCCGCGTAATCCAGTTGTATAAGAGTTAATTAGAAAAAAGAATCTTTCTTTTATTCGCACAAAAACGACGTTCCAGATTTTTCACCCATAACCCCTTGCCAATTCTGCGCCATCAATATTTCTCTGCGGATGGTCCGCAAAGCGCTCCCGTGCGGACTCGATCCCGATTTGTGCCGCGTGGACGCGCCTCCCATCCAACGCCGTCTTGCTCCCAGGCGAGATGCCCAGCTTGGCTCACGCACGCGCATCGCTTGGCTCCGGCCGAACAAGTGGCCTTCGCCTCTGCCTCCGCTTCCACCTCCGACTGGATTAAGTTTCGCATGACCTTGACAGTGGCAGCTAGCATTAGCGGCACGAGCGGCTACGGCATGACCTTGAAAGCGGAGACCTCGGCAGGGAGCATCGACGGCGTGATCTCGTCAGCTCTCCCTTCGATTAGGCCGCAGTTTTCCATGGTGAAAGCAGCACCATCCGTCACCAGCCATGAATTAGGGTCAAGTTGCGGCGCCTTTCGCTGACGACGTCTTTGTTTGATGGCTCAGTCCGATGTCCCATGAATCGGCTCGATGGCTCGATGGCTTTCGGCTACGTCGCTCGATGTACGATGGCTTGAACCACAGCGGGACTTCAAAACGGACGTGCGCGATTGTGCGGGGCGTCCACACGTCGGCTATCGGGATCGGGTCCGCACGGGAGCGCTCCACAGAGAATTTGTTTCCCCTCCTCACAACAACCAAGAGGGAACACATTTCTTTCGCTACATCCTAGGAATTCAGATCCCGCAATGCACTACAGGAAACCGCTTATTTGCCGAGTGCAGAGGCCGTCAGCAGGGTTTGCCGAGCGCTGGCTCTCGGCAAACCCTGGGCACTTTGCCGAGAGCCAGCTCTCGGCAAATTTTGGAGCGCTTTGCCGAGAGTTAGCTTTCATTTCAGACGTACTTTTTGTTCACATTTTGATTTCAAATTTAAAAAATGTTTCAACTACAAATGTTCAACTACAAAGTTTCACTACTTTTATTTTAACAAATTCGCCTCCCGATAGTGTTTTCAAAATTCAAATTTTCAAATTTGAGCAATTTTTACGTATTTTTCATTGACAATTTGATTTAAAATAAAAAGGTTGTCGACTACAAAGTCTTGTAACTGGTCGAGAGCTCCAACTTTTATTTGTACAATTTCTCTACCTGAGGTCGTTTGAAAAATTCAAATTTTCAAATTTGAGAAATACAAATGAACTTTTTATTGACATAAATTATTCAAATTTAAAAGTGTTCAACAGCAAAGTTGTGTAACTTATGAAGCTCTAACACTTTTATTTTGGTATTTTTTTATCCGAAAAAATCGACCTAACATTGTTCACAAATTTCAAATGCACCTCTTCGTGTTTCTATGAACTCCACGAGACCTTAATGGTTTGTGAACAACTTTAGTGTCACTTTGTCGAATGAACAAATGACCAAAATAGAAAGTGTAGATCTCTACATTTTAGACAACTTTGTAGTTGACAACTTTTTGATTTGAAGAAATCTAACGCATGAAATAATTCAATGAAAATTAGTTTGCCGAGAGCAGCTCTAGGCAAAATTATTGTTGCCGAGAGTGACTCTCGGCAAAGCCAAATTTTTTTTGCCTAGTGCCGTTTTTGCCGAGAGCCACGGCCACAACTCTCGGTAAATAGATTTTTTTTGCCGAGAGCTCCCAAATTGCTCTCGGCAAACGGCGACCGGGTCCCACATTCCTGACGCCGTCCTGAATTTCAGACGGCCGTTAAAGTTTACCGAAGGCGTAGTCTTTGCCGAGAGTTATTCAAAAATTTGCCAAGAGGTTTTTCGTTGGCTCTCGGCAAAATATTTTTTTTTTGCCGAGACCTTTTTTTTGCCGAAGGCTGACGCACGGTACAAATTTTGTCGCCGTGCGCCGCTTCTTTGCCGAGAGCTCGGCAAACACTTTTTTTTTGCCGAGAGCCCGAGAAACTGCTCTCAGCAAAGAGCGTTATACTCGACAAAAACCGGGTTTCCCGTAGTGATGGATCCTGTGGCGGAGATAGTGAAGCGCGCGCTGCCAACCGCGCCTGCCTCGTCCTCCTAATCCTGCACGACCTCCTCCTCAGGCGCTTTTCCCGCGACGACATCGCGGGCATGTCCGCAGATCTGGTCGCCGACGTCAGGGCGGCACTCGAGCAGCGCATGAGGACTCTATCCAACCGCATCAACCAGCTGACGGCAGAGCTGGAGGAACCACTCATGGTGGATCCGCCAACAGTGGAGCCGTCGCCGGCCAATCCGCCGCCGCCAGCCGGTGTGTCTGCGCCACCTGCGGTGGCGCCGGCGGACGCTGAGCCTCGTGTGTAGCCTCCACAAGCTTCGATGTAATGATGTAATAATGATGCAAAAAAGGCTTGGGCATCAGATCGCCCAGCCTTGCAAGAATAAAAATTGAACCTTCGATGTGATATTGCGTCTGATCCATTTATCCTTTGTCTTGTTTGATTGCATTTTGCTTTGAACTGTAAGACCGACCGAGGTCGTCGGGTCGGATCAATTTTTGGTGTTCGTTTTTTGTTCTGCCTCGATCTCACGTAATTTCCGTCGATCCCTCTGCCTCTCTTCCCTCGCCCACCCCAAAACCTAACCCCCGCGTTCGGGCCGGGCGTGCTCCTCAGCAATCGCTGCCGTGGTCTCACCTGCATGCGCCTCGCTCCATCACTGATGGGTTCCATGGCTTCCCGTCTTCTACGAGAAGAACGAATGGGCTGCCAGCGGCGTCACATATCGGAGCTGAAATCCAAGGTCCGCATTAGGCTGGCCTTGTGGGACACGACCTTTTGGTCACCTCAATGTGTACCTCACGGCGGCTGCGCGGGGACGTCATTTAGTTGCGTGTGGCTGAGCAGCTTCTTGCCTCTGTACATGCAGCCTGCCTCACTGGACTCAACGTCTAGCACACTTCGCAAACAAAGGTAATTGAGGTTAGGGGAAACGAAAACTGAAACAAAAATAAGAGTAGGTCAACTTTTGTTTTCGTGCCACTAGTTTGTTTTTAAGTCATAAAATTTCTTTATCTATGCATACATACGGTTAGAAGTAGTGGGACGGAAAACTATAATCGTGGCCATGATATATTGTCTGAAGAAAATCAATGCTTAGTAAAAGGTGTGCTACTGTTGGTTAGCAAAAGAGGATCGTTGAGATGAGTTTGTGATTCGTGTTTACCTTACCCAGTCCTATGTGCTTCCTCTTTTGACATTTTATCCGTTGGATCTTTTCTAATCTACTGGTGGTTTGGATATAGGAGACACACTGAAAGCAGCTGGGCACTTCCATTCAGTTATCAGTTCATCAAAATTTTGATAGTATTCACAGTGTGTCAAAAGTGACTAGCCAAACCACTTCAGTCACGCCTGTGAGTTAGTTTGAGCCCTTTAAATAAACTGTGGAATCATTTACAAGTCCATGTCACGATCGACCTGAGAATGAACTTCTGTCACCTAATTTTATTTTTCTTGACGCGATCCTTGCTAGTGAACATGCTTACCTATCCAAGTAATAAATGTTGATACGCGTAATGCAGTTGTAAAACAGTCAGTAAAAACGAAGCTTCTGCCAAAATTGCGTCAGATTTCACACCCCTAACACCTTTCCAATTCTGCGCCATAGATCTTTTCTAGGTTTACCCTCCACTCCTCCAGGCCGGCTATAAAATGGAGCCTCTGCCATTCGTCCTCCTCCAACTAACCAAGAGACACTACGGGAAACCCCTAGTTTGCCGAGTGTACGTTTCAGACATCCTGGTGACGGGACGCTACAGGTTTCCCGGTCCAGCCATGGATCCTGAGACGGCGAAGCTTGCAGCTACCAACCGTGCCCACCTCATACTCCTCATCCTCCGGTATTGCTCCCGCGACCACCTCCATGGCATGTCCGCAGATCTCGCCCCGACGTCATGGCGGTGGTGGAGTAGCGCTTGAGGGCTGTATCCAACCGCATGAACCAGCTGACGGCAGCGCAGGAGGAACCACTCATGGTGGATCCTCCAGCGGTGGCGCCGGCGTTGGCTAACCAGCCGCCGCCAGCTGGTGAGCCTGCACCTCCTGCGGTGGCGCCGGTGGGCTCTGAACCTCATGCTCATATCAGCCTCCACCAGCCTGCACACCCTGTAATGATGATGTAATAATGATGTAAAATGGCTTGGGCATCTGATCTCCCAGCCTTGCAAGAATAAAATTTGAAAACACATTTGATGTTATGCGTCTGATTGGATTTTGCTTGTAAGGCTGATCGAGGTCGGGTCGGATCATTTTGTCTCCTTTTTCAGTCTGCCTCTCATGTAATTTTCTTCGATTGCTCTGCCTTTCTTCCGTTCCTCTTAACCCTGAACAACTTGCGGAGTCCGTATGGTAGGTACCCATCAGGGTCTTTCGTCTGCCTAATAATTAAACAAGGGCATTACTACCTACAGGCGTAACAGCCCTGTAGCATGAGTTAACAAGATCTCAAGCTAAACACAATGAAACGATGATAGACCATAGATTAAGTCAGCTACTTCCCTTTTAGCTAGCCAAGAAAGATCCTCAGCCAAGGTGTCGCCAAACTGTTCTTTCATGTCATGACATGCTTTATCAACAATGCTTTCAGCCTCTTCAGTTCCAAGAACTCTGCTTCTCTGGCCTTCTTTTTTTTTTTTTTGCTTCATCAAGCTGTTGTAATTCCTGACCAAGCTGAGCATCTTTATCTTTTTGACACGTTTATTATCAATTTCGGAGTAGGAATCTCCCTTTAACTGCTTCTGTGCTTGGACGATGTCTTTTCTGTGATAAGTTTTGCATAGATTTCATCTTTATCAATTTATCCAAGCATGTCAATTTTTCAACACTGAATCCAAAATGCTTCAGCTGTGGGAGGATATAGTCCTTGTCTTGAAACGACTCATAACTGTCTTCTATGCTTCAATTGCTTAGGCTTTCCACTACATTGGCAAACGAACGCATCAGACCTAGAGCAGTTCCTTCACGTTGTATAGGCTTTTCTTTCTGAAGTGTACCGAAATGTGGTTGCTGTGGCACCTTCAATTCTTAAATACTTCCGTTTCCTCAAACGAGGACCAAAGCAACAGACCAGCTCATGACAAATGGAAACTGGGTAGCAACTTCGTCTTCATTCCGGTTGGCTTGAAAGCTACTGCTGAACGTAGCAGTCAACCCTTGATCTGACAGACTACCACGTCTACCTAACCATAGAGATCGAGTCAATGGAAATCAGTACTAGTGTGTTGTCTAGAAAAAAATGCAGTTAAATGATTGTGTCTTGACCAGATATTTGTAGGAAAAATTGTCTGAGACACACTTAAAAAACAGTGGCTTGGTCCGTAGCACACCAACAAAGTCAAATTTGTCTGTAGCACACTACGATTTTGAAAACTCTTGTTTGTGACACACTATTACCATTTTGCAATTGTTTTCAAATTTTTTATATCAGTTCACAAGATACATTAGAGTTTGAAACTTGGCACAAATGTACATTGTTGCATTGTCTATCATTGAAAAAAGGAGGCTGATTTTTTTTATTGTTTACATGATTTCATCGATAAACTAAAAATTAAAACAATGAGCACATTATTGCCAAGTTTCAAACTCTAATGTATCTTATGAATTGAGATTAAAAAGTTGAAAACAATTGCAAAATGGTAATAATGTGTCACAGACAAGATTTTTCAAAATCGTAGTGTGCTGCACACAAATTTGACTTTGTTAATGTGATGCGGACAAAGCCACCATTTCTTAGTGTGTCTCAAACAATTTTTCCATATTTGTATTACCATCAGCTTCTCACCTAGCTGATTTATTTCACTTTCACATGTGTATACAATATACTCAAGTGAAATGTTGGATAAGATGAATTTAAATGACCTTCAGACTGGTATAGATTGTGAAATCTTACCCACGGTGGAAAACTGCAGCGTGGTTGCATCCAAAGAGCTATGTGGATTAAACTGTTCTTCGCGTCTTTTCTTTAGATGAACTGGAGGTTGTACAGAAACCATTAGATTTTAATACATCATTTAGTTGCTGAATCGATTAGTGTTCCTGACCACATACATTTAAGCTTATTTCCTTTTGGTTGTAACCTTCTTCTTCCTAAGTACACAATTAGTGTTTCCTGACCTGTCTACGCATTGGCTCGTCTTCTGCCCTCTCTCCTGGCCAACTCGCTCTCGGCTTCCCTCCACGAGAATAACAAGTGTAGTTTGGAGAACTATGAAGTTCTTCGTATATTCCCATTATATATGGGCTCACAACATTTGCATTTAAGCTAAGATGTAGTACTGCCACAGTTTTATTAAAAACATTCAACCTAATAAAAAAAATTCACAGTTAAGTCTATAAATGTGTCTGTGAGTCCAATCAGTACACTTTCAGTGCGCCAATATTTCTCTAGCTCATATTATCGCAATTATGCCCCTATCTAATAGTTCCAAATGGCTCATCCAATGGCATAATTTAATAGTTCCAAGTAACTCAGGATGCAGCATAATAAAAAAGGGCCAAAATATGATAAAAAAGGTAAAAATTTATGAGCACATGCTTCCCGATCTAACAACCCAATTCAAGTGAGAACATGATCGATAAATTTACATTTAAACATAAGTTCATGGACCATTGAGACCTACATGACACAAGCACCATCTTGGCATAGAAAGCATCATGCTATGCTCTCAGAAAATATAAAAATTCTCAAGAAAGCATGTTTTTTCAGAAATATTTCTTACAAAACTCGTTTACTGAAAAAGTTCCAAGCAAACTAGGGAAAAAGATCCCAATAAATAATTGTCATAGTGGGGGTGGGGGGGGGGGGGGGTCACAATTAACTGCCACAAGGTGTGCAAACTAAACTTGGAGGATTGTGCCAGACGAAGATTTCAGACATGTGTGTTCCACTACAAGATTAGGATTTCCCAAAAGCTTCCAGAAATTAAATGGCCAACAATATCTAGTGCAATTGGTTAAGTATCCCAAATAATTGTTGGTAATGAGCTTGTACAAAATTATATTGTTGGTAGATTGTCAAAATTGTGGGGAAATACACCATTTTGTATGAGTAGACTGCTGGCCACTCATAGGAAAAAAGACTAGGAGGGTTAAAACTGCAGGCCATTTGATGAAAACTGTGGGCGAAGAGTAGTTATGTAGTGTTCGAAGTTATTGACATGCATGTCAGCAAAATATCCTTCCATCAATAATTATATATGGACAAGTTATAAGTTGTGTAATACCTCATCGAGAAAGTCGCAGCGCAAACAGCAGCTAGCAGCCCCATGGCCTAATTTGGTTGATTCTACAATGGATAAAAGCAAATGGAACCATAAGTCTCTAGCAACCATGTAGGAAGATGAGATGAGATTTTGTGCACGCCATTTTGATTGATAGCGCCTCGAAAACGAGTTTTAAATGAACTAGCAAATGCGTTCTCTTGCTACTGATTTCCCACGATCATCTGTAATCACTTGTTTTATTCCCCCAAAAGTAATGCTCCAAGCAGCTCCGCCCATGTCGAACCCAAACGGCCAACGTGTACTTACAAGCAAGACGTGAATATGTTCCGATCTGTTTCAGAAGCTCAGCCTCTTCAGAAGCGTCACGGCAGAAGAAGCTCTCCCGAGTCCTGATAGGAGGATTCCAGGGTCGCGCTATCCTTTAGGAATGTGTACAAGTCCATCTCACGATCGACCTTAGAATGAAGTTGTGTCATCATACATGCACCTGTACAAGTCCTATAATATTTTTTTCCTTGACACGATATTTGCTGATGAACATGCTTACGTATCCAAGTAATAAATGTTGGTACGCGTAACGGTCAGCAAAAACGAATATTTCTTTTTGATTCGCACAAAATCGCATCAGATTTGTCACCCCACACCTTTCCATTCTAACCCATAGGTCTCATCCAGGGTTCACCCTCTATAAAATGGAGGCCCTGCCCCTCGACCTCCTCACCAGCCAAAAGAGTAGAACCCATTTGTTTCCCTACACAGTTAGGTTTCCGATCCGAGCCATGGTTCCTCAGGCGGTGAAGCTCGCCATTGCCAACCACGCCCGCCTCATCGTCCTCATCATCGACGACCTCCTCCACGGGCGCCACGACGTTATCGATGGCTTGTCTGCGGATCTCCTCGATGACGTGTTGGCCGTGGTGGAGCTGCGCATGAGAGTTTTAGCCAACCGGATGAAGCGCATGACGGCGGCGCAGGAGGCGCCAGTCACGGTGGATCCACCAGCGGTGGTGCCTGTTGATGTGAATGGCGCTGCTTGCAGTCTATGGCGCAGGACCCTTCATGTTTATAGGAGATGTATACAAGGCAGGTTACATGCGGCTCATGGCACGCAAATATGGAAGGAGACACAGCTCCAAATACAAATGATACAGTGCTAAGAATAGTCCTGCCATTCTATGAATAAATATTGCCTTCTATGTTTAACGAAGCTTTTCTTTTGGATACGCGTAATGCAGTTGTAAAACAGTCAGTAAAAACGAAGCTTTTCTTTTGGATTTGCACAAAATCGCGTCAGATTTCTCACCCCTAACACCTTTCCATTTCTGCGCCATAGATCTTTTCTAGGTTTACCCTCCACTCCTCCTCCAGGCCGGTTATAAAATATGGAGCCTCTGCCCTTCGTCCTCCTCCAACTAACCAAGAGACACTACAGGAAACCCCTAGTTTGCTGAGTGTCTCAGACACTTGGCAAAGCCCCTCTCACTGCCGAGTGTCTCAGACACTTGGCAAAGCCCCTCTCACTCTCGGCAAAACCCATTCTTCCCCTATACTAGTAGGGTTTTTGTGACATCTTGGTGACGGGACGCTACAGGTTTCCCGATCCAGTCATGGATCCTGAGACAGCGAAGCTTGCAGCTGCCAACCGAGCCCGCCTCATACTCCTCATCCTCGATCGGGCACTGCTCCCGCGACGACGTCATGGCGGTGGTGGAGCAGCACTTGAGGGCTGTATCCAACCGCATGAACCAGCTGACGGCGGCGCAGGAGGAACCACTCATGGTGGATCCACTAGCGGTGGCGCTGGCGCTGGCTAACCAGCCGCCGCCAGCCGGTGAGCCTGCACCTCCTGCGGTGGTGCCGGTGGGCTCTGATCCTCATGCTCAGCTCAGCTTCCAGCAGCCTGCACACCCTGTAATGATGATGTAATAATGATGTAAAATGGCTTGGGCATCAGATCTCCCAGCCTTGCAAGAATAAAATTTGAAAACACATTCGATGTTATGTGTCTGATTGGATTTTGCTTGTAAGGCTGACTGAGGTCGTTGGGTCGGACCATTTTGTCTCATTTTTCAGTCTGCCTCTCATGTAATTTTCTTCGATTGCTCTGCCTCGTACAACCGAACAACTTGCTTAGTCTGTATGGTAGGTACGCGTCAGGGTCTTTCGTCTGCCTAATAAACAAGGGCATTACTACCTACAGGCCTGACAGCCTTGTAGCATGAGTTAACAGGATCTCAAGCTAAACACAATGAAACGATGATAGAATATTTCCTCTAAGGAAAGACCATAGATTAAGTCAGCTACTTTCCTTTTAGCTAGCCAAGAAAGATCCTCAGCGAAGGTGTTGCAAAACTGTTCTTTCATGTCATGACATGCTTTATCAACAATGCTTTCAGCCTCTTCAGTTCCAAGAACACTGCTTCTCTGTTTTTTTTTTTTTTGCTTCATCAAGCTGCTGTAATTCCTGACCAAGCTGCATCAGCATCTTTATCTTTTCGTCACGTTTATTATCAATTTCCGAGTAGGAATCTCCCTTCAACTGCTTTTGTGCTTGGACGATGTCTTTTCTGTGATAAGTTTTGCATAGATTTCATCTTTATCAATTTATCCAAGCATGTCAATTTTTCAACACTGAATCCAAAATGCTTCAGCTGTGAGAGCATGTAGTCTTTCCACTACATTGGCAGACCCATCAGACCTAGAGCAGTTCCTTCACGTTGTATAGGCTTTTCTTTCTGAGGTGGACCGAAATGTAGTTGTTGTGGCATCTTCAATTCTTAAATACTTCCATTTCCTCAAACGAGGACAAAAGCAATAGGCCAGCTCGTGACAAATGGAAGCTGGGTAGCAACTTCATCTTCATTCCGGTTGACTTGAAAGCTACTGTTGAACGTAGCAGTCAACCCTTGAACGTAGCAGTCAACCCTTGATATGACAGACTACCACGTCTACCTAGCCGTAGAGATCGAGTCAATTGAAATCAGTATTAGTGTGTTGTCCGAAAAAAATTGTAGTTAAATGATTGTGTCTTGACCAGATATTTGTGGGCAAAATTGTCTGAGACACACTGGAAAATAGTGGCTTCATCTGTAGCACACTAACAAAGTCGAATTTGTTTGCAACACACTACAATTTTGAAAACTCTTGTTTGTGACACACTATTACCATTTTGCAATTGTTTTCAATTTTTTTATCTCAATTCATAGGATACATTAGAGTTTGAAACTTGGCACAAATGTATATTGTTTCATTGTCTATCGTTGAAAAATGGAGGCTGTTTTTTTTATTATTGTTTACATGATTTGATCAATAGATTAAAAATTAAAACAATGAGCACATTATTGCCAAGTTTCAAACTCTAATGTATCTTATGAATTGAGATTAAAAAGTTGAAAACAATTGCAAAATGGTAATAATGTGTCACAGACAAGAGTTTTTAAAATCGTAGTGTGCTGCAGACAAATTCGACTTTGTTGATATGATGCGGACGAAGCCATCATTTCTTAGTGTGTCTCAGACAATTTTGCCATATTTGTATTGTCTTTCTGAGTAGCAAAGCAAATGGGTTCCTTCCCTATTGAATCATCTCTACAACTAATTATGTCTTCTTTTAATTTGGCATGTGCATAACGGCTATAAGTGTATGGGGGTCCTGCTGCGTCGCCCTTCCTAGAGGAGGGCTCCTACGGCATCGTCCAAGCAAAACTATTGGAGATGGAGGAGGAGAAGAAGAAGTAGCCGCTGATGGAGTCTGACCACTCCGACCACCATGTTAGCACTACTACTGCTACATCATCGAGCGCAGGCACTTCTGATGAGTTGGGCCGCGAGACCAGGAAGAGCAGGCGGGCTCGTCGCCACAACATCAAGGTAGCTGGACCTGAGTGGGCTTAGGTGTGCGTAGAGGAGAAGGCATCATGTAACAGCACACAACAAACTCCACTGTTTGGTTATTTCGAATTCGGACACACCTTTTGCTCATGGGACAGCCTATAAAGGCAAGGATGCTTTTAATAACTGCAACAGAAGGAAAGGATGTTCCTTGCTCTTATTTCGGACACACTTTTTGCTCATGGGATCATGAGGTGTCCGTCTATTTTTCACACATGGTGCTTGGTGGTCAACAATCAGTTCTACACAAAAAAAAAGGTCGGATGATATAAGGTGAACGTGTTTCTGTATTACATCACAACACTCTTGTCTATTTTCACACTTGGTGCTTGTTAGTCAACAATCCGTTCTACACACAAAAGAAAGGTCGGGTGATATATAAGGTGAACGTGTTTCTGTATTACATCACAACACTCTTGTCTATTTTCACACTTGGTGCTTGTTGGTCAACAATCCGTTCTACACAAAAGAAAGGTCGGGTGATATATAAGGTGAACGTGTTTCTGTATTACATCCAGTACTAAAATTCCCCAGTTCCCCTAGGGTCTGCAATGTTTCCTTAGTAAAATTTGAGCCGTCCTAGGGACAGTTTTGAATCCCTAGAACAAGTCTCGGAGTCCTAGGGAAATTGTTACTTTCCCTACGACTTCATCAGTATCCGTAACCTGACGATTGTCCCTAGGACTTCTTCGACGCTCCTAGGGAAAATGTGCTGCGTTGGGCCCCACACAGGGGATCATATGGCCACACTGACAACAATCCCTAGGAAACAAGTGAGAGATTGTAGGGAACTCTCATCGGCGCGAAAATGAAAAAAATGGCGCGCTCTGAAAATCGGTGGACGTGGGACACGGTTTCATAGTATTTGGAGGAAAAAAAATGAAAAACTCTTTCTTCTCCACCGAGCTCTAGTGCCCTGCGCCGCAGCTCACCCTGAACGCCGCCTCCCCCAATCTCGTTGACTCACTGCCTCCCTCCAGCCGAGCCCCTCCAAATCCACGCCTCTCTCAAGCCTACAGCCTCCACTTCCATCGCCTCCCCCAAATCAACCCCATTGACAGTGCATTTGTCGAGCTCGCTGGTGGAGATTCGCCCCCAAATCTGCGTCCGTGCTGGTAATAATGGTGGAGTAGAAGGAGGCTGAGCTTGGATCCGTGGAGGAGTTGGGGCAGGAGGAATCGGAGCTTGGCCCCGCTAGGAGTTGAAGCTGCATCGTGAGGAGATCTGTGCAGAAGAATCCCTGTACGCCAACGTCAAATTAAGGTGAGAATAAAATAAGCTCTGTCTTGTGCTACATATGTACTGATTTGTGTGATCCGAAGGCAATCCTCTTTGGCATTTGTTAAGAATAATTGTTTACTACAACTGACGATTACATTATTCAATTGTCATTAGAAAAATAGTTCGCCTGCACATGTATCTTGCACGCTTTATGGCTCAGGAGTCGCAGTAATTAGCATGTCTGTCTTTTGCATTATTGTAGTTTTTTTCTTGAAACTTGAGCACCATAATGTTTGGTAATACAGATGTTGATTTACTATTTCAGTTTCATATCACAGCATTAGTCATGTCAGTAGAAGAACGTAGTTGGATGTACCAAGGTTGGAATGACAATGGTTGTCATTCGGAAGATTGGGTTCGCAACACAAATGCATTTCTAGACCATGCTTTCAGTGGTGTCCCTAATGGAGAAAATTGTGGTGTAGTTTGCCCTTGTTCCAAGTGCCGCAATAGATTCAGAAGGAGGAGGGCTGTAATGACCATGCATTTGTGTAAGAGAGGTTTTATGCCTGGGTACACTAGATGGACTGAACATGGTGAGCATCCTGTTAGTTCGCTCATATCAGAAGAAATACATAACACTGCTCATGGCTTAGATTGAAATGTTGGGTGAGTTTGGCGATGCAATGCAGACTGATAGTATAGAAGATGAACCCACACCAGATGCAAAATCCTTTTATGACATGTTGGCTGCCTCAAAAGAGCCGCTCCACAATTTCACCCGTGTTTCACGGCTTACTGCAGTTGCACGCCTGATGGCAATTAAATCACAACACAATCTGTCTGGTGAGTGTATTAATAATTTACTGAAGCTGCTTAGGGATGTGTTGCCTAAGAACCATAAAATGCCAAATAACTTGTATGACTGCAAGTGCCTCCTTAAAGGTTTGAAAATGCCATATGTCAAGATAGATTGTTGTGTAAACAATTGTATGATATACTATAAAGAAGATCAGCAAAAGGACAAATGTGACATATGTGGGGAAAGCCGTTATGTTGTGGTTGAACAAGCTGCAGAAGGGCGCAAAAGAAAGCCAATACCACGTAAAGTTCTACGTTACCTCCCAGTTATACCAAGAATCCAACGAATGTTTATGGAGCCCAAACTTGCAAGGCACATGCGTTGGCACAAGGAGGGTATACGTGCTAATCCAGATGTTATGGTGCACCCCTCTGATGGTGAGGCATGGAAGTATTTCGATAATTTTGTTGACAAAGAGTTTGCAAGTGATCCGAGGAATGTTCGGGTCGCTATTGCAACAGATGGGTTCAACCCATTTGTATTTGGAGCACCATATTCTTGCTGGCCGGTCTTTGTCATACCATTAAACTTGCCTCCAGCCCTTTGCATGAAAGAGGAAAATATGTTTCTTAGTCTAGTTATTCTTGGGCCAAAAAATCCTGGTACAAATCTGAATGTCTTTATGCGACCTCTAGTTGACGAGTTTAAAGAAGCGTGGGCAGGAGATCTCACTTATGACAGTTTAACAAAGCAAAATTTTATGATGAGGGTTGCATACCATACTTCTATTCATGACTACCCTGCCTTGGGCATGTTCACTTGTTGGTCCACACATGGTGGGCTGGCATGTGTAGTGTGTATGGTAGATGTGGATACTACTTGGCTACCTAATGGACATAAGTTCAGTTGGTTTGATTGTCATAGAAGATTTCTACCACCTGACCATCCATTTAGGAATCAAAAGAATGCATTTAGAAAGGGGGTAGTGGTGCATGAAATGCCTCCACGGCAGCTGACAGGTGAAGAGGTGCTAGCATACATGAATGAAGTGGAAGCTGCATCTTTTGAGGGTTTTGGTACTACCCACAATTGGACTGGCATCTCACATTGGTGGGAGTTACCATATTTTGCTAAATGATGGACACTCTCAACCTGCTCATATCGCAAGCAACAGTAGAGGGCCTACTTCAGCCACTTTCCTCTCGTTCCATTCAGCATCGGCTTTCTTTGTATGCGGATGATGTGGTGCTTTTCCTTCGACCAGCGGCAAGTGATATTGGCCTAACAACTAGCATTTTGGAGCTGTTTGGGGAAGCCTCGGGACTGCGGACCAACATACAAAAAAAGTAGTGTCACCCCTATTCAGTGTTCAACACAAGACGTCGAGATGGTCCAAGAATGCATACCTTGCCAAGTGGTTAACTTTCCTGTGAAGTATCTTGGCCTCCCATTGTCCTTAAAGAAGCTCACAAAGGCAGAGTTGCAGCCCCTCATTGACCGCCTGGCTGACCTCCTTCCAGGTTGGAAGGCTGACTTGATGACGCGACTTGGCCGAGCAATTCAGGTTCAGTTCATGCTCACCGCTACTGTCATGTATCATGTTATGGCCTTTGAGCTTCCGCCCTGGGCGAACAAGGCCATAGACAAGATAAGGCGCAGCTATCTCTGGCGTGGCAGGAAGGAGGCTAATGGCGGTCACTGCTTGGCAGCTTGGCCCAAAGTAACAAGACCGAAAGAGCTTGGAGGACTGGGGATTGCTGACCTCAAGGGTCTCGGTTGGGCGCTAAGAGTCAGATGGCTATGGCTCAAAAAAACTGAACCGGATAAGCCATGGGCTTCTTTCCCTCTACAAACCAGTGGCTGCATTGAAGCTCTCTTCTCTATGGCCGTCAACACAGAAGTCGTGGATGGCACAAATACTCTGTTTTGGAAAGATCGGTGGCTGTTCGGGCAGCGCATCGAAGATCTTGCCCCACTGATTTTTTCCATGGTGCTGAAGAGGTGCGCGAATAGAAGAACTGTGGCTGAAGCCCTGCAGGACATGAGTTGGACCGGTGACATTCATGGTGTTGCCTCCATCCCGGTCATTGTTCAGTTCTTCAGCCTTTGCTCCTCCATCTTGGCTATACCCCTCCAGCCAGGAGTGCAAGACAGACATGTTTGGAGGCTTTCTTCTTCTGGGCAGTACTCGGCGAAATCAGCATACGCTGCGATCTTCCAAGGTTCAACCTCTTTCGAGCCTTTTCAGAGAATCTGGAAGTCTTGGGCGCCGGGTAAATGTCGCTTCTTTCACTGGCTAGCGGCACATAACCGATGCTGGACAGCGAACAGACTTGCCAAGAGGAACCTCCCCCATCCAGCCCTTTGCCCATTGTGTGACCAGGAAGAAGAAAACATAGACCACATCCTCGCCTCGTGCGTCTTTGCCCGACAATTCTGGTTCATATTCCTTCAGCGTGTCGGCTTGGCCTTCTTTGCACCCCAGCCGTCGGACAGCAGCTTTCAGAACTGGTGGCGTTGGGCAGAAAGTTCAGTCAGCAACAATCTCAAGAAAGGCCTAAACTCGCTCATTATTTTGGGGGCTTGGTCGTTATGGCGCCATAGGAATGATTGTGTCTTCAACGGGGCTGTGCCACGTCTCTCGACCATCCTAACAATGGCAGGAGATGAAGCTAGCCTTTGGAGCATGGCTGGAGCCAAGGGCATATCCCTTCTCACTGGTCGGGCGGTCGGAGATTAGGACTGATCTCCCCAGGTCGGGTGGTGTTCTGTAACCGGCGCGTATGTAGTACTAACTCTGTGTGGGTGTGTAGTGTGTGTCTTTTTTGTACTTCCTTTATTCCTTCTATTAATGAAATGATACGCAGCTCTCCTGCGTGTTCGAGAAAAAAAATATTTTGCTAAACTTTTGCATCGACATAATATTGATGTCATGCACACAGAGAAAAATGCAGCTGAAGCAATCTTTAATATATTGCTTGAAATTCTTGACAAGACCTTGGATAATGCTAAGGCCCGCCTTGATCAAGCCTTGCTCTATAACAGAAGCCAGTTCAATCTCATTGAGAAGCCAAATGATAAGTGGGCTAAGCCTAGAGCACCTTACTGCTTATCAAGGGCTCAAAAAAGGGATGTCATGAAGTGGTTAATGGACATCAAATTTCTGGATGGCTATGCAGCAAACCTAAGGAGAAGAGTCAACATGGAGCAGCTGAAGGTACATGGGATGAAAAGTCATGACTATCATATATTTATTGCTCGGTTGCTGCCTGCAATGATTCGAGGCTTTGTGAGCAATGAAATATGGGAGGTATTAGCTGAGTTAAGTTATTTTTTCAGAGTGCTTTGTGCAAAAGAGATTGATCCTGCACAAATTCGTCAATTGGAAGAAAATATACCTATTCTAGTTTGTAAATTGGAGAAAATCTTCCCACCCGGTTTCTTCAATTCAATGGAACATCTAATAGTGCACCTGCCATATCAAGTTAGGGTAGGAGGCCCTGTCAAGTATACTTGGATGTACGGAGTTGAGAGGTATACATTTTAAATTCGTTGTGCTTACTATGAAACAACTAAGTGAACGAACTAATAATATTTTTTTGTAGGATGCTAAAAGAAGTTAGACAAAAAGTTCATAACAAGGCTCGAGTTGAAGCCTCAATAGCTGAAGGATTCCTTGTTGGGGAGATCTCAAACATAACATCATTGTTCCTGCCTGAACTTATATCTAACTCTAGCAATCGCCCACATCGCTATGCTCAATCTGGAACTTCCTCAGATTGCATCCCTGAGCTTGTTCAAAGTTCGAGGATGGAAGACCGGTAGAGGAATGTCTAGGACTTTAATAATTGAGGAGTACAAGACAGCAATTATTTATATATACACAAACTTGAGTGAAATGGATGATTATGTGACATAAGTACAAATCTGTGTTTATTTGTTTTTGAGATTCTGTATTAAAATCCACAGAAATTATTCATGGCATTAACTCTGTATTGAAATCTATAGAAAGTTTGAACAAGAGCAATGGAGGCGTCCTAGACCACCAACTCAGAAACAACTAGACAAGTTAAGGATGAATGGAGCCGGCAATGGCAAGCCAGACTTGCTGGATTGGTTTAGAAGCTTGGTACTGGTTATTTTGTTAATATATTAGCACAATTGATCAAGTGCGCCTATAATTTTTGTCAGGCTTTAATTGTAGTTTGTACTATTGCAGTGTGACAAGGATGCAAGCATACCTAGTGAATTGCGTCGTTTATCTCGTGGCAGTAGCCTCAAGGTCAAGTCATATGATATTTATGAGGTTAATGGGTACAGATTTCGATCTGAAAAGTATGAAAAGTCTAGAGGGAACTTAACTACTAACAACACAGGGGTGCTTGCTGTTGGCTTTGATGATAGCAGCAATAAACAACATGAATATTATGGCATTATCAAAGACATAATTGAGTTAAAGTTCTACGGTGATAGCGAATTCAGCCTAGTTTTGTTTGAGTGTCATTGGTTCCACCCAACAAATGGGGTGCGCCACTTGGAAAGACTTGGACTAGTCGAAGTTGCTCATGCATCATGTAATCCAGCAAATGAGCCGTTTGTGCTTGCTAGCCAAGTAAAGCAGGTTTACTACCTTCCATATGCATGCAAATCGGATTCAAGGCTTAATGATTGGTGGATTGCATACAACGTCAGCCCCCTTGGAAATATGTCCATTCCGTCTATGGATGAGTACCAAGCTGAAGATCCACCATGTGTAGATGCCTTCCAAGAAGATGGTTTAGATGGTAACTTCTGTGTTGACATCGGTCTAGCTTTGGATGGTATCACAAATAGTAATGGCTTAGATGAGGTAGTTGATCCACGTGAGGTTTCTATGCTGATCAAACATCGAAATGGTATTATTGAAGAGAACAAACCACCACCAGTCGATGGAGAAGACAAAGGATCTGATACAGAAAATGAAGAGGAGTGCCAAGATGATCCTGATGACTTTTGAATGTACAAATTGTTTTTCTGCATTTCTATATACTGCCATTAGTGTTTTATTTCTGCATTTCTATATATTGTATGCCTGTTTGTACTTTCAATAAATAACTAATGTAACTTTATATTATATATTCAGGAATGACAATTTCACACCGATTGACAAGGAGTCGGTCTTCCAGCAGTTCTGCACTGAGGGAGAACGCAGTTTCAAGTGACAACGGAGCAACTCATGATGAAGCTGATGATGGTCCTGGAGTGGCTGTGAACATAGATGAAGTATACTTGTGAGGTGGTGCAGACCTTCCCCCTGCTATTCCCAATGTGGAGGACCGTCCATTGCTTACCAAGTCAGGGAAAACGTGAGTTTTTCCTGAATATATCTTTGATTATCATATTAACCTGCACTAAAATCATATTGGACAATTTGAGTTTTGTTAAAATCTAGTTCTTGCAGCAATACATTTAATGAGCGTTCCTTTTGATTCAGTCTAAGGAACAAGGAAGAGAAGTATCTGAGGTCGAGGCATGGGTTTATACCCATCGAGGGCCAAATCCTGAAGAATCAAACTCACTGAACACAGAGGAAGCTACTGCATGTCTAGTAAGCTATCTATTGTTCTTTTCAATTTCTATTTTGGCTTGCCTTAAACTATGTAATATCAGTTTGCACATTGATTTATTCTCTGCTGTCACTTTGCTTTGCTCCATAGGAACGATACAAAGCTAAAGCTATAGAGCTAAATGGAGATGATTTTGATTGGTTGCACTCTCCAGTTGATGTTAAAGCTCTCTACGAATGCTCTTGTGGTCAACAACATGGTAAATGGCCGATATTTAATGGGATCGTTGATGATAGAGAGGCCATTGCTGAGGCTAAGAGTGGTCGTGCCTTATCACTTACTGCCAAGCGTCGCCGCCAAGAAGAAGAGGAACGCACAAGGAAGGAAGCTCGTGATAGTCGTTCAGCGAAAGAATATGCCCACAACATGTTTGAGTGGGGTAGAATGGTACAGATCCACAATGAAAATATCCAAAAGTTTATGGAGGTGAGATCTGACATACATCATGCTTTGTTTCTCAGTGTCAGTTCTACTTTATTTCCCTTTTTTTTTTGCAAATGTGTTGGGCTGCTACTTAATTATGTCATACATGTGTTGTTTCACTGTAGAGTGTGGCTGCACACACTGGAATGCCTCCTGCTATTGTTCCACCTCCCTTGCCTCCACCGCCGCCGCCTCCAACATATGGTGTTGCAACATCATCTGAAAATGTAAGTCGATGATCAGCATGGAGCTTGTTACCAGAAAATTCTATTTGTTTTAGTTGGCTGCTATACATGATGAACTATCAGTTTGCAATATATGTGGACTCTCCTGTAGTTTATCTTTGCTGAATGGAAACATAAAAATTAATGCCATATTCAGACAAGTTTAGCCTTCTCTTTAAGTGTTGTTTTTGAGAACCAAATAGAAACTTTGATATTCCTAAACTCCTAATTGTTTTGGCTGAATGCAAAAATCTGACACTTACTATCTATAGGCTGCTACATTTGGCTCGGCTAATGGAGTGGAAACTCCCGAAGAGACGCTGAGCAGGATCGCTTATGGAGGATTTGGTGGCCCTACGAATGTGACTGCAAGTGAGTGTAGAAACGGGGGCGGCCGAGGTTCGCATCCAGCTGCTAGTGGGGACGGCAACTACTCTCCTCCCACACATGATGAATTCCCGTTGTACTAATATGCTGCACCGGCGGGATTATGGCTTCAAGCAATAGCTTCTTTAAGTTTAGTCATAGCTACCTTCCTGCTGTCTGGACTCTTTTGTTCTTAGTACTTGCATTCATGTTGCTTGTTACGCTTCATGAGACTTGGCTCGTTGAACTTGTATTATGTGGATGAAAGTTGACTTAATGATACCTCTAAGTTTAGAGGTTTATTTTGATATATATTGTCTCGTTTATTTGTTGGCAGATTAATTTAAATATAAATATGCCGAATAATCCCTGGGATATTGATATATTAATGGTTGTTATGAAATTTTGATATTTAATTTTCCCTACGCAATCTGTCAAGCTCCATAGGAACCATAATCCAAGGGATTGTGTCAGTTTCCCTAGGAACCAAAGATTCCAAGGGAACACGCCTTTACACGTCAGCTGTGGCCCGGCACCCGGTTCAGTTTCCCTACGAAACGGATTCCTAGGGAACGAATCTTTCCCTAGAGTATCCTCTGGAATTTCCTAGGGGATCTTCCCTTTCCCGTCAACCTCGCCCCTAGGAAATGATCCCTAGGGCGAGTCGTAGGGGAAGTAGTTTCCCTACCGTTTTTGACCCTTTACCTAGGGTTTCGCGGCCTAGGGAAAATGGGGAATTCTAGTAGTGATCACAATAGTCCTAACAAAACCACATCAATTTCGTTTGACCTCTCATCTTTAGTATCAATAAACAAAAGAAACGGAAGGGAAAATAAGCGCCAGTCAAAAAACCTTCAGCATCATTTAGTATAGATTGTGAAAACTTCAGACTGGTATAGATTGTGAAAACTTACCCACGGTGGAAAACTGCAGCGTGGTTGCATCCAAAGAGCTATGTGGATTTAAACTGTTCTTCGCGTCTTTTCTTTAGATGAACTGGAGGTTGTACATTTAATCTTATTTCCTTTTGGTTGTAACCTTCTTCTTCCAAAGTACAAAATTAGTGTTTTCTGACCTGTCTACGCATTGGCTCGTCTTGTGCCCTCTCTCCTGGCCAAATCGCTGTCTCGGCCTCACCTGCATGTGCCCAGCCAAATCGCTATCTTCCACGAGAATAACGAATGGGCTGCCTCCGGGGTGTGGCGTGATGCAGGTGAATATGTGTAAACCATTAGCCCTTCATTAATCACTGAACAACAACCCGTCTTCAACATTTCAGAACACTAAAGCTTGCATATTTTTTCTATTGGCAAACTAGAATAATTGGTGATAGGCTACTTCATTAATTAAGAATGTAATTTGGAGAACTATGAAGATCTTCGTATATTCCCATTATATGGGCTCACAACATTTGCATTTAAGCTAAGATGTAGTACTGACACAGTTTTATTAAAAACATTCAACCTAATAAAAAATTCACAGTTATGTCTATAAATGTGTCTGTGACTCCAATTAGTGCACTTTCAGTGCATCAATAATTCTCTAGCTCATATTATCGCAATTATGCCCCTATCTAATAGTTCCAAATGGCTCATCCAATGACATAATTTAATAGTTCCAAGTAACTCATGATGCAGCATAATAAAAAGGGCCAAAATATGATAAAAAAGGTCCAAAATTTATGAGCACATGCTTCCCGATCTAACAACCCAATTCAGGCGAGAACATGATCGATAAATTTACATTTAAAAAGAAGTTCATGGACCATTGAGACCTACATGACACAAGCACCATCTTGGCAAACAAAGCATCATGCTATGCTCTTGATAAAACGTTTTCTCAAAAAATATAAAAAATCTCAAGAAACCATGTTTTTTCAGAAATATTTCTTACAAAACTCGTTAACTGAAAAAGTTCCAAGCAAACTAGGGAAAAAGATCCCCAGAAATAATTGTCATAGTAGGGAGGGGGGGTCACAATTAACTGCCAGATGACGAGTTCGGACATGAGTGTTCCACTATAGGATTAGGATTTCCCAAAAGCTTCAGGAAAATGGCCAACAATATATATCTAGTGCAATTGGAGTTCTGATAGTTCTCACACGAACCTGGTTCTCATAAGATACGTTGCCTATTTTGTTAGTATACACATATTTGAACACACAATTAAACATTAAATGATTTGCGACAGCGTGCCTTCTTGCTAGCTAAAGCACACCCAATATTATATTGCTCTTGAAGGGGATGATTGATTATTTTCTTATTCAGGCCTGAGGAGCAATGGACCAGCAGGAACCTTTTAACCCTACTCATTTTCTTGCTAATTGTTTTCTTTTATGTAACCATAAGTCTGTCAAATGTGGTCACTATGTTGAAACCTTTGACAATGTTGCCTGAAACTGAAATGTTAGTTTTTAGGAATTGCAAACCATGCGATGCAACCTTGATTCTTACAAATATATCTGGTCTTTGCCTTACAAGTAATGTCTTTTTGACTGATTACTTCTCTCTAGTGTTTTTTTTATGAAACTATAGTATTTATCTGTTGAAGATATGACGTATAATGATGAAGTATTTATGAAACAATAAATATACCATTTGCACCCCGGTTCATGAAAGAACAATAAATCCCCTTGATCTAGAACTGGGTGAGAGGACCCAGATATCGGCTGTGTGCCTTATAATTTTACGAGTATTTCTCTTATTTCCAACTCTGCTTAGGTCTAATCCCATGCATGAACTAAAGTTTCCTCTAATTCTATTTACATCTCTTCATCGCAACACTTTTTTTTTGCGGCGGGCCAGACCCACGGCCCACACCTAAACGATGACATGTAACTATTCAGCAGACACGTGCCTAATTTGGATTCACGGGGGGGAGGGGGCTAACGGATTCTGAATCTCATCGCGCTCAACTCCTCATCTTGGAAGGGGCCGTATGTAGGTTTCCGCTCAGGCATCATTACTACCATCCACAGGTGTGCGAGCACGACGGTGACTTATGGTTTGGTCGTGGACCTTGTCGATGTGATTGGCGTGGCTGCAGCAGAATTTCACCATACGATATAACACAGAAAATCGTTAAAGCTCGCATTTGCACTGGCACTATATAAATGTTGCCAAACTGGGAGTGCTATCTCAGCTCTTCTTCGTACAGTTACTCCATGGATAGTATTCATCAGGTTATATAACACATAATTAGAGGAGACCAAAGATATGTTGCAATGACATGTGGGAGTTGGAGACATCAGAGAAGCAGCAACAGTTGTTTCTCCTCGAATCTGCCTGTGGGGTGACAGTGGTGATACTGCTCGATCTAGTATCATTGGAAGAATAACTGTAAACGAAAGCAAAGAAATGGAAACACTAAACTAATACAACATAAAAAGCGCTACGTTCACTGGCAACGATGCCCAAAAGATGTTCTTGAGAGGTCGGTTCACCAAACATAGTGCTACACGGGACAAGTGTCACCAAGCATTCAATGCTATTGTGATATTTTCTATAGTCTGATAGTATTCCAGAGCATGGTAGACTTTTTTATTTTTTAATTTAACCTAAGATAGGTTAAATTAAATCTCCAAGTTGATTATCTTTATTTGTAGATTAAATTTAAATTAAAGAGCTGATATATATATCAACAGAGCATTAAACTCTGGGAGTGTTCCCTGGCTGCTGCGCTCCCACCATCACCGACAATGGTGCCCCAGTCACACTTAAACGCTAGCTGACTTGGATGCGAATCACGGTGGGGTGGCGCCTGCTCCCTACCTCGATCTCATAGGTGACCTGAACGATCGTGAGCGTAGCATAGGTAAGATACTGATATGCACATGCAAAGTAAACCAACCATGTGACCATCATCAGTTACATCAAATGGTCATGGTTTACATCTATCAGTAATATCTGTATATTTTGAGTATTTCTGGTATTAATATAGATGGTTTTAGCATTCATATTCTATACCATTAGAAAGGTCTATGAGTTGATGTAACAAACGGTGCATCTTCTGGACTTCTGAGCTATGAGTTATGGCTGTTTTCGTGGAAGGTGTGCAGGCTGTTTCGTGGCCGCGCGAGAACTGAAGACTCCTCAAATGCTCTACCGGATGACCTTTCACATGCTGTCACTTTTAACTGATGTTCACACCTAACTAGGAGGGATGCTCCTAGTATATATACCCTATGTAATCCCTCATTTGAGGCAGGTTTGATGAATTGATATGATTTGAGAATGGAGCATTGCTCTTCTTGTGAAACCCGTTGAGTATATCCTTCGGTGCTAGTTGATCTGGTTGAGTGATCTCCGAGTGATTCTAGGTTTATCCAATCCACCCACAACCACGCTTCCGTTTCAATCAGATACTAACTACTAAGGTGCCTGTTAAACCAAGCATAGTTGTTGTACACTTATACTAGTAGGCAATGGCATGGTGAAATCTCGCCAGCTGAAATACATGGGTATATAAGATAACAAAGTTGCTCTGCATTTGAGTTTCATTTGGATGTATAGTAAATGGACTAGGAAATCTGTTAGTACAAAGTTTCTGTACCTTAATAGGAGTTGAAACAACAATGTTGACCATAAAAAAACTCGATTTGCATGTGGACTACAACTCTTGTGATTGTGTTGTACCAAGACATGGACGGACTACAACTCCTGTGATTGTGTTGTACCCAGTCATGGACGGACTACAGGATCACGCGGTAAGAGATATACTATAGTAGGGAGGGGGAAAGAACAGAATCTTCATCGAGGAGGCTATGGACGGCTCCGCGGGGCAGAAGAACGGCGAGGCCACCACGGCTGTTCCGGTATTGTATGACCTCGTGGCATTCAAGAAGAAAGGCGCCCATGGAGAACGCTGGCTAGTGGTCTACACGACGCCCAAAGACGACAAGCTCACCGTGATGTGTGTTGACGGCGCCATCGTGTACGAGGACGCCGACGACCTCACCGTGGTGGACAGGAGCTACATACGCCCGGGAGACATCGTCGTCTCGTCTTCCGAACCCGGAGGACAGATCGGGGTCGTTACAAAGGCCACCACGACGCTCGACCTCGTCCAGCTATTAATTAGAAGGGTCAGACAAGGAGGATGAGTGTTCTAGTACCCTACCAAATATGACATTAAAATAACTGATGGTTTTCATTGGAACAATGTAGTTCTGAACTTTCTGTTAGTTTGGCCAGAATTCAATTTCTCTTATATTATAATTAAAAGAATGCACCAACTTTAAGAAAAAAATTTAAGTTCCAGAATGGATCACTCAATTACAGTTTGTGCTAAAGTGTCAATTGAACAATTATGATTCAACATTTCAGCACAATAAAGCATGTACATTGTTCTATTGGCAAACTAGAATTATCGGTGTAAGTTAACTCTCACTTGATGTAAGTTCTTCGTCAATCCCGATAATATATATGGGCTTATAACATTTATAGTTTTATCAACTATCCAACCTGATATTACATGTTAGACTTTCATAATTAAAGTCTATAAATGTATATGTGATTCCAGTTAGTACACTTTCCGTGCATAACGATCACATGCCTGTCCGATAATAATGAATATGTTTTACGCCACTATATAATAGTTCCAAATAACTCATCATAAAGTATAATAAGAATGAGGTCAGATAATTTAATAGTTCCAAACAACTCATGATGCAGCATAATAAAAGGGGCCAAAATATATGCACGCACTGTCCGATCTGACAGCCAAATTCTGGAAAGAACATGATCGATGAATTCCCAATTATACAATGGATCATGGACCGTACCATTGAGCCCTACATGCCGCACACACCCTGTTGGGAAGCATAGAATCATGCTATATTCTTGATAAAACGTTTCCTTGATCAGAACTCTCAAGAAAGCATTTTCAGAATTGCTGACAAGGCACAAATGTTACATGTAATCATGTGTGATGTGCGTTGTAACTGGGCGCCTGTCCCTTTATTCTTCTTAATTTAATGAATCACAGTTCTCCTAAGAAAAAAAAAACTATTGCTGACAAAACTTGTTTATAGAAAACGTTTCAGCCAAAGTTGGCAAAAAGATCCAAAGAAATAAAAATGTCATAGTTGGGTGACAATAAACGGCCACAAGGTGTGCAACTAAACTTGGAGCTTGCCGATGCCCAGTGCTGGACCAAGATTTCAGAGATGGGTGTTCAACTAGAAGTTTAGGAACATTTCCCAACAGTGTTTCAAGCAAGTTGTTAACAGTATCTAGTAGGTCATGGTCTTGTATTGAATTATTTGTTTGTAAATTGTTAGAACTGTGGAAAAATACACCATTTTGTACAAGTGTGTGCAACATTTCTCTCTTTCAAGTATGCAGTTTTTGGATTTTTCCCTTGACGCGTTCATTGTTCATGAACTGAGGTCGTCAGCCCACGTCGAAGCCAAACGGCCAGCAACATCTACATACAAGAATGACGCACTAGCAAGAGTGAGATCAACCCTGTTAGAGGCCCCATAGAACTACGAAAAATCGCAATCTCCTGTAACTGAGAGCAATGAGCATCTTTGTCTCCGTCAGCAACAACGCTAGATGTGATTGGTTCTTGACGTGAGAGGTTAAATTTCTGAACAGATAATCCATGAGGGATGATAACCACTGTTCAGTGCTCTACATAGAGAAGCTCAGCCTCTTCAGAAGAAGCTCTCCCGAGTCTCGACGAGAGGATACCAGGGTCGCGCTACCTGTAGAAATGTGTAGAAGCCCATGTCACGATCGACCTGAGAATGAACTTCTGTCACCTAATAATCATACGTGCACCTGTATGTATGTGGTCTATAATTTTTTTTTCTTGACGCGATCCTTGCTAGTGAATATGCTTACGTATCCAAGTAATAAATGTTGATACGCGTAATGCAGTTGTAAAACAGTCAGTAAAAACGAAGCTTTTCTTTTGGATTTGCACAAAATCGCGTCAGATTTCTCACCCCTAACACCTTTCCATTTCTGCGCCATAGATCTTTTCTAGGTTTATCCTCCACTCCTCCTCCAGGCCGGTTATAAAATATGGAGCCTCTGCCCTTCGTCCTCCTCCAACTAACCAAGAGACACTACAGGAAACCCCTAGTTTGCTGAGTGTCTCAGACACTTGGCAAAGCCCCTCTCACTGCCGAGTGTCTCAGACACTTGGCAAAGCCCCTCTCACTCTCGGCAAAACCCATTCTTCCCCTACACTAGTAGGGTTTTTGTGACATCTTGGTGACGGGACGCTACAGGTTTCCCGATCCAGTCATGGATCCTGAGACAGCGAAGCTTGCAGCTGCCAACCGAGCCCGCCTCATACTCCTCATCCTCGATCGGGCACTGCTCCCGCGACGACGTCATGGAGGTGGTGGAGAAGCACTTGAGGGCTGTATCCAACCGCATGAACCAGCTGACGGCGGCGCAGGAGGAACCACTCATGGTGGATCCACTAGCGGTGGCGCTGGCGCTGGCTAACCAGCCGCCGCCAGCCGGTGAGCCTGCACCTCCTGTGGTGGCGCCGGTGGGCTCTGATCCTCATGCTCAGCTCAGCCTCCAGCAGCCTGCACACCCTGTAATGATGATGTAATAATGATGTAAAATGGCTTGGGCATCAGATCTCCCAGCCTTGCAAGAATAAAATTTGAAAACACATTCGATGTTATGTGTCTGATTGGATTTTGCTTGTAAGGCTGACCGAGGTCGTTGGGTCGGACCATTTTGTCTCGTTTTTCAGTCTGCCTCTCATATAATTTTCTTCGATTGCTCTGCCTCGTACAACTGAACAACTTGCTGAGTCTGTATGGTAGGTACGCGTCAGGGTCTTTCGTCTGCCTAATAAACAAGGGCATTACTACCTACAGGCGTGACAGCCCTGTAGCATGAGTTAACAGGATCTCAAGCTAAACACAATGAAACGATGATAGAATATTTCCTCTAAGGAAAGACCATAGATTAAGTCAGCTACTTTCCTTTTAGCTAGCCAAGAAAGATCCTCAGCCAAGGTGTTGCCAAACTGTTCTTTCATGTCATGACATGCTTTATCAACAATGCTTTCAGCCTCTTCAGTTCCAAGAACTCTGCTTCTCTGGTTTTTTTTTTTTTTTGCTTCATCAAGCTGCTGTAATTCCTGACCAAGCTGCATCAGCATCTTTATCTTTTCGTCGCGTTTATTATCAATTTCAGAGTAGGAATCTCCCTTCAACTGCTTTTGTGCTTGGGCGATGTCTTTTCTGTGATAAGTTTTGCATAGATTTCATCTTTATCAATTTATCCAAGCATGTCAATTTTTCAACACTGAATCCAAAATGCTTCAGCTGTGAGAGCATGTAGTCTTTCCACTACATTGGCAGACCCATCAGACCTAGAGCATTTCCTTCACGTTGTATAGGCTTTTCTTTCTGAGGTGGACCGAAATGTAGTTGTTGTGGCATCTTCAATTCTTAAATACTTCCATTTCCTCAAACGAGGACAAAAGCAATAGGCCAGCTCGTGACAAATGGAAGCTGGGTAGCAACTTCGTCTTCATTCCGGTTGGCTTGAAAGCTACTGTTGAACGTAGTAGTCAACCCTTGAACGTAGAAGTCAACCCTTGATATGACAGACTACCACGTCTACCTAGCCATAGAGATGGAGTCAATGGAAATCAGTATTAGTGTGTTGCCCAGAAAAAAATTGCAGTTAAATGATTGTGTCTTGACCAGATATTTGTGGGCACAATTGTCTCAGACACACCGGAAAATAGTGGCTTCATCTATAGCACACTAACAAAGTCGAATTTGTTTGCAACACACTACGATTTTGAAAACTCTTGTTTGTGACACACTATTACGATTTTGCAATTGTTTTCAATTTTTTTATCTGAATTCATAGGATACATTAGAGTTTGAAACTTGGCACAAATGTATATTGTTTCATTGTCTATCGTTGAAAAATGGAGGCTGTTTTTTTATTATTGTTTACATGATTTGATCAATAGATTAAAAATTAAAACAATGAGCACATTATTGCCAAGTTTCAAACTCTAATGTATCTTATGAATTGAGATTAAAAAGTTGAAAACAATTGCAAAATGGTAATAATGTGTCACATACAAGAGTTTTTAAAATCGTAGTGTGCTGCAGACAAATTCGACTTTATTGATATGATGCGGACGAAACCATCATTTCTTAGTGTGCCTCAGACAATTTTGCCATATTTGTATTGTCTTTCTGAGTAGCAAAGCAAATGGGTTCCTTCCCTATTGAATCATCTCTACAACTAATTATGTCTTCTTTTAATTTGGCATGTGCATAACGGCTACAGGTGTATGGGGGTCCTGCTGCGTGGCCCTTCCTAGAGGAGGGCTCCTACGGCATCGTCCAAGCAAAACTATTGGAGATGGAGGAGGAGAAGAAGAAGTAGCCGCTGATGGAGTCTGACCACTCCGACCACCATGTTAGCACTGCTACTGCTACATCATCGAGCGCAGGCACTTCTGATGAGTTGGGCCGGGAGACCAGGAAGAGCAGGCGGGCTCGTCGCCGCAACATCAAGGTAGCTGGACCTGAGTGGGCTTAGGTGTGCGTAGAGGAGAAGGCATCATGTAACAGAACACAACAAACTCCACTGTTTGGTTATTTCGAATTCGGACACACCTTTTGCTCATGGGACAGCCTATAAAGGCAAGGATGCTTTTAATAACTGCAACAGAAGGAAAGGATGTTCCTTGTTCTTATTTCGGACACACTTTTTGCTCATGGGATCATGAGGTGTCCGTCTATTTTTCACACATGGTGCTTGGTGGTCAACAATCAGTTCTACACAAAAGAAAGGTCGGATGATACAAGGTGAACGTGTTTCTGTATTATATCACAACACTCTTGTCTATTTTCACACTTGGTGCTTGTTGGTCAACAATCCGTTCTAAACAAAAGAAAGGTCGGGTGATATATAAGGTGAACGTGTTTCTGTATTACATAACAACACCCTTGTCTATTTTCACACTTGGTGCTTGTTGGTCAACAATCCGTTCTACACAAAAGAAAGGTCGGGTGATATATAAGGTGAACGTGTTTCTGTATTACATCACAATAGTCCTAACAAAACCACACCAATTTCGTTTGACCTCTCATCTTTAGTATCAACAAACAAAAGAAACCGAAGGGCAAATAAGCGGCAGTCAAAGACAAAACCTTCAGCATCATTTAGTATAGATTGTGAAAACTTACCCACGGTGGAAAACTGCAGCGTGGTTGCATCCAAAGAGCTATGTGGATTTAAACTGTTCTTCGCGTCTTTTCTTTAGATGAACTGGAGGTTGTACATTTAATCTTATTTCCTTTTGGTTGTAACCTTCTTCTTCCTAAGTACACAATTAGTGTTTTCTGACCTGTCTACGCATTGGCTCGTCTTCTGCCCTCTCTCCTGGCCAAATCGCTGTCTCGGCCTCACCTGCATGTGCCCAGCCAAATCGCTATCTTCCACGAGAATAACGAATGGGCTGCCTCCGGGGTGTGGCGTGATGCAGGTGAATATGTGTAAACCATTATCCCTTCATTAATCACTGAACAACAACCCGTCTTCAACATTTCAGAACACTAAAGCTTGCATATTTGTTTCTATTGGCAAACTAGAATAATTGGTGATAGGCTACTTCATTAATTAAGAATGTAATTTGGAGAACTATGAAGATCTTCGTATATTCCCATTATATATGGGCTCACAACATTTGCATTTAAGCTAAGATGTAGTACTGACACAGTTTTATTAAAAACATTCAACCTAATAAAAAATTCACAGTTAAGTCTGTAAATGTGTCTGTGACTCCAATTAGTGCACTTTCAGTGGATCAATAATTCTCTAGCTCATATTATCGCAATTATGCCCCTATCTAATAGTTCCAAATGGCTCATCCAATGACATAATTTAATAGTTCCAAGTAACTCATGATGCAGCATAATAAAAAGGGCCAAAATATGATAAAAAAAGGTCCAAAATTTATGAGCACATGCTTCCCGATCTAACAACCCAATTCAGGCGAGAACATGATCGATAAATTTACATTTAAAAAGAAGTTCATGGACCATTGAGACCTACATGACACAAGCACCATCTTGGCAAACAAAGCATCATGCTATGCTCTTGATAAAATGTTTTCTCAAAAAAATATAAAAAATCTCAAGAAAGCATGTTTTTTCAGAAATATTTCTTACAAAACTCGTTAACTGAAAAAGTTCCAAGCAAACTAGGGAAAAAGATCCCCAGAAATAATTGTCATATATAGTAGGGGGGGGGGGGGGGGTCACAATTAACTGCCAGATGACGATTTCGGACATGAATGTTCCACTACAGGATTAGGATTTCCCAAAAGCTTCAAGAAAACGGCCAACAATATATATCTAGTGCAATTGGTTAAGTATCCCAAATGGAACCGTAAGTCTCTAGCAACCATGTAGGAAGATGAGATGAGATTTTGTGCACGCCATTTTGCTTGATAGCGCCTCGAAAACTAGTTTTAAATCAACTAGCTAGCAAATGCATTCTCTTGCTACTGATTTCCCACAATCATCTGTAATCACTTGTTTTATTCCCCCAAAAGTAATGCTCCAAGCAGCTCCGCCCATGTCGAACCCAAACGGCCAACATGTACTTACAAGCAAGACGTGAATATGTTCCAATCTGTTTCAGAAGCTCAGCCTCTTCAGAAGCGTCACGGCAGAAGAAGCTCTCCCGAGTCCTGATAGGAGGATTCCAGGGTCGTGCTATCCTTTAGGTATGTGTACAAGTCCATCTCACGATCGACCTTAGAATGAAGTTGTGTCATCATACATGCACCTGTACAAGTCCTATAATATTTTTTTCCTTGACACGATCTTTGCTGATGAACATGCTTACGTATCCAAGTAATAAATGTTGGTACGCGTAACGGTCAGCAAAAACGAATATTTCTTTTTGATTCGCACAAAATCGCGTCAGATTTATCACCCCTAACACCTTTCCATTCTAAGCCGTAGGTCTTATCTAGGGTTCACCCTCCCGGCCGGCTATAAAATGGAGCCCCTGCCCCTCGTCTTCCTCATCAACCAAGAGAACCCATTCTTTCGCTACACAGTTAGGTTTCCGATCCAGAGCCATGGTTCCTGAGGCGGTGAAGCTCGCCATTGCCATCCGCGCCCGCCTCGTCTTCCTCATCCTCCACGTTCTTTCCAGAGGCGCCACGACGTCCTCGACCACGTGTCTGGCGATCTCGCCGACGACGTCATGGCGGTGGTCCAGCTGCGCAGAAGAGTTTTAGCCAACCGGATCAAGGGCGTGACGGCGGCGCAGGAGGCGCCAGTCACGGTGGATCCACCAGCGGTCGTGCCGGCGCCGGCTGACTCGCCGCCGCCAGCCGGTGAGCCAGCAAAAGCATCACGTTCGGTGGCGGCGCCACCGGCCGTCGAGCCTCATGCTGCCGTGGCTGGTACGGGTACGGCTAACCCGCCGCCGCCAGCCGGTGAGCCTGCACCACCTGCGGTGGCGCCGGCGGCGGATGAGTCTCATGCTGCTGCGCCAGCTTACATCGACGGCGGCGAGCCCGGACACAGCAGCGTCCTCTTGTATATGGTCAAGGCCACCATGGACGTTGGATCCGTGCCTACTGCTGAGGACATCGACCGTGTTTTGAGAGAGTATGCTCTCTCAGATTGATATTGTAATGTTGTGAAAAGGCTTGGGCATCAGATCTCCCAGCCTTGCAAGAACAAAGTTTGAAACCTTTGATGTGATGCGCCTGATCCATTTCTGTTTTGTTTTGTTTGATTCGATTTTGCTCGTATCGATGGTCAGGTCAGACAACATATTGTCATTTGTCAATCGAATTTCCTTTGTATTCAGAAATCTCATGTTTACAAGTATCCAGTAACATAAGGCACGAATTTTGTTGTAAACGTTCCTTCCCAGCCAATTAGAAACTACCTAGAACAACGCAAGAGTGAAAGGAAAAAAAAATGTAGGCCCTCCTCGGATCTTTTCTGCATACCTATGGCGGCGCCGCCCTCGCCACTTAGGCTATCGAACAGCCTCGGATCTGATCTGCATAACCATTAACTCAGTCCTCCACGAGCCTGTCCACGAGGTTCTCGTTCTCACCATGGTTGCAGTCTTGCAGACATGCACCCGATCTCGCGCACCTCAACAGCCATTACCTCCGGCCCACTGCCTCAACGACGGCGGCCACGAGCCCAGAACGTGAGGTGGCCATTTGGTACTGAGGGGAAATTTTAGAAGTAGTGTTTGGTGAACAGACGATTGTGCAAATATATGGGCGTGCCTGGTTATTACAACACAGATGACATCCTAATGGCCCATGTGGCTGGAATGATGTTTCAGAGAATAAAAAGATGAAAACGACATTCCATGACACAATTACACAGTTTTGATGTCGAGTTTAAGTGTTGTCACTATAATGATGTGCTTGCCACTCCAATAATTCGTGTGTTATCACTAAGAATCAGGTTATTTTCGAGGTCAGTTTTGACTTGTAATCACTTCGACTCATCTACAGCACCTCTATATATCATATAACTACCCATCAGCAAGAACCAAGCTCAAACTTTGTTCCCGCCCCAGCGCCCCTTTCGTAAAACTGATCTGTCTCAAACAAAGTCTAGCAAGTCATTCAGAATGAGTTACTACTTTGCCTTGTTATCTTGCAGACCAGTTTGTGATTTTCTTTGGTAAAACTTGAAATCGTAGCCCGAGCATGCTTGTTCCAATGTTCCTTTTGTGAGAAGTGTCAGCGTGTGGTGCATTGAGTCTGTTAATGTGAATACATGTTCCAATGTTCCTCTTGTTGGAGAGGGGGGAAGTCTGGGGGCAAAGTAGCGTATGTGATTCAACATAGTGACAAAAGCGTATATAGGCATCAAGAGTGTCATGTTGTGCTATTCTACTTGAGTATCGTTGAAATGACAAGTAGTTTTGACCTGATGAAGCATTTTTTAAGCTACTTGTCGGATACCTAAAACTAGGTACTCGCGACTAACTCATTAAGCCACGACGATTGTGAATAAACCTAAGACCCAACGGAGGGGCCCTCGGCACGAATCAAGGCTAAAAGGAGCGCGCGGGCCCGAAAGCGGGGGCCAGATAAGCCAAACAACCGTAATGGGCCACATCCCGGCCTACGGACAGAAAGGCCCAGCAATCGAGCAGGCCTCCGCCCCCTCAACCCACGTCCCGACCTCCTAGGGGTCGGGAGAAAACTCCGCCTCGTCCGACCCTCGGCCCCCGACCCCCGAAGAGTCGGAACGGAACTCCGCCTCGGCCGACCCCCGCGGAGGAAACAAGGGTCGGACGACGCAAGACACGGCACGGCAGGTAAAACGCATTAATTGTGGACGCAAGTGGACGCCTTTCCCGTACCGGGGAAAGGCGTGCCGCTGCCTCGCACGTCCCACAGGGACGTTTGGCAGCGGTCAAGACCATCGCCATGCGGTAACAGTGCGAAGCCATATCGCTACAGGACCAACAGTATGTGCACAGGACGCGGACATCCCCGGCACGGCGGAACAGCGGCCGCCATCATCGCCCGTGAAGGAAGCCGTCGAGGAGGGAGGAACCATCACGGTACGTGCCGCCTATCTACAACGGGTCGCCAATCTACGCCATGGAGGCCCCTACCAGAACGTGAAGCCCAAGCCTTCCTTTTCTCTTTCTTTTCTTTTTCTTTTTTCCTCCATCCTTGTGCGGTCAAGCTCTCCTTGACAGATAAAAGGGGAGCCTTGACTCAGGGCTGGGGGACAAGGACGAACAACAGACAAGCAGAGACACTCTCAAAACACACACACGCACAACACTCAGAGACTTGGGAGCCTTCCCTCTCTCGCCAAGCTTGTAACCCCTACTACGAGCAATACAAACCGAACCAACTGCTGGACGTAGGGCTTCGATCGCCCGAACCAGGATAATCCCTCGTGTTCTTCCCCACTCACCAAATCAACCCCCGTAGCGCGTAGTCTAAATTTACTCGTCGGCCAGATTTCCCAACGCCAACACTACTGTTATCTGATGCTTATTTTGTTAGTATACACATATTTGAACACACAATTAAACATTAAATGATTTGCGACAGCGTGCCTTCTTGCTAGCTAAAGCACACCCAATATTATATTGCTCTTGAAGCGGATGATTGATTATTTTCTTATTCAGGTCTGAGGAGCAATGGACCAGCAGGAACCTTTTAACCCTACTCATTTTCTTGCTAATTGTTTTCTTTTATGTAACCATAAGTCTGTCAAATGTGGTCACTATGTTGAAACCTTTGACAATGTTGCCTGAAACTGAAATGTTAGTTTTTAGGAACTGCAAACCATGCGATGCAACCTTGATTCTTACAAATATATCTGGTCTTTGCCTTACAAGTAATGTGTTTTTGACTGATTACTTCTCTCTAGTGTTTTTTTTATGAAACTATAGTATTTATCTGTTGAAGATATGACGTATAATGATGAAGTATTTATGAAACAATAAATATACCATTTGCACCCCGGTTCATGAAAGAACAATAAATCCCCTTGATCTAGAACTGGGTGAGAGGACCCAGATATCAGCTGTGTGCCTTATAATTTTACGAGTATTTCTCTTATTTCTCTTTTGGACTTCTGAGCTATGAGTTATGGCTGTTTTCGTGGAAGGTGTGCAGGCTGTTTCGTGGCTGCGCGAGAACTGAAGACTCCTCAAATGCTCTACCGAATGACCTTTCACATGCTGTCACTTTTAACTGATGTTCACACCTAACTAGGAGGGAGGTTCCTAGTATATATACCCTATGAAATCCCTCATTTGAGGCAGGTTTGATGAATTGATATGATTTGAGAATGGAGCATTGCTGTTCTTGTGAAACCCATTGAGTATATCCTCCGGAGCTAGTTGATCTGGTTGAATGATCTCCGAGTGATTCTAGGTTTATCCAATCCACCCACAACCACGCTTCCGTTTCTATCAGATACTAACTACTAAGGTACCTGTTAAACCAAGCATAGTTGTTGTACACTTATACTAGTAAGCAATGGCATGGTGAAATCTCGCCAGCTGACTCCGATAACAGTTTGTAGTGAATCCTTAAATACATGGGTATATAAGATAACAAAGTTGCTCTGCATTTGAGTTTCATTTGGATGTATAGTAAATGGACTAGGAAATCTGTTAGTACAAAGTTTCTGTACCATAACAGGAGTTGAAACAACGATGTTGACCATAAAAAGACTCGATTTGCATGTGGACTACAACTCTTGTGATTGTGTTGTACCAAGACATGGACGGACTACAACTCCTGTGATTGTGTTGTACCCAGTCATGGACGGACTACAGGATCACGCGGTAAGAGATATACTATAGTAGGGAGGGGGAAAGAACAGAATCTTCATCGAGGAGGCTATGGACGGCTCCGCGGGGCAGAAGAACGGCGAGGCCACCACGGCTGTTCCGGTATTGTATGACCTCGTGGCATTCAAGAAGAAAGGAGCCCATGGCGAATGTGGGCTAGTGGTCTACACGACGCCCAAAGACGACAAGCTCGCCGTGATGTGTGTTGACGGCGCCATCGTGTACGAGGACGCCGGCGACCTCACTGTGGTGGACAGGAGCTACATACGCCCGGGAGACATTGAAGCGTCTCCGCTTTTCACAGGATCGAGTCGGTAAAGCGTTGATGAACAGACGCAACAGTACATCACATAAAAAGCTCAAATTTTTACATCTTGAAGTTATTACATGAGTCAAATGATTTAAAACACGTAAGAACACAACGGAAGCCTACAAAGTACAATAATACTACCACACTCGACGATAAGTGGCCGCACATTGAAGCCCTGCGATGTGGACCCGCTGAGAAACTCCACCAAGCAACAGCGGAAGCAAAAGTACCCGTACAAAAACATAAAGAGCCAAACCCTGAGTACTAGTTACTCAGCAAGACTTACCCGTCAACGTGGCTAACTTCAGCCGACTCCTAGAATGCAAAGGCTACAAGGGGTTAGGCTGACTCACTTGCATAAAAGCGCACTAATTACTTGGTCCTTACTTTCAAGTTTTAATTCCAATTAAGTACTTAACCAATAAAGCAGTGTTCATATATCTAGAACAGGTATAAGTAACAACATCAACGGTGACAGTATATATAGCAATGTAAATAACAGTAATGTAATAGACTAGCATCATCATCTCATCAATCATATCACACTACAATGTGGCGCACTGAGCAAGGTTGCTCTTGACCGAGAGCAGCGGCATCGATGTACATCCTGCAGGAGAAAACCCGACCACACGACGCACACGCGTAAAGTCGCATGCGGCAACCGTTTGCAAGGGTTCCCCTAGAGCTGGCTGGGTCTCACACCTCCCGAGAAAGGCCTTCCCGCACGGTCCCCGTCCCAGACGTACGCCCCGATTGGGAAGCATCCTTTCTCTCCCAAGTACCATGATAGAAAATGCAAGTATCCGCGAGACACCAGGGCAACCCAAGCTACTAAGTTTACTAGGCTCATAAAAACACTAGCATGTGATCAGTACGTTCGAACTTGCTCAATAGGGCCAACAACGAACGGTCCTTAATCGACACAGACGGGGCTACACCACCATGAAGGCCCAGCCTTCTCCAACCATCCTACACAAATAATTCTCCGTCCGGTCTCAACAAATCCTAAATCCATCTAGTACAATCCAGGGAAATTCCTAACTCGCGAGTGGGACCTGCCACTCGACTTCTACTGTTCGCTAGTCCCTAAGCATAGCAAGTTATAACGTAACCTAGACCACATCTACAAAAATAGGACACAAGGTAGGATATAGAAGGTAATCCTAATGCAGTTCTAAGGTTTCACATCAACACCTAATAAACCTAATGCACAATCATTTACTAGCCCCAATCAAGTGCGAAAATAAAAATCCTAAATAGGAAGGCATGCACCGGGGCTTGCCTGGCTCAGGAGCGTAGCTAACAGGGTCAGCGGGGTCAGTGTCCTGCTGCGGCTGCTCCTCCTGCACCTCCTGGGTCTGCTCCTCCGGCAGCTGGAAGTCCAGTGGCTCCGGAGTCGTCTCTGTCACTACACGTTATGACAAGGAAATAATGCAAAGTTAGATGCAAGAATATGATCCAATTAATGATTTAATTACTTGATAGGACAGTCATTTCACTGTAAGTGCAAATGATTAACTTTGTTAATTAATTTCGTCTAGAGTATTTCCTTCATTAACTTTTAATTAAGTTCACCATTAATCAACTTGGGTAGGTTAAATGAATAATGTGATTTTCAAAATTAATTTATGTCCAGTGGTATTTTTTTGGTGAAATCCACCACTGGAAGTAATTTACTGTGAAGTTTGATGATTTGTTTCCTTACAGATTATTTATATTAACTTAAACAATGCAGGAACGATTTAAATCATAGGAAAATAATTAAGTAAGCTATGACAGTGGACAAATGCTGTGTCGGTGTGTTAACAGTACCTTAACCAGCATGCCAGATTTCAGGATTTATGGAGCAACAGATAATTAGTTATGAATTAAACATGATCTGCATAGATGTATTTTTCAGGAAATACATAACGTGCAAAAGTGTGATTTCTCATTTTTATTGGATAGATCAGGTCACAAGGAGTCCAGCAAAATTGAATTTGCATTTTGCTGAGTTGTATTTATTTGTATATCAATTTTACAATTTGCAGACAATTTCTGAATTTTAATTTTCATTCGAAAAGGCTTTGGAAAATGATGGGCCAATCAGATCTGAGCCACACGAGGGGGCACACAGACCGGGCTGCACCGGATCTGGGCCGGCCACACCAGATCCAGCCACTCGCGTGCGAAGGCACACGGGGGACCATTGGGTCGACCACACCGGATTCCGTGTGGCCACACGAGATCATGTCCGTGTGGTCACCGGTGTGGTGACCGTCGTCGCGCCGGAGCGCGGCGGCGGAGTTTGCCGGAGTGAGCTCCGGTGGCTCGCGGGGCTGGCCGACAGCGCGGAAAGAAGGAGGGAAGGGCGGGGGCTTCACCTCGACGAGTTGGAGAGGGTGGCGACGGCCGGAGGGTGCTCGGCGGCGAGAGATGACGGGCGCGGGAAGTCCGGCGAGGTTGCGGAGGCGGAGAAAAGGTCGGGGACGTGTACACGTTGGTGTCTTAGCTTCACGGCGTCGCGGGCAGCGTCGATGTGGAGCGTGTCGTCGACGAGGCGTAGCGGAGGGTGGAGTTCGCCGGGGCAGTTGACACGCACCCCTGGATACAAGGAAAACGAGTTGAGGCTCACCGGAGAGGGAGTATTGCTCGGTGGCGCGGCGGGGTCCCTAGGCCGGACTTGAGGGAGACGAGCTTGATTCGAGCTCCTCAGTCCGGAGCAAGGTAAGTGGTGGCCATGGCGGGTTCGAGGAGCTCGCGGCGAGAGGATTAGGAGAGCAGCCCGGCCCTAAGGGGTCTCGCTGCGGCAGCGCGGCGGCGAGCCCGAGCTTGCTCGGCAATGGCGATGGCGACTTTGCTCTGGGCGAGGAGAAGAGCGAGTGAGAGCGAGGAAATTACGCCGTTCCGACCAGGGAAAGGGACAAAAAGGGCGGTCGGAGCGGGGAGCGGGCCAGGGCGCCGCGGCGTCGCGCCGTACGCCGGCGTCCATGCGGCGCGCGACGTCGGGCGAGCGCAGTGAGAGAGAGGTGGCTGACGAGTGGGCCCAGCGGCATCTTTCATTTTCCCGATTTATTCAAATCTGAATTTGCCTGAATTTGTGCACACAAATTGGACTAGCAAATGAACTCCAAAATTTTTGATTTTGGTACCATTGGAAAGATCTTGAAAAGTCCTATCCACTGGACAACATGCACATCTGGAATCCAAAGGGATTTCAAATGGAAACATTTCAAAGTTGATCACTTTTTCAGGTTTGGGGATTTTATTGAGCTGCCAAATGAATTTGTAAAATCACCAAAAATTCTCCAAAATTATATCTTGAGTAGGGATATCCACTGATATTTTTGTTTGTCCAAGTTGTTATGCAAAAATTCGAGTTCCTTCACAAGCTTGAATTTGGCCATTATTTGAAATTTGCATTTCGAATTTGAATTTGGTCTCTTGTTGTCATAGGTTCAGATGATGATGTGTGTACTATCTAGCTCCAGTGACACGGGGTGTCACAGACATCGTCGTCTCGTCTTCCGAACCCGGAGGACAGATTGGGGTCGTTACAAAGGCCACCACGACGCTCGACCTCGTCCAGCTCGGCAATGGCATCAATGGCGGCGAGCCGGTGGCGAGGGACGTGTCGTCAGCAGAGCTGCGGCGCGTCAGGAAGCTCAGCGTCGGCGACTACGTGGTGTCCGGGCGGTGGCTCGGCCGGGTCGTCGAGGTGCCCCTCGCCGTCGACGTGCGGTTCGACGACGGCGCCGTGTGCAGGGTCGCCGACCCGGAAGACAAGCTGGCGCCGGTCACCGGCGGCGGCTACGTTCACCGTGACACGAACACCTCCTTCTACCTGCGGTCAGCGCATCGCCGCCGTACCGACCGCCTTCAGTTCCTCCCGGTGGCTCAACGGCAGCCGCTGGCCACCGCTCCCATGTCGAGGGCACCGTCGCCAAGGTCGAGATGGCCGGCGTGCTCGTCTACTGGGTCGCGTCGCCGGAGCTGGGCACGAACAGGTACCTCATCAGGGCTTCGGCGCCGCCGGCGTGGCAGCACAACCCAGGCGACCTCACCTTGTTCGCTTCCACCGGCGACTGCTTCTGGGGCGTCGGAGATTGCTGCTTCTTTCGCAACGCTGAGCCATACCGGAATAAGAAGAAGCGGGACAGGCGGCGTGGAGACCAGCTGGAGCGGCCAATGTGCGTGTCGGATTCGCGCACCACTGCCAACGTGGTGTGGCAAGACGGCACGAGGCAGCGCGGCGTGCCGTCGGCATCGCTGGTCCCATCCGAGGTACTCAACAATATAGAGTTCTTACCCGGAGAGCGTGTACATCGGCTGGGCCGTCGCCAACGCAACTGCCGCGGCGGCGCGCTACGGCGTCGTGAGAAGCCTTGACGTCAGGGACCAGACCGTGCATGTGTCGTGGTTCAGGGCGGGCAAGCATGGCGGGGAGGTGGAATGTGATGAGACCGTCAGCGCGTATGATCTGGAATACCACCACGATATTTCCTATGGAAATGTTGTTGTTCGCCTGCGGCCGTTGGAGACCGCCAGCGGTAACGATGAAGGTGGCGGAAGGACACGGTCGCCAATACAGGGCACCAAGGGGGGCACCATCGCCGCCCATGATCTATCTTGGGTTGGACGTGTCATTGATATGTGTAACGATGGACGCGTCCAAGTCAAGTGGGGTGACAAAACCATGTCAAAGGTTAGTCTATCCTTAATTCTAGCATATATTTTGATTTTTATTACAAAGGGCTTAAATTGACAAAAAATAAAGCATGATAAAAGGTATAAAGGAATATAGTCTCAGGTCCATCAATTCTATTATTCTTAAATATGTTGCCCAGCAGACAAATAGAAATTATAACAAAACTCACCAACAAAGGTCAGTTTCACGAACACGTGGAAAACAACTATTAATTGACCTCTAATTTCAATTTGATGGATGCTAATGTCAGGTGTCTCCTCATGAGATATCTGTCGTCGAAGAACAAACAATCAAACAGATGAAAGATGAAATGCGCGCCACTGCTGACAACGTCACTGCCGGCACTCCAATGTTGAGCACTCCAATGTTGAGCAGCGTCATGCAGCGACTGATCCAACTGGTAGCTGAAGTATGGGCGAAGGGCAAGAACTTTTTGGTTGGTGATTCAGGGACAACACCAAGCTCGGAGCCTGCAGCAATGCAGAACGACTCCCAACAGTCTAATGCCGATGGCTCTGAGACAATGGAGAAGTCAGCTGCAAATGTTGCCACCCGTGGTGACGCTGATTTGTTTGGATTCCCGCAGTTTGACGTCGTGCAGACGAGTCCTCCAGATCACTTCCTTCTCATAGATGCCAATCAGGTTCGTAATTGATTTGATTGTTAACGGAGTTGTGCATTCAGCATTGTTGACATTCTGACTAATATCTTCTTAGTTGCTGAGAGTTATTAAATGCTTGTCCTGATTTATTTATCACACAGGGTACTAACGGTGCAAACAAGTGGACCAAGAGTGTGACACCCCATGTCACTGAAGATCGGTAGCACGAACATCGCAAAAGCAAACTGAACTAAAATGCAAATCAAGTACAAATTCGAAATCAACTAATTCAAACAATTGTCAAATCCCACCTTCTAAAGGAACTCCAAATTTTCAATAACAACTTGAGCCAACAAAAATACCAGTGGATAGCCCTGCTCAAGAAAGAATTTTGAAAAATTTCTGGTGATTTTAGAAATTCGTTTGGTTGCCCAAATAAATCACCAAAGCTTAAAATGTATCTAAATTTGACCAGCTGCAGTTTAATCTCTACAGAGAGTCCAGATGTGCATGTTGGCCAGATAGTAAAACGTTTCAAGAGCTTTCCAATGGTACCGAATGTACTATTTTTGGAGCTCATTTGATAGTCTAATTTAAGTGCTAAAGTTTGGGGAAAATTTGGATTTTGAATAATTCGCGAAAATGGAAAGGTGCCCGAGGGCCCGCATGTCATCCCCTTCTCTCTCACTGAGGCCGTCGGGAGCTCCTTGCCACGTGGCCGTCGTCCACCGGCGTGTCTTGCCGCCCCGGACCAGCGCCGTTCGGACAAGAGCCCGACCTCGCTCCCGTCCTCGCTCGCCCTCACTCATTTCCCTCACATCCCAACGCCCAAACCCTAGCTCCAGCCGCAGCTGCTCGCCATTACCGCGCCAGCTCGAGCTCGACGCCGCCGACGAGCCGCCTCAAGCAGAGCTGCTCCACTCAAAGCCGCGACAAGGCCCCCACCACTCCGCCATGGCCACCATTCCCCATCTCCCTCCTTAAGCGACGTGAATTGAAGCTTCTTCCTCGAGCCCGGTCGTGTGAGCTCGACGCCGCCTTGCCGAGCAATACGCCTACTCCGGTGAGCTTTAGCCCGTGTCCTCAAGCCTGTGTCTCCTCTATGCTCTTGGGCTTTCTCATTGCTCATCGTTTTGCCGTTCCCGCAGTTGACGTCGCCGGAATCAATCTTTTCCCCATCGCCGGCTTTCTTCCCCGCGCAACTTCCTCGGTGAACGCCGCCCTCCGCCACGCCTCCACGTCGACACGTACCTTGCCAACGTCGTACCCAGCTCTGTGAAGCAGGAGCACCAACGTGTGGACTTCCCCGTCGACCACCGTGAGCTCGCCGCCGCGCCGAAGGTCCGCCACCCGCCGTACCTCGCCGCCGACCTTGCTTGGGCCAGCCCTCGCCTTACAACTCGTCGAGGTGAACTCCCTCTCCGCGTGCTACCCCTCCGTGCTAGCCTCGAGACCCACAAGCCACCGGAGCTCCCTCCGGCGAGCAGCGCCGCCGCTCTCCGGCGACGGCTCCGGCCGTTGCACCGAAGCCCACACAGCGCGGATCTCGTGTGGCTACACGGGATCCCGTGTGGCTAACTCCGTGGCCCTCTGTGTGTTTTCACGCGTGAGTGGTCAGATCCGGTGTGGCCAGCTTGGATCTAGTGCGGCCCGATCTGTGTAGCCCTTTTGAATCCTTTTCCGATTTGGTTAAATCACCAGAAATTGACTTAAGCTTGTAAATTGCACAATAAATCGAATACACCTCGGAAAAATGCGAAACAAATTTTGTTGGATTCCTTATGTTCAGATATATCCAGAAAAAACGTCAAATCACCTAAAATACTTACTCTGTTTCCTGTATAAATCCTTTTGTGCAGATCTTGTTAAATTCATAATAAATTATTTGTTGCTCTATAAATCCTGAAATCTTGCATGCTTGTTAAGATACAGTTAACACACTTACAAAACATTTTTCCACTGTCATATGATGTTTAATTATTTTCTTACAATTTAAATTTTGTTATGCATTGTATAAATCATGATAAATAATCCATGTTATAATAAATTCTCGAACTTCACAGTAAATTACTTCCAGTGGTGGCTTTCACCAGAAAAATTCCACTGGACCTAAACAAATTCTCAAAGTACAGTTAACTAACTAAGCGACTTAAATTAATTAAGTAATTAACTTAAACAAGAGTCAATGAAAGAAATACTCCAGACAAAAGTAATTAAACGAATTAATCATTTACACTTATAGTGTAAATGATTGTCCTATAAATAAATAAATTTTAATTGCATCATGTTATTGCATCTAACTTGCATTTCCTTGTCATGGCATATAGCTCTCGAGGTGATTCAGGAGCAGGTGGAGGACCAGGATGCTGAGCCGCTCAGGAGGAGCCACTGACTGATCCTGTTGCTGACTGTGCTGGTACTAGTATCGTCCCTGAGCCAGGCAAGCCCCGGTGCATGCCTCCCTTATTAGGATTTTATTTTCTCACTTGATTGGGGCTAGTAATTGATTGTGCATTAGGTTCATTAGGAGTTGATGTGAAACCTTAGAACTGCATTAGGACTACCCTTCCTGATCTACCTTGTGTCCTATTTTTGTAGATGTGGTCTAGGATTACGTTAGAACTTGCTATGCTTAGAGACTAGTGAACGGTAGAAGACGAGTGGTAGGTCCCATTCGCATGATAGGAATCACACTGGATTGTACTAGATGGATTTAGGATTTGTTAAGACAGGACGGGGAATTGTTTGTATAGGATGGTTGGAGAAGGCTGGGCCTTCACGGTGGTGTAGCCCCGTCTGTGTCGATTAAGGACCGTTCGTTGTTGGCCCTCTTGAGCAAGTTCGAACGTACTGATCATATCTAGTGTTTTTATGGGCCTAGTAAACTTAGTAGCTCGAGTTGCCCTAGTGTGCGGCGGAAGCCTGCCCTTTCTATCATGGTATTCGGGAGAGAAAGGATGCTTCCCAATCGGGGCGTACGTCTGGGACGGGGACCGTGCGGGAAGGCCTTTCTCGGGAGGGGTTGGACCCAGCCTAGCTTCAGGGGGATCCTTGCGAACAGTTGCCGCATGCGACTTTACGCGTGTGCGGCGTATGGTCAGGTTTTCTCCTGCAGGATGTACATCGATGCCGCCGCTCTCGGTCAAGAGCAACCTTGCTCACTGCGTCACATCATAGTGTGATACGATTGATGATGATGACTAGTACTTATATTTATTGTATCTCATTACTGCTATATTGATGATATGATGTATTGTTACTTATATCTATTTTAGCTATATGCACACTGCTTTACTGGATAAAGACTTAACTTGGAAATAAAACTTGAAAGTAAGGACCAAGTAATTAGTGTGGGTTATGCAATTGAGTCAGCCTATCCCTTGTAGCCTTGCATACTAGTACTTAGGGTTTGGCTCTTTATGTTTTTGTGCAGGTAGTTTTGTTTACACTGTTGCTTAGTGAAGTTCCTCCAGGTCCACATTGCGGGCTTCGATGTGCGGCCATGTATCGTCGAGTGTTGTAGAATTAGTATAGTTGAGACTTCCGCTGTGCTACTCACATGTTTTAATTCATTTAAGACTTGTAATAACTTAAAGATGTAAAATTTGAGTTTTTTATGTGATGTACTGTTGCGTCTGTTCATTAGCGCGTACCGACTCGATCCTGTGAAAAACGGAGACGCTTCAAAGAGAGTGCAAAAGGAGTGGAAAATTGTAAAGAACGACTTACCCGGCATGTCACCTTGAACATTCAATATATAGCTAGGCTTTTATGTTCTGGTAGCTCAAACAATACAAGAATATATTGATTCCAACAACTGGGTTTGCATTTGCATTCAGACACCATTTACGTGAGGGCGTTCGAGGACCGCATGGACCTTCTCCAGGTGGTGATGGTTGGCGCCGCGGGAACGCCATACCAAGATGGTCTCTTCTTCTTCGACCTGCAGCTGCCTCCGACATACCCCGCCGTGCCGCCCCTGGTACACTACCACTCCTTCGGCCTCAACGTGAATCCAAACCTCGATGACTCAGGCAGTGTGCCTGAGCCTGCTGGACACCTTCGGCGGCGAGGGCGTCGAGCTCTGGTCGCCGGAGACGTCGACGATCCTCCAGGTGGTGGTCTCCATCCAGGGGCTGGTGCTCACGTCGCAGCCCTTCTACAACGAGTCTGCAAACGAGAAATATCACGGCACGGAGAAGGTCGCGCACAACTTGATCATCTATGCCGAAGACGCGTGCCTGGCCACGCTCCGGACGATGCTGCACCTGCTGCGCCGGCCCCCGGTGGGGTTCGAGGAGCTCGTGCACCGCCACTTCCGCCGCCGTGGAAGTTTCATCCTCCGGGCATGTGAGGCGTACCTGCACAAGGGCTGCCCTGTCGGCACCCTCGACGCTGAGGCACGCACTACGGAGGTGGGCTGTGGGCAGACATGCTCGGCCGGGTTCAAGATCGCGCTCACCAAGTTCATGCCGCGGCTCGTCGAGGCATTCACAGCGATCGGCGCCGACGGGTGCGATCAGTTTGACACCATTGGCCCGCCGTGCACTCCCACTGTTAAGCACTAGAGTGCACAAATTCCAATCATTGTGCCAGTACAATTTTGTATCATTCAACCATTAATATTACGATTCATTTCATAGGCATATTCACTCATATTGGTCTAAGTTATGAAAAGAAGTCAGAAATTCAACACAATCACATACACCAATATATATTTTAAATCTCAAATGGATTTTTTGCGATTGTAATAGGTTTGTATTAACTCTAAACAAATACACTATATAACACTCTTAAAGTCGATAAAACATAAAGAAGACATCTAAGTATTTTACTCAACCTCAACATCACCTCTTCTTCGATTAATATCACTTTGTTGAAGCCGTAAGATGTAATTCTTTGAATGAGAATTGATTACATTACCATCAGTAGTAAGATAGGAAGATCCCATCTTACTAGTACTTCACTGTGGCTAGATCAAGCAATAACAGAAGAGGAAAGGGCTGGAGAGCAATGGCAATATTGTCTACGCCACATCGTCATCGTCAAGACATATAATTATCCATATCACCTCGCCGGGAAGGATTGCTTCAACGTCATCATGGGGAAATCAGCAAATTCCAACATCCTGAAAGATGAGATTGGAACACCAAGATTCCAGCATCGAAGGACATCCCATGGATAGACTCAAATCCTAAATCTTAAGACTCAAATTACTCGCATTACTACTGGAGAGATGGGACCCCATTCTCTCTAACCACTGCAAGATTGCTTGAGGTGATGAGAGAGAAGGGCCCAAGCAGCACGCTGACATGATGTAAACTAACTAGCAAGAGAACATGGAGGGGCTCAACCTGTGGCGATGGTGTGGAAACATGGCCTGACGGCACACCTCAAGCCCCCAGCAGTGAGGTGTCGCATCTTGGCTCATGTATGATACTTCCTCCGTTCTTAAATTGATGTCGCTGTTGACTTTTTTAGTTATATTTGACTATTTGTCTTATTCAAAATATGAACTCAAATATGCAAAATTATAAGTTACTAGCAAATGTGCCCGTGCGTTGCTACGGGCTTAAAAAACTACAATGACCAATAAATATTCTATACAATGACACATAAGTGCAATTTAAATATCATAAGCATACGTGATAAAAACAAATCTCTGCTTCATATCCTTTTACCAATGATGCTGCAAGACACCTCGGATATATCGTGGTACCTATCTACGAAATTACCCCTTTGAGGTTATGCTTCGGCTCAGTATCAATAAAATAATTCAATAATTTCTTAGGGTTATACTTCATACCAGTATCAAATGTGTTTGCTATTTTTGCTGCTAGGATCAAGTCATGACAGATCACCATGTCAAGCATAAGTAAAAGCTACAGTATAGGAAAAGAACCTGACTCTGACTAAATTCTCAACGGGACAAACTTGGTGATGTAACAAAACCAAAATGTCTGCAGTTTATACAGAGAGACTGACACTATCAATTCCACCATTGCAATTTGATCAATGACCGCTGATTTCAAGAAGGTGTCCTGTATGAAAAACTCATTTGACGTTTGCATTGTTGCAACAGAACTAAAATATGCTCAGAACTGGAGAATGACCCCAATCAGATAGACTTGAAAAGTAGTTTGTCGAGCATGGGACAATAGAAAGATGTCTGGGCTGCAAGATTTAAAACCTGATCTACATGGATAGCTGCAGTAAATCGAGGGCTTCTACTCCTAGAAAATACTGTTGCAAACAGTAATGCCTTTCATTACTCCTATTTCAAAGAACACAGATGTCGAGGACAAAACAATAATAAGCAGATATATTTCGGAGAAGACAGATATCTGGGATATAAAACAATAAGCAGATAATGTCTGGATGTAAAACCAGGTTGAAACAAAGCTGCTTTTGAAGAGATGCTTTTCATGGCTGGGTTTAGAGAAAACAGGCCTGAAACTACAAATTTACTGAATTACTAAGCATTGATCATGTGGATTAGCTGCTAATAAGTTAACATTCAGACAGTGAACTGAAGAAAGACAACCTTATCATGCCTCATGAAGGAACAAGCACACTGTTAACATCATTTTTCTTGTCAAAATTCCCAAGAATCCATCTGAATGAAATAAATTTAATGTTGTACTTAAGAAAAACAGAACATAATGCCCCTTTATCAGATTCATCTACCAGCACCCCCGCTTCGCCCATTTTTACACCAATTTATCTAACACAATAACTAAACTGCTAATTCTTCTATCTCCTTTTCTTCTAAGAATAAGGAACAATGTTACCAGGGCATAACTAAAAGTTCACTACTGCACTAATGTCCAGGTAAACAGGGCAGCTAATACTCAGAGCCCCATGCTAAAAAGTGCGCAGTTGAAAATGAGATCAAGAATCGGAAAGCACAAAGAGGATTGACAAACCTGATGGAAGAGGAGATCACGGTGTCTTTGAGTCGGGGACAGATATCAGGCAACAATGACCAATGCATGATGCAGTACAGGTTGGTAATAAAATATAGGCTTCGTCCATGCTGACAAAGATAGACACTAATGAGGTCTGGGCTGTGGTAACTGGTAAAGCATCTCAATTCTGCTACCTAAGCTCTTGTCATGTGTATGGATAAAATCATTTTCACCCTCATACGGCTGGCCACAGATGCTCCGTTCTCAGCTATAACCCAAATCATTTTTAACACCGTGCTTGTGCTGCAGACGACTATGGCAAGGGCTTACCCTATCATCTCAACCATTAAAATTCAGGCGCAAAACTATCAGGTATAGGAGTGACTGTAAAATTTACAGGTGAGGAAATCAATCAAAGTATAGAGAAAAAAATGTACAATTCATACTGATGTGGTACAACTGCTAATGATCTTTACTCATGCCTGTGTCTTTTGCTATTCTTATTATGCTTATAAAATTACTTTTAGCACAAATACAAGTGACATAAAACTTAATTATGCTTATTATGTTTTTCACTATGTACACGAACATGGCGGTTCAATGCATCGAAAGGTTATAAACATTAAACAACCCAACCAGAGCAAGTTCCTAATTTTCTCAGACCAACTTGATCTTACACCGACAGACACCCTGAGGACTATGCACTGCAGTAGGTATATGAAAACGATCTTTCACCTATCCCTGAAACAAGGGAAACGATGCATTGGATTCTTCCACTCACCGCGAAGAGAATGCTGTATTTGCCCGAGTGGCTGGACCTGATACTACTTCGACACCAGCCTCCCGGAACATGCCGCTCTCCATGGACATCCACATGAATGCACTGATGAAGATTCACCACAAAAGCAGCCAGATCAGAACAAGGAAAAGCAGACAATTGCGAGCAATCAATAACCCACAACAGGGTTCCTTACAGGATAAAAGAAAACAGAGAGCAATCAAAGAACAATTAATCGTCCTGATGACGAAAGCAGCATCAATTAGTCTACCAAATTATCGGTTTTTCAGATCACACGGCCTCAATTTCTCAACTAATCGAATCACCCTAAATCACACCAGGACCAGAGCTGCAGTTGGGTTTCGGCTTACTCTAGATAGTTGTCGTTGAAGATGTCTTCCCCTTCCTCTTCCTCCTGGTCAGGCGCAGGGGCGGCAGCAGGGTCATCATCCTCAATTTCTCAACAGGGGTGCGAGACGACGCCGAAGACCTTCGTTCCGTCAACTCTGCGTCTTCTCCAGTTGGTCGAGGATCTGCGCCTGCTCCAGCTGCTGGAGGATACGCGCCGACCCCCTTGTGTGGGTTTCATTCTTCTGGAATTGAGGCACAGATCCTCGCCGGGGCCTGCCTCCAGACGCCGAAGCCACGGCCGCCTCCACACGCAGACGCCGCCGCCAGCCGTCTTCCACGCACACGGGGCGGGACGACTCCAGGATCGGGTGCAGGAGCGCCGACGGCAGTGAGGTGCCTCTTGTGGACGGGCTTGACGACATCCTCGTCGTCCTAGTGCAGGTCGATCGCTGGCGAGGAGGTCCCCGGGATCCGCCGCTCCTACCGCTTGAGCGCGAGATAGGGAAGGGGAGGCGGCGGAGGGCGGGACCGGGAAGGGGACGAGGTGCGGCAGCCGCTCGTGCGCTATGTTCCGTAGCGAGCGAGGAGGAGGAAAAAGAGACGAATCCGTACGCAAAGTATCAGACGGTCCTACATGTCAGCGCCGCTTTTTTACCGTGGGAGAAGGCTGGCTGCGACGCACGTGAACTCACAACGAAAATAATAAGGAGTAGAGATGTTGCAAATTTCTTTAGTGATAAAACAAATCATAATAAAATATATGATAATTTTTAAACTTTTTTTAATAAGAGAAGTGGTCAAACTTTTTTGAAAAAGTCAATGGCAACATCAATTTAAAAACAGAGGGAGTAGCTCGTTGACGGGTATCGTCGTTGCCAAATTCTGCGAAAACATTGTGTGTCTCGGCTTCATGACTACACGGGCGCGTATGAGGGCCAGGAAGGATGCTCAGATTGCGTACTTCTGTCAGGCAGGAAGTTATCGGCGAATACAATTGCTGCACAAGCGGTGTGTCTGCTGAGTCGCAGCCGAGAGGTCGTGGCCTCGTGGGCAACGAAGACTTCGATGATGCGTGGCTTCGAGAGCCTGCAACGGGGGATGATTATCTTCGGAGTTGGAGGCTGGAGCGGACTTTGTAGGATTTTTCTGTAATCTTCCTAGGTTTGTTGAAAAAAAAACGTTGTTGGACCGTAAAAAAAAAACTCGATTTGAATGCCGATTGCAACTCCTGTGATTGTGTTGTACGAAGACAAGGACTGACTCCAAGATCACGGGGTTATAAACAAAAGCGATGTAGCTTATGAGTATTGGGGGAGAAAAAGAATCCATCGAACGAGGCGGCTATGGATGGAGCCGTGCGGCAGGGGAACGGCGAGGCTTCCATGGCTGTTCCAGCATTGAATGACCTTGTGGCATTCAAGAAGAAAGGAAGCCATGGCGAACGCGGGCTAGTGGTCCATCACCCGGAGCAAGACGCGCCCATAGACGACAACCTCGCCGTGATATGCATCGACGGCGCCGTCGTGTACGAGGACGCCGGCGACCTCACCGTGGTGGACAGGAATTACATGGGCCCAGGAAAGATCGTCATCTCGGCGTCGGACCCCGGAGGACAGATCGGCGTCGTCGTAGAGGCCTCCACGACGCTCGACCTAGTTCAGCTCGGCCATGGCATCAATGGCGAGCCGGTGGCGAGGGACGTGTCGCCGGCCGATGTGCGGCGCGTCAGGGAGTTTAGCATCGGCGACTACGTCGTGTCCGGGCCGTGGCTCGGCCGGGTCGTCCATGTGACCATCGACGTCGACGTGCTGTCCGACGACGGAGCCCTCTGCACGGTCGTCGCCGTGGACGACGAGGTGGAGGCCATCGACGGCGGCTACGTGCGCTCAGTCATGAATACCTTCTTCCACCCCGGTCAGCGCGTCATGTACTCCCGGTCTCTCGACGACAGCCTCGAGGGCACCGTCGTCAAGGTCGAGATGGGCGCCGTGCTCGTCCGCTGGGTCGCATCGGCGGCGCTGGGCATCAACCGGGACCTCGTCAAGGCGTCGGCACCACCGGCATTCCAGAAAAACCCAAACAACCTCACCTTGTTCGCCTCCTCTGATGACTGCTTCTGGGGCGTCGGCGATCGCTGCTTCTTTCGCAACCCTTGCAACGACGACAAAGGAGAGTCCTGGCCGCCTCCACTGAAGAAGACGTTGTTTAAGCGGGTAAGGAGGCGTAGAAAAAAGCTGAGGCCGGTGCAGGTGGAGGAGCCCATGTCTGTCTCGAACACCCGCACAACCGTCGACGTGCTGTGGAAGGATGGCACACGGTGGCGCGGCGTGCCGTCATCGTCGCTGATCCCCTTCGAGATACTGAACTATTATGAGTTCTTCCCCGGTGAGCGTGTGATCAGCAAGTCTTCTATCAATGTCGCCTGCGATGAGAAGGATTTAACTGCCGACCCAGCAGCAGCAGCAGCTGGTCCGGCGGCACGCTACGGTGTCGTGAGAAGCGTTGACGTCGGGGACCAGATGGTGCGCGTGTCGTGGTTTGAGATGACAGAACATGGCGTTGAGTTGGAGAGCGATGAGACTGTGAGCATATATGATCTGCTCTTGGAGCCTTACTACGACAAAGCCTTCTATGGGAATCTTGTTGTTCGCCTGCAGCCGTTGGAGACTGACATTGCCGCCAATGATCTGTCATGGGTCGGACACGTCATTGATCTGTGTGATGATGGATGCGTCCAAGTCAAGTGGGGCGACACAACCACGTCAAAGGTTAGCCTACCCTCGGTGCAATTTTTATTTTTTACGAGATTTGAAAATAGAGCACGAATGGTTGCATAAAAAGAATAGTCTAAGCTATGATCTTAAAATATAATCCATTAAAAAATATTAGTATGACGACAAAGAAATCTAGTTCTATTTGAAATTACGTAAACATAAACAACATGACTTTCAATCATATGGCAACCTTTTATATGAAATATACTCATATTTATATTAGCGTTTCATTGAAAAGTCTGCTTCCTATGAGATTAGATCTACATGTTTCAGGCCGAATCAAATAGTTTGTTTACGAATTTAGCTTATGAGAAGACTAGTTAAAAACTAGCTATAGCTAATCTACAAGAGCTTGTTGCAGCCTTCTATCATAATTTAACAGTATACTTATTTGATCTCATAGATGTTGGTATTTTTATTCTTAACTTAATCAAACTTCGAACCCTATCGTTTTATTTTTGGAGTTTATTTATTCATTCACAAGTGAAACCACCAACGGCCAACTTTTCCGAAAGATTATTTTCAGCAATAGTTGTAGAAGCAATTTTAAAAAGCATGGACCTGAAGAAGATTATAAATTCTAGTAGTTGGTATAAAAATTAAAACGATGCCTTAGATATAAACCTGATTGAGAGAAAATTAGCTATGTGCAAAACAATAATTATGTATTTTAATTACCTCTAATTTTGATTGGATGGATGGTAATTATTGTTTCAGGTACTTCCTCACGAGATTTCTGTCATCAAGGAACAAAGTATCAGTGAGATGGAAGAGGAAATGAGAGATTGGGTGGCCAATGATGCTATCAAGGAGGATCAGGAGAACAAGGACGAGGATCATGCCATTGCTGCTGCGGTACGCATCGAATATCAACCGTACTCACATAGAAATGTGTATAAGATTGTGAACTAAATGTGCCATAAAATTGGATTGGTTGGGATAGAGTACTAACATATAAGTGAAGTTTCCTACACCATATGACAAAGAAACCAAGTCTTATTTGTACTTTTGGAAAAAATAAAAACCATGACTTTTCAATCATATAACAACCGTTTATGAAATATAGTCGCATTTTTTATTAGTGTTACATTAAAAAGTCAGCTTCCTACGATATTAAATGTATTTGTTTCAGGATGAATTAGATAGTTTACAAACATGGGCTATGAGAAAACTAGTTAAGAACTAGCAAGTCTATAAGAGCTTGTGGCAGCCTTCGATGATATTTTTTCAGTGTACTTATTTGATGTCGTAGATGTTGGTAACCTTTTTTTCTTCCTAAAGTTTGTCAAACTTCAGATGGTTTAATTTAGCACAATCCTAGAACTTATTTTGGAACATTTTATTTATCCGCATGTCGAACCAAGAAAGCAAATGTTTACAAAAGACCATTTTAAACAATAGCTAAAGGAAGCAAGGTGAAGAAGATTTGAAGTTTTGCTGGTACAAACTTTAAACGATGCCTTAGCTATAAAACTGACTGAGAGACAATGAGCTATGTGCAAAGCGAGTATGTAAAATTGACCTCTAATTAAATATGATGGATGCCAATTATTTCAGGTGTTGCCTCACGAAATTTCTGTCGTCGAAGAACAAATATTCTGTGAGATGGAAGAGGGAATGGGCGATTGGGTGGCCATTGATGCTGTCAAAGATGCACACGAGGACACAGATGAAAATCATGCCGCCGCTGCTGCGGTAACTAACATCAACCATATGCACATCCCAATGGTTATTACCATGTGTAACAATCTGGCATCCTCACTTTTGATTATATATATAGGGCAACACAACTGCTGATAACCGAGGTGATGGCGGCGAAGCCAGCACTCCACTGGTGAGCGGCATCACGCAGGGACTGATGCGACTGGCCGCTGAAGTAAGGGAGAAGGGCAAGAGGTTCTTGGTTCGTGACGCAGAGTCAACGCGATCGGAACCCGCAGAAATGGAGAACGTTGTCGGAGAAGATGTTGACAGCAATGTCTGTTCGGAGGAGAAGTCATCTGCAAATGCCCGTGGTGATGCTTTGTTTAACTTTCCACAGTTTGGCGTCGAGCAGAGGAGTCGTCCGGATCACTACTTTCTCAAAGATGCGGAGCAGGTTCTTACTTGATTTGATTGATAGACACTTCTATTAGCAGTGTGTATTCAGCAGTTTCTTAGTGGCTGAGAGTTATTAACCAACGACTGTAATTTATCACAGGGCATTGGCGGTGGAAAGAACTGGATCAAGACAGTGCAAAAGGAGTGGAAGATTCTAGAGAACAACTTACCTGGTAAGTAACCATGAAACTGCACTACGGGAAACCGGGCCTATGCCGAGTGCTAAGTGGTTTGCCGAGTGCTTTTACTCGGGCACTCGGCAAACAATCTAGTTGCCGAGTGCCAAGGCGCAGGCACTCGGCAAACAACTAGCACTCGGCATAGTTTCGTTTTGCCGAGCGTCAACAGAGAAGGCACTCGGCAAAGCAAGGAAGGCTCTCGGCAAAGTTTTTGGCCCTCGGCAAACAGGGGCACGTGCCACGCACGAGCGCCAGGTGCCGTCGCCGTCAATGTTTGCCGAGTGCCACGCGTCAGGCACTCGGCAAAATTAGGTGTTTGCTGAGTGCTACAGGCAGGCACTCAGCAAACTTATTTTTTTTTAAACTTGTTTTTGTCTCTTTTTTTTTTTGACATCAATATACGTATGCATGTTACTCCATGTGCAAATTTGGTATTTTTCTCTATGCATTTGTTATATTTAAGTAAATTATTTCATTTAAAGTATTTTTTGAAGAAAATTCAAAATTGAACTCCAAGTGATTCAAATAATGAAATATAGTGACTCAAAAAATGATATTCATGTTTCAGAGTTCAATTTGAGGCCGTAAACATGAAATGAATGGAAAAATCGCGCATCTTGTACATGAAATATAAGGGCGAACATTGGTTGAAATAGTATTTTATTTTTATTTAATTCAAACAAAGTCTAAAAATTACGAGACTCGTCCTGGTATCATGAAATCATATGTGGAGGCCATGGTAAATCGTAGAAAAAGTTTCGCAAAGGTTGTCACGTATGTTGTTTAGAAACCGGAGCATCCTCGAGGAAGATCCATAGAGTTATGAAGTGATTGTTTGGATTTCGAACCAAAACGACGGTCACAATTTGGTTTCACCTTAAACCTATTTTTTATAGGTAAAGGATCATATGTAATATATCATGGCAAAATTTGACATTTTTTTGAATTTATTTCGAATTTCTAATTTTTTTTTTAGTTCCTGTGGAAAATGTTTGCCGAGGGCCGGGACGAAGGCTCTCGGCAAACAATCTTTGCCGAGTGCCTGACAAAAAGCACTCGGCAAACTCGGCTTTGCCGAGAGCTGGTTGCCGAGTGGAGTTTGCCGAGTGTTACACTCGGCAAACTCTTTGCCGAGTGTAATACCTTCTTTGCCGAGTGTAATACCTTCTTTGCCGAGTGTTACACTCGGCACTCGGCAAAGAAGGGGTTTCCCGTAGTGCTGGTTGGTGCATCTGTATATAATTATTTGCTTCCAACAATCGGGTTTTTTTGCATCTGTATTCAGACACCATTTATGTGAGAGCGTTCGAGGACCGCATGGACCTGCTCCGGGTGGCGATGGTGGGTGCCGTTGGCACGCCATACCAAGATGGCCTCTTCTTCTTCGACCTGCAGCTGCCACCGACATACCCCGACGTGCCGCCGCTGGTGCACTACCACTCCTTTGGTCTCAAATTGAACCCCAACCTCGGCGTGTCAGGAACAGTTTGCTTGAGCCTGCTCGACACATTCGAGGGCGAGGGCGTCGAGGTCTGGTCGCCGAAGATGTCGACCATCCTTCAGGTGGTTGTCTCCATCCAGGGTCTGGTGCTCACGGCGCAGCCATTCTACAACGATTCTTCCCACGAGGAATACCTAGGCAAGCCCGAGGCCGCGCACAGTGAGGTCCTCCACGCCGAGGACGCTTGCCTGCTCACGCTCCGGATGATGCAGCACTTGCTGCGCCGGCCGCCGGCGGGGTTCGAGGAGCTCGTGCGCCGCCACTTCCGCCGCCGTGGGAGGTTCGTTCTCCGGGCATGCGAGGCGTACCTGCACAAGCACCACCCAGTCGGCACGCTCGATGATGAGGCAGACGCCACGGAGGTGAGCAGTGGGCGGACATGCTCGGCAGGGTTCAGGCTCTCGCTTGCCAGGTTCATGCCGCGGCTCGTCGAGGCCTTTACGACGATAGGCGCTGACGGGTGCGAGCATTTCGACCGGTTCCTGCTCGCACTTGGTGCCAGCGCCGGTGGCCACGGGCTGTCATCTCGCCCTCGCACAGCTTAACACTGACTAGCGCACCCGAATGCCTATCGTTCGGTCCATCTGGGATTACAGTTTTGTATCATTCAACCTTTAATACTATTTTCCGTGGAGTGCGTTTTCACTCAGTTTGCTTGTAGAGTTGATGTTAATCGACTTTCTTAATGATTTGGAGATGCCTACCAAGTAAACACTCATGTCAATGAGAAGACTGTCCAAGCCTGGCAGCTAATCCTGACCGTTCTTCTTTTAAAAAAAAAAAAGAAGAAGAAGAAGAAGAGAGAAGAAGCTAATCCTGGTCGTGCTTTTTTTTTTTAGGGAACAGGTCGTGGTTATTTGGAAAGTCAGCCGAGGCCATGCTGGGCCTTCAACGCAAATACAGGCCGGGCTAGTTTTATTTGGGAGGCGTCACCTCCAAACCATTTGCTGCAATGCTTGCAGCACGACTGTAATCCTTATGATTAATGAAGAGAAGTGCTCTTGGTCTCAAAAAAAAAAAAAAAAAAAAAAACAGGCCGGGCTAACAGGATCCTGAACTTACAATGTACACATGACCCGATGATTGATCTCAATTTAAAAAAAAAACATGCGAAAGGGCCTGTAGCCTAGCGGTTACAAGAGCCTCAGTAGCACCACAGGTCTTTGGTTCGACTCCCTGTGGGAGCGAATTTTTTAGGATTTAACGGTATTGTGCTTTCAGTGGTAAGTGACGCTCCCGTCGACAGCGAGGCGCCAGAGGATGTGCCGACACAGTCTTCGAAGATGCTCATAGGGGTAAAGTTTGCGTGCGTTGTGGGCGTCTGAGTTATACTCTGTACTAAAAAAAATAAAAAAAATGACGATGATTGCACCCCAAAGAACCCTACCCGACGCGCACTCCTCCTCCAAATTGGATCGGTGGCATGGTTTCGCGCTTTCTGTCCAGGACTCATCCCCGGGATCTTGATTCGCCGGCGGTGGACTCTACGGCTCCCACCTCCCAGGTAGCTGGTTCGCTCTGGTTCGATCGATTCATCTACGATACCTGCAATTAGCTGTCCAGCCGACTCCTTAAATCTAGTAAGATTCATTGTCGGTCACCGAAATTAATTAACCAGTAGGTCCCGACCCTGATCCACACTCACAAATTGATACGATGTGTCATGGGCTTTTGCCCCATACAAATATTATCGCCCGAATTCAGACACTTGTTATCAAAGGAGATCTGTAATTTGACCCAATAATCATGAATATCGCCACTTAAATATGCACATTAAGTGTCGTACGTTATGGGGTGGGCTAAATTTGTTGCTTTTTCTTCAAAAAAAATGTTGGATGTGAATTTTTTACTGAAGCGGGATTTGTAATGGGTGGAGGAGGAGCCATGCATGGTCCCGACCCGGGCGCTGCTCCAGCCTCCAGCCCCCACATTGCAGTACCCTGCAAATTTGATGAACCGTTAACTCCTTGATATCTGGGCATCTGAATTACTTGAGGGAAGAAGAGTACGTATTTGTGATTTACTTTTCATGAACAGTTAATTCCATCATCGTGTGTTAATTTTTCTTTGTGACTTTTTGTGATTGTCGAAATGCAACTTTAACAACTACTCCCTCCTACTTTTCTTGGGCATATTTTGGGAGCGGCACAGAACCAAGTCCCAACTAATTCTGCGATTAACAGCGCTGCTGGTAACAATGGCTTGACTTTTCGTTCAACAAAACTCGGCACTCCCAATGTACAGGCCGCACGCGACGTCCTTTCATCAGGCCTGCACATCAGAGACAGAGAGTTTATGCAAATCGTTTTGTTTCTGTTTAGCCTTCCATATCGATGTTCTAGGGCTTGCTTAATTAGCAGGATCAGAGAAGGGAAGCAACATCCCTAGAGTAGACATGCTTAATTAGCCTAGGGCTTGCGTGTCCACTCTGTTTATGGTATGTAAAACCATGTAGGTAATCTTGTTAAACACTGGTACCTAACTATGGTATGCGAAAACTAGTTATGTTGAATGATTGTCGTCCCAGACGACTCGCCGATATTGTGTTTTTCGGCATCTATCATGTAACTTACAGTCTTACTACTAATAGCACCATGTCGCTGTTCTGAGCTGCATGGATCAGGTGTTCGGTTAGGTACCACAGGTGTCGTACCCCATCTCTGGAGTACTATGTGCATCATGTATCAGTCCCTGAATCAGTAGTTGATACGCACAGGAACACAGATATCATAATCACAAGCATACTTCGAATAGGTAAATAGGTATAGTACCTGATATATTGAGCATTTAGTGGCGGTACGACAAGGATGCAGAAGTATCCAAGTCCTTCCGTAAAATAAAGGCGAAGCAAACACACACAGACAGCGGAAGGCACGGCCCAAGCCACAGGCAAACTTGAGAAGCAGAACCGAAAACCAAGGCATCGTCGTCTCCTACGAAGACTTCTCCTACTAAAAACAATAATCGCAAACGCGTGAGTACATAAGGTACTCAGCAAACCCTAACACAAGGGGTAAATATATGAAAGGGTATAACCAAAGAATAGGCTGAGGGCTTATCATATCGGCCGAAAAGCCAATTTTATGCAAGGGCTGTTTTTGAAAACAAAACAGTTCGCAAACTACAGTCAGGTATTGTCATTAGATTTAGTGGGGTTGGTTGGCTCTGGGGGAGATGCAATCCATCCCGCCAGTTCCCAATTTTAAGTGCTGGCAGGAAACCAGCGCACGGCTCCAAACCGGTGTATTCCAAAAACACGCCAAGAATAACTCACACAGAAAAGACTAATCATTGTGTGGCCATAGCTTTCGCGTTGTCCAATACCGTGGAACACGGCTATCCTTATCCTCTGCAGAGGTTGTACACTTTCCCCACAAGGTACCCAGTCCTCCCCACTGCCATGGCTTGGACTGGATACTAATGGTTTCGTACCTACTTGGCGTCACCACGGAAAAACACCGACCAGGGGCTTCCATCATCATATAATAAAAAGGCCAAAGACCATAATTGTCTCCACATGCCGGACCCGATGCCAATCTCATCGAATCTTCTCCTGGCTTCCGTTGTGACTCCCGCCTCCAGGTGGGTACCGAGTGAACGCTATAGTAGGGTGTGGTTCCAAACCTTTCCCATAAAAGGCTTGTGGTTGTACGAAAGGTACTAGGCCATGCGGCACATGAACCGGTCCTTATACGACCGAAGCAAGCAACTTCAATAGCTATCCTCCACGAGGAATAGCGTCCCAGAGATAGCCTCCCCACTGAGGACTATCCCGCTTGCTCCCGTCTAAAACATTCCCTACTATGGGTTTGCACTTTATCACCAATCCCACCCATTTTCACATTTACACACACCACCAAGAACTCACATATTTTAACACAAAAGGATGTGAGCAAGATTAATTACGTACACGGTGACAGGTCCTAAGCGGCATTTTGATCCAACACATCATTAAAGAATTAATGATGTGGGTTCGTAGGTTTAACAAGGAATCAGGATAAGCAAAAACAATGCATGGCAATCAACAAGTACTTAGGATATACTAAGCATGTAAATCACTTTTAAATACCATAAATACTTTATTTTCAAAACAGGCTCTAAATGGGTTTCTTTGCAATCATAGGATCAATATGATCAAAAGGGAGTTAGGGCTTGCCTGATAATCGCTTTCCTAATCTTTAAGTTTTGTCTTGAAGCTTGCATCTTGGTCTTGTCCTTGAGTTTGGATTCCTCAGCAGGTCTTTGAATTTTTCTGGCTCTTCCTCTAATCTCGCGTAATCTAACGCATAAAAATACTATGCATAAATATACTACCGTAAAAGAAAATAAAGAGCGAAAAGAGCCGAATAAGATCCAATTAACTCCAATAAAACCGATAGAAAGCAAATGAAGAACACGGATGATGCATCCAGTTTTACTTTAACAAGATTTTGTTACCTTAAAAAGGCCATGAGGGGTGATGCATCGTACTCTATGGCTTTTGGTGTAATGAGAGATGCTAAGCACGAAGAGAAGAGCATGAATGCATGAAGTGACGGGGACAACGTGTGTACGTGTTCTTCGTACATTCGTGGCACTAGCCTTCATACAGGTAGTAACCTATATAAAGGTTTATGCAACACGTATACGAAGTACAAGGTGTGTCAGCTTAGGGCTCCTATACCTTATATCGTTAACTAATGATGACTTAGCTATTAATTACTTACTAGATTGATTAATACTAAAACTAATATTTATTAAGTTGGTTGTCACGCGTCGGACGCATGACGATGGTACGTGTACGTGAGCATGTATGACATGAATGCACGACTGCAGATAAAACACTAAGATCAATTAAAGACAACTAACAATTAAGATAGCAACGAAACAATAACTCCAATAAGAGCCAATAAAAGAGCACTTATAAAAGAGGACGATGAATTGGTAAGACTTTGGTAAGGATTTGGAGATAACACTAGAGTAGGTGTTGCTGGCAAGGTTGGGTTGAGTTTGATTGAGCGATGGTATATTAAGGTTAGGTTCGGAGTTGAGTTCGTGATAGAAGGAGGTTGTTGGATTTTGAAAGGAAATGACATAAAAGATATATTGTTAGATTTAATGCTAGCGAGCGAATGTGTGGATGTGCGATACAAGGATGAAGCGGGGTTGTGATAAGGAAAGTATTAGACTAAATGGTACCACAATATTGGTTAGGTGTAGGTGGACAATGATTGCGATGTGCGAGATTGACGTCACATGATTGCCACAAAAAGAATATAACAAGTGAGAGGTAAAATCAGGGTATTGATGATTTTTAGATCGATTTTGGTGCTCCAAGAATGGTACCATGGGGTTCTTCACGTTTCTACTAACGCGTGAGCGCAAGAATCGCCCAAATAGGAGTCAAGGTTGAAAAGATATGAACTTTTGAAGTTCTAGGGGCTTATTTGTAATTCAGAGGATTCTCATGTAATTACAGAAAGGTTCTAAGGGCTTAAAGATAATTACAGAAAGTTCTAGGGAATTATCTGTAATTATAGAAAAGTTTGGGGTTTTTCCGTAAAAAGGTAGGGCTAAAACATAATTACAGAAAAGCTAGAGGGTTTATCTGTAAAGGGGCCGGGTCCGGGAATTTCCTGGGATTTTTGGAATTATTTTTGTGTTGAAAATTGTTTATTGCGTGGTGCTGATGCAATAAAGGTGGGAAATGGTTTAAAATAAATCGAGAACCCGGTGGACTGGGTCCACGGGGTCCATGGACCGGGGATGAGCGGCGGTCCACCGGTCCACCGTGGACCGGGACGCGTGCGCGCGGCGGCGGCTCACCAGAAGCCTTGCCGCCGGCGGCTAGGGTGGACGGGGAGACGTGGGACCTCGTCGCGGAGGACGGGAGGGTGATGGCGGAGCCGGGAGGCGCACGTGTCGACGACGACGGCCATCGGAGCGGAGGCGACGGGTCGCCGGAGACGGGCAGCGCTCCGGTGAGCGAGGGGGAAAGAGGTGCGCGTGCGGGGAAGTGGGGAAAGAGAGGGCGCGGAAGAGAGAGGAGAGTGAGGGGATCTTCACCTCGTGCTCAGCGAAGTCGGAGGAGGCCGGGAGGTGGCCAGAGCCAGGGAAGGGGACGGCGAGGAGGAGCTCGTCGTTGATCTCCTTGGACGGGATGCGGCTGTGAGAGCCGAGGGCATGCCGGGGTGGCTCAGGGCTCGGGGAGGCTTGGTGAGGGAGAAAAGGAGGAGGGGGAGCATCTATGGTGGCCGGAGGGGCTCGCCGGAGGAAGAAGAGAGGGGAAGAAGAGGAGAGGAGGGAGAGAGAGTTCATGGGCGCGGGAGAGAAGGGGGTCTCGGTCCATTTGTAGGCAGAGATGACGGGGGCGCCAAGGCAGCGGTGGAGTAGCGGCCACGGCGTCACCCGGCAGCCGGGGATGGGCGGCGCGGGTTTCACGCGGCGGCATCGCGTCGGACGGGACGGGTCGGAGGAGGACAAAGGAGACGCTGACAGCGCGGTCCCACGCGTCAGCCAGAGAGGAGGGAGGAGGCGGGATGGGCTGTGGTGAAGTGGGCCGGAGCGGCGTTGGGCCGGAAGAAAAGGAGCGAGGCCCAGTGCGGAGAAAGAAAAGAAAAAGGAGAAAAAGAGAAAAAAGAAGTTGGGCTGGCTAAGATTCGGCCCGAAAGGAAAAAGAAAAGGAAAAAGGTTCATCTTTTTCTAGGATTTGAATTTGAAGAGATTTCAAATTCAAACAAAAACAAAGGTTGATCAAACACTCAAAACAAATCAAAAAAAACACAGAAATGCATATGGTGAAGTTTTATGCAAGTTTAAAATTCAAAAAATTTGAAATTCAACTTGGGATTTAATCTTACTTTGTTATTTGTTGTAAACTCAAAAAGCTTCAAATTTTTAGTACATTATTTAAATAAAAGCAACCACTTGAGCACAAGTTTTATATTTCAAAATTTTCAGATTCAAACTAGGTTTGATTTATTTAGTGAATTTTATTTTGAAAATTCATTTCAAGGTGAGAGGTTGGAAATTTTTTTTTAATTTGGAGTGATTTTTATTCCTTTTTATTTTTCTTTTCTTCTTTTCTTTTTGGCTCCAAAAGTAGGGGTGTTACAGATCTACCCCACTTAAAAGGAATCTCGTCCTCGAGATTCAAACGAGCTTCTGGATAGTGTAGAACTCCTCTTGTGTCTTCTTTGCTTGGCGGTTGTAACCTCCAAAATTTTGTCGAACGCTTCTTGACGCCGCGAGCTTCGATAGCAGATTTTCTTCAAAGTGGGTGGACTTCGAACTGCGGATGGACATGATTGAGCTTCTTGCTTCTGAAGATCTTCGATGCCGGTCGCTTAGCAGAGGATGGCTGGCCTAAGGTTTGGGGTCTTAAGGCTTTTAGGTTATCTAGAAGAAAATCCTACCCCACTTAAAGGATTTTCACTTGGGTTACTCTTGTTGATGTCGTGAAGCCATTCCAGGTCTTAGCTGTCTCAGGGCATTCCGAGCGGCAAGGTCGTTAGCTTATTTCGCAGCCTTTCTTGTAAAGGGAAAGATGATTTCTGGAGTTTCCGGGATCCAAGCAGGGTATGGCATGTTGATCGACTTTGTAAGCTTCTCATGTGCCACGATGTGTTGTATCTCTTTCTGATATGTTGGCGCTTTCTGTGTAATCACAGGACCATAATCCATCCATCTCCTCATAACAATCTAATGGTTTCTGTAATCACTGACCATTATGAGGCATTTACTTAGTTCATTGTAGGAAAGGTCTTCCATCTTTGTTGTCTTAGGATTGGGGGTACCTACCCCACTTAAAATCCTTGACCTCGGGTTACTTCTGTTGGTATGCAAAGCTTAACCACCTTTTGAGTGCATAATCCATTAGCAGGAACTTTCTATTTTTATTTTTATTGCAGAAATAGCCGGTAGACTGTTTCCAAAGGATGCATCACTGGCTTATTCTGACGTTGATGTTACTGGCACAACTCTTTTCCAAGAGTCGTCTTGGTTTGCTTATGTGGAACATTGGGATGCCTTTAGGTTATGTACCAGATATTTGTGTCTCATGACTCCTTCCTTAAAGTTAATTAGATCTGATTGTCCATAAATGGTTCAACACAGGAGGTGTTTAACTCGCCTAGCTTGGTGGAGTGATGCTTAACTGTGTGAATTTCTGACAGTAGCTCAGATTTCCATTCTTGCAATCTATTGCATATGTCGCTGTAACAGCCCTTTTTACGGAAATTAGGATTCTCTTTGTTGTTCCAGAAGCGACTTTTCCCACAAGCTTTTTCTCAGTCCATTCCAAGTTAGGACTACGAAATCTTATGATCCATCATTATTCCTCATACTGTTATTCTCGTCTTGTAGAGTTTTGTGATCCTTTGACCTTGCAGGTTCACGGTATCCTGCTTCTAATACCATATATCTGTGCTGAAGATCATAACGAGTGACAAAGGATATCTCGAGTACGTCTTCACATCAAAACTTCGATTGGTAGTACTCGGATCCTTACGTCAATCTTGAGGACAAACTTGGCTTTCTTTAACTGGTCAAATAAGTCATCGATTCTGGAATCTGGGTACTTGTTCTTGATGTGATCTCATCATCTGAATTGAGTCAAGGCACATTCTGTGACTTCTTAACAGATAGATCAGATAATCACCAAGGATAAAAGCTTGGTCAGATGAAATATTTCTCTTGTAACTCTGCTAATGGTTTCTTCAATTCTGCTAGTTCAGTGGCTGCCATCTGATAGAAACTCTTGGCTATTGGGAATTCATTCTAAATTTAGCTTAATGAGAATCTCCTTTGTCTTCGTCAGGTAACCTTCTGGGTGACTCTTCTGGGAGACATCTGAGTATTCATGTATTACGAATACCTCTTTTTTTTCTCCAAGGGCTTGGCTTTCATATTGCTTGCCAAGTGGGTAACCTTTGATTTAATTGATTCATAGTCCACTTTAGTCCAAGTCATTGGCGATTGTTCTCGGGTCTCTTTGGGGTCATTTCCAAGGCAAACATTTGTATCCAACAGATCTTTGCCAGTGTTATCATCGACAGGTGACTTGAGCCTCATTCTTGGTGAAGTTCTCTGGCTGTGAGGTTTCCATGATTTGCAGCCATTACTTCCTGTTGCTTGGTCTATATGGGATTTCGGAATTTGAGCTGGGTCAATTGTGATGGCGGCTGAAACTTCTTGCCATTATCTCGACTGTCATTTGATTCGCTTCCTTGGTTAAGCTCTTCTTTATGAGTTGTCGTTTAACAAGTCACTGATGTCTTTCCCATCTTTAGCACTGCCTTATGCAAACTTTCACATTAGTCTGTGATCCTTAGCTGTCGTTGGCCAAACTTTTGATTGGTCTTGACTCGGTGCTGAAACCTCTTTGACGGTGAGTTTTCTTTAGTAGGGGTTTGGGTATAGGTTAGGAGAAGGCTTTTGGAATTAAGCAGCTATTAACCTTTAGTTTTTGTTGTTATCATGTTTGATTTGATTAGAAGCACTCAACCAAGAAACACGGAACAAGGAGCAACAAAATGATCGAATCACACAATCAACACGATTTATTTGTTGTGGGCTGAGGTGTTCACGTGCTACGAACGAGGGTTAAGGCTTAAGGGTGGATATACTATCGATTCTTCCACTGACATCAGAACTTGACCAATAGTCTTTGACCAAAAAGAATCGATGGGGTCATATGACTTGGTCGGTTAAAAGGAAAACTGTTCTCCCAATTTCTGCGTCCAAAGAGCTTCATTGCCTGATTGGTAGAAGGGCATTCAACGATCTTATGTCGGTGGTCGTCCATTAGGTTGGAACAGACACTTCTGATTGCAACCCTTTCCTTGCGGTTGCAAGAAGCAAGGGGTTTTTAAACATAAAAGGGGAAGTTATATGGAAGATTTTGCAATTAGTTTTGAAAATAGTCTTTTTCGAGCACGACAAATCCAAGGTTTTCGTTCTATGGTCAAGTATTGCTCTGATACCACTCTGTCGTACCCCATCTCTGGAGTACTCTGTGCATCATGTACCAGTCCCTGGATCAGTAGCTGATACGCACAGGAACACAGATATGGTAATCACAAGCATACTTCGAATAGGTAAATAGGTATAGTAACTGATATATTGAGCCTTTAGTGGCGGTACGACAAGGATGCAGAAGTATCCAAGTCCTTCCGTCAAATAAAGGCGAAGCAAACACACACAGACAGCGGAAGGCACGACCCAAGCCACAGGCAGACTTGAGAAGCAGAACCGAAAACCAAGGCGTCGTCGTCTCCTACGAAGACTTCTCCTACTAAAAACAATAATCGCAAACGCTGTGAGTACATAAGGTACTTAGCAAACCCTAACACAAGGGGTAAATATATGCAAGGGTATAACCAAAGGATAGGCTGAGGGCTTATCATATCGGCCGAAAAGCCAATTTTATGCAAGGGTTGTTTTTAAAACAAAACAGTTCGCAAACTACAGTCAGGTATTGTCATTAGATTTAGTGGGGTTGGTTGGCCCTGGGGGAGATGCAATACATCCTGCCAGTTCCCCATTTTAAGCGCTGGCAGGAAACCAGCGCACGGCTCCAAACCGGTGTATTCCAAAAACACGCTAAGGATAACTCACACAGAAAAGACTAATCATTGTGTAGCCATAGCTTTCGCGTTGTCCAATACCGTGGAACACAGCTATCCGGATAGATTCTTATCCTCTGCAGAGGTTGTACACTTTCCCCACAAGGTACCCAGTCCTCCCCACTGCCATGGCTTGGACTGGATACTAATGGTTCCGTACCTACTTGACGTCACCACGGAAAAACACCGGCCAGGGGCTTCCATCATCATATAATAAAAAGGCCAAAGGCCATAATTGTCTCCACATGCCGGACCCGATGCCAATCTCATCGAATCTTCTCCTAGGCTTCCGTTGCGACTCCCGCCTCCAGGTGGGTACGGAGTGAACGCTATAGTAGGGTGTGGTTCCAAACCTTTCCCATAAAAGGCTTGTGGTTGGACGAAAGGTGCTAGGCCAGGCGGCACATGAACCGGTCCTTATACGACCGAAGCAAGCATCTTCAATAGCTATCCTCCACGAGGAATAGCGTCCCAGAGATAGCCTCCCCACTGAGGACTATCCCGCTTGCTCCCGTCTAAAACATTCCCCACTATGGGTTGCACTTTATCACCAATCCCACCCATTTTCACATTTACACACACACCACCAAGAACTCACACATTTTAACACAAAAGGATGTGAGCAAGATTAATTAAGTACACGGTGACAGGTCCTAAGCGGCATTTTGATCTAACACATCATTAAAGAATTAATGATGTAGGTTTGTAGGTTTAACAAGGAATCAGGATAAGCAAAAACAAGGCATGGCAATCAACAAGTACGTAGGATATACTAAGCATGTGAATCACTTTTAAATGCCATGCATACTTTATTTTCAAAACAGGCTCTAAATGGGTTTCTTTGCAATCATAGGATCAATATGATCAAAGGGGAGTTAGGGCTTGCCTGATAATCGCTTTCCTAATCTTTAAGTTTTGTCTTGAAGCTTGCATCTTGGTCTTGTCCTTGAGTTTGGATTCCTCAGCAGGTCTTTGAATTTTCCTGGCTCTTCCTCTAATCTCGCGTAATCTAACGCATAAAAATACTACGCATAAATATACTACCGCAAAAGAAAATAAAGAGCGAAAAGAGCCGAATAAGATCCAATTAACTCCAATAAAACCGATAGAAAGCAAATGAAGAACAAAAGACTCAAAACACGGATGATGCATGCAGTTTTACTTTAACAAGGTTTTGTTACTTTAAAAAGGCCATTAGGGGTGATGCATCGTACTCTATGGCTTTTGGTGTAATGAGAGATGCTAAACACGAAGAGAAGAGCATGAATGCATGAAGTGACGGGGACAGCGTGTGTACGTGTTCTTCGTACATTCGTAGCACTAGCCTTCATACAGGTAGTAACCTATATAAAGGCTTATGCAACACGTGTACAAAGTACAAGGTGTGTCAGCTTAGGGCTCCTATACTTTATATCGTTAACTAATGATGACTTAGCTATTAATTACTTACTAGATTGATTAATACTAAAACTATTATTTATTAAGTTGGTTATCACGCGTCGGACGCATGACGATGGTACGTGTACGTGAGCATGTATGACATGAATGCACGACTGCAGATAAAACACTAAGATCAATTAAAGACAACTAAAAATTAAGATAGCAACGAAACAATAACTCCAATAAGAGCCAATAAAAGAGCACTTATAAAAGAGGACGATGAATTGGTAAGACTTTGGTAAGGATTTGGAGATAACACTGGAGTAGGTGTTGCTGGCAAGGTTGGGTTGAGTTTGATTGAGCGATGGTATATTAAGGTTAGGTTCGGAGTTGAGTTCGTGATAGAAGGAGGTTGTTGGATTTTGAAAGGAAATGACATAAAAGATATATCGTTAGATTTAATGCTAGCGAGTGAATGTGTGGATGTGCGATACAAGGATGAAGCGGGGTTGTGATAAGGAAAGTATTAGACTAAATGGTACCACAAGATTGGTTAGGTGTAGGTGGACAATGATTGCGATGTGCGAGATTGACGTCACATGATTGCCACAAAATGGATATAACAAGTGAGAGGGAAAATCAGGGTATTGATGATTTTTAGATCGATTTTGGTGCTCCAAGAATGGTACCATGGGGTACTTCGCGTTTCTACGAACGCGTGAGCGCAAGAATCGCCCAAATCGGAGTCATGGTTGAAAAGATATGAACTTTTGAAGTTCTAGGGGCTTATTTGTAATTCAGAGGATTCTCATGTAATTACAGAAAGGTTCTAAGGGCTTAAAGAGAATTACAGAAAGTTCTAGGGACTTATCTGTAATTATAGAAAAGTTTGGGTTTTTTTTCGTAAAAAGGTAGGGCTAAAACATAATTACAGAAAAGCTGGAGGGTTTATCTGTAAAGGGGCAGGGTCCGGGAATTTCCTGGGATTTTTGGAATTATTTTTGTATTGAAAATTGTTTATTGCGTGGTGCTGACGCAATAAAGGTGGGAAATGGTTTAAAATAAATCGAGAACCCGGTGGACTGGGTCCACGGGGTCCATGGACCGGGGATGAGCGGCGGTCCATCGGTCCACCGTGGACCGGGACGCGTGCGCGCGGCGGCGGCTCACCGGAAGCCTTGCCGCCGCCAGGCTAGGGTGGACGGGGAGACGTGGGACCTTGTCACGGAGGACGGGAGGGTGATGGCGGAGCCGGGAGGCACACGTGTCGACGACGACGGCCATCGGAGCGGAGGCGACGGGTCGCCGGAGACGGGCAGCGCTCCGGTGAGCGAGGGGAAAGAGGTGCGCGTGCGGGGAAGTGGGGAAAGAGAGGGCGCGGAAGAGAGAGGAGAGTGAGGAGATCTTCACCTCGTGCTCAGCGAAGTCGGAGGAGGCCGAGAGGTGGCCAGAGCCGGGGAAGGGGACGGCGACGAGGAGCTCGTCGTCGATCTCCTTGGACGGGATGCGGCTGTGAGAGCCGAGGGCATGCTGTCGGTGTTAAGAAACAGGCCGACAAGTAAATTTGTAACTACGGCGCCTGACGATCTTCTATGATGGCGAGGGTTTTGCGAGAGAGGCAAGGTTTATACTGGTTCAGGCCATTGATGCCCTACGTCCAGTTCGTGAGTGGTTCGTGTTTCGACTTGCAGAGGGGAGCTACAAGTGTTGACGAGGGAGGAGGAGAACTCCAAGCCTCTTCCTGTGTATTTCTATGTCTGTGTTCGTCTATCTATCCGGGGATCCGATCCCTTCGCCTCACGCACCCAGCTCTCCTCTTATAGTCAAGGAGTGAGCCGGTTTACAAATGGGAACGGGGCTTTCGAGTTGTGGGCTAGCGCGGCTACACGCCGCACTAGTCTGAACCCTAGCTGCCACTGTGGCCCTAGTCAGGCGGCGTCCTGTCAGCCCGGTCGCCGGGCAGGTGGTCGAGATGTCAACCCAGACTGTCGCGGCCGTCTTGTCGCCGGTCCGGTCTTCGTCCCTGTTCAGGGTGATGATGATGTCGTAGCCATCCCGCTGCTGTACTCGAGGTGTCAGGCGGCGCCGCGAGATGGGACGGGTGCCACTGTGCGGGTCACATCGCGTGCCTGCAAGTATATGAGTCGCTGGGTAGAGTTAAGGCTCCCCAGCTACTCGTCGTAAATGCCTGTCCTCCTTGTCAGAGGAAAATCTTCTCGACGAAGTCTCCCAACTCGGGGTCGGGCGAAGCGCGGCTTGTGGGCCCGCCCGACTGGGAGTCGGGCGAGGCGAAGTTCGGGGCCCCACCCGACTCGGGGTCGGGCGGGGCGGAAGTCGTGGGCCCGTCCGACTGGGGGTCGGGCGAGGCGGAGTTCGTGGACCCCACCCGACTCCGAGTCGGGCGGGGCGGAAGTCGTGGGCCCGTCCGACTGGGGGTCGGGCGAGGCGGAACTTGTATGTGCCCTCGGGGTCGGTCGTGGGCCCCTCGCGCGCTCTGTTGTCATGCACCTGTTCCTGTGGGCCCTACACAATCAAGCTGAGACGGTTAGCGGGATTAAGTATCCTAGATCAGGATACCCTGATTTGGGTATCCGTCACATGCCTAGGTGGCTCAGGGCTCGGGGAGGCTTGGTGAGGGAGAAAAAGAGGAGGGGGAGCATCCATGGCGCCCGGAGGGGCTCGCCGGAGGATGAAGAAAGGGGAAGAAGAGGAGAGGAGGGAGAGAGAGTTCATGGGCGCGGGAGAGAAGGGGGTCTCGGTCCATTTGTAGGCAGAGATGACGGGGGCGCCAAGGCAGCGGTGGAGTAGCGGCCACGGCGTCGCCCGACAGCCGGGGTGAGCGGCGCGGGTTCCACGCGGCAGCGTCGCGTCGGACGGGATGGGTCGGAGGAGGACGAAGGAGACGCTGACAGCGCGGTCCCACGCGTCAGCCAGAGAGGAGGGAGGAGGCGGGATGGGCTGTGGTGGAGTGGGCCGGAGCGGCGTTGGGCCGGAAGAAAAGGAGCGAGGCCCAGTGCGGAGAAAGAAGAGAAAAAGGAGAAAAAGAGAAAAAAGAAGTTGGGCTGGCTAAGATTCGGCCCGAAAGGAAAAAGAAAAGGAAAAAGGTTCATCTTTTTCTAGGATTTGAATTTGAAGAGATTTCAAATTCAAACAAAAACAAAGGTTGATCAAACACTCAAAACAAATCAAATAAAACACAGAAATGCATATGGTGAAATTTTATGCAAGTTTAAAATTCAAAAATTTGAAATTCAACTTGGGATTTAATCCTACTTTGATTTTATTTGTTGTAAACTCAAAAAGCTTCAAATTTTTAGTACATTATTTAAATGAAAGCAACCACTTGAGCACAAGTTTTATATTTCAAAATTTTCAGATTCAAACTAGGTTTGATTTATTTAGTGAATTTTATTTTGAAAATTCATTTCAAGGTGAGAGGTTGGAAAAAAAAATTAATTTGGAGTGATTTTTATTCCTTTTTATTTTTCTTTTCTTCTTTTCTTTATGGCTCCAAAAGTAGGGGTGTTACAACAGGTTTCATTAATTTTTGGTAATTAAATGTGGTCTGTGTGATTGCTAACTTTGGATGGACTGTTTGCGACACCTGTGTGAGCTTCTATCATGTGACATCAAATCACCTGCTCCCTAAATTTAACCGAGCTTTTTCTTCATGATAGAAGGCCCGCTCTGCAGATTTCAGACCTTGAGATACGTGGCACTAATCGGCAACCTGCTGCGCACAGTGAGGAAGGAGTTTTCCTGCAGGACGCCTGTGATCGATTGTCCAGCTGGCAGCAATTAAGGTAAGAGTTGTGCATTCAGCATTGTTGACATTCTGAGTAATATATCTTCTTAGTTGCTGAGAGTTATTAAATGCCTGTCCCGATTGATTTATCACAAAGGGTATTGACGTTGTCACCATGAACTTTGTATAGACAGTGCTTTTATGTTTTCCATGAACTGGTATGGGCCTAATCGCACATGCTCCGTAGAATAGCAAAAATAGCAAGGGAAAGTGGATTAAATAGTACTCGATGCTATTTTCTACTAAATAAAAAGATCACAACTTGTGAGCATGCATAATCTTCTACTCGTGTAGAATATGAAATTGGTTAGATATGCTGGCGTCCACATGTTATAAGTGTGCACAAAACTGAAACAATTTTTTTTAAAAAAATCTCTGCAGACCTGCAATGTACTCTCTTCAACTTTTTTTATATGACGTTGGTTAGTTCAAGGTTACCAACGTCATATAACAAAAAACGGAGGTAGTATATAATTTGATTACTGGACTTGGCATAAAATTTATCATGGCAATATTCTAGATCTTTTGCATAAGAAAATATGTAACGACACATAAGCCCATATCATCAGGACACACATCAGGACACACGCTTATGCTCAGGAAACATTAGTTTGAAAACACCAAGTAGGTTATCGGTATGCAACAGAAAGAAATTTGGGATGATAAGAACAAAATCAGTAGACCTTTCAACAATCCTATGATTTCTTTCATGCTTTAGGATGGTTGGGTTATTAAAGTTTGAAGAATTGCCGCTACCTGCTACAGCCCACCATGATAAAGCTGTGTAGGGGGGGGGGGGATCGGCTCACTCATCGGGAGGAGGAGAAATATCTATATACGAAGCAGTGCAGGAGCCAACTGAACAAAATAATGGCATTGGATTAATTGTGGTCTTGAGTGACCATAATCCCATCAGTTGCAAACAGGGTACGATGAGGGGGAAAAAGTACTAATTCGAAGGACCGTTTTATTCAGAAGTTGCATGTAGGAATGAAGGAAAGAAATTGGAGCCATCATATAGCAGTTGGTAGTGATTTATAGAAATATTAAATTGAGTTATGTCACGCAATAGATTGAATGCAGCGTAGAATCATGCATAAAAAGGTATTGAATGGATATAAACACTGCATCCTTGGTGATAATAGAGAGTAATGCTAGACATAATGGTCTAATGAAGAGTGCAGGTTAAGTTGGCAGGCACTGCCGCTTCACGTGGGGACGGATTGAATTTAAACGAATGGCTAGATGGGATTCAAAGGTCACGATCAGACGGTGGAAACAAAAAAAGATGATCTGTGGCTGCATGAGAGTTGAGAGAAATGAGTTAATGACGTGTAGTAGTTGCACTTTTAAATAATACTAGGTGATACCCCACGCGTTGCTGCGGGAACTTTTAAGCTAAAAGATGTGGAGACATACAAAGTTTGAAAATATATATGGGATATAGAAAAGAATTAGAGTGGTTATCCTTCTGGTGAGGGTTGAAAGAAGTAAAGAAAGTATGGCTGCCATTTTCGTGCTTTCAATTTTGTAGTAAATATATGAAAATTCAGAAACAAACAATCAGCAAAGAAAGAGAGCATTTAACACCTGCAGTCAGTTATGACATGAATTTGGAATATTATAATATCATCATTATGCTTTCCGTGATGTGATACTCTTATACTATGGCTCTGCCTGACCAATTAACACTGTGGCTCTTCGTGACCAATTAGGGTGGCCTTGGACATCTAAAACCTGTGAATTTCCATCTGTAGTAGCATATTTTTTTTTAGAAAAAAAGGTAAATTCTGCGTGAACAAAATTTTGTGTCCGTTGATCAAATCTGCTATGACAAAGTAAAGAAATTGTTTAACTGGAAGTGGACAGAGCTTTCCTGTGTAGTCTTGATTGCATAAGGCTGACTTTGGCTATCTTGCAGAAGAATGTTCAAGGTCTGGAAATACATGCAAAGAACAATATCAGATGAAAAATTTATAATTTTGCAAATTAGTTACTGCTCATGCAAATGCCTACACATCCTGGTATCTTGACATACACTGAAACAAATGTCTTTCTAGCCGGAAAGAAAATACTCCTATAACAGACCTTGAAGATGACAGGGAATTAAAATATAGGAGAAACAAATGAAAAGAAATGAACGTGTAGTGAATCCTACATTCCTCATGCCTTCTTTGATGAAGTATATGAGTGCGTGCATACTAAGATGAGTTACACTGGCGGACGATACGTTGTGGACATGCAGTGTAGCTCTACTCTCCCGCATCGTTCATCGAAGAGCACATGCAGTTTCAAGGGACAGCATCATGCACCGGATCAGGAGAGTAGAAATTGGAACAGATAGCAGCTCATATGTTGACTGGTTTCACCGCTTAGCCTTGCTGATGGTGCTCCGTCCTTTATGTAGGGGAGTGAGTGAGCCGTTTCTGAAGACGAAGCAATGGAATTAACTGAAGGAAGAGGTGCGTATTGGACATCGGCCTGATTAAATGCCGTTAGTGGTAAATAGGATGACAGAAGTTATAGTGTCTTAGTGGAGAATATATGACATAGGATGACAGAAGTTATAGTGTCTTAGTGGAGAATATATGACATGGGTAAGCATGAAGAAGATTATATGGGGAAGTGATTGCTGGGCGATTACAATCATTAGTACCAATAATAAAAATGGTGCCTTGATTACTGTTATTATTGTCTTCTCTCTCTCGGTACTCCATGTTAATGGAAAATGTGAAGCGCCTGCTCAGGGAGCATTATATAGGGGCCAAATCAACTATTGGTTGGTTCGAAGGTGACGGACGTGATGCACTGTTGACAGCAATCCAATGGTCGAAACGTTTCAGATGAAGTGGCACAACGTGGACGCAGAGAAATATCATTTAATGCTTTTTAGTTGGTTGCACTTATAAAGAAATAGTAGATATATAGATAAGTGCAACGAGGTTTCGACTACTTTCATGAACACTTCCACCACGTGGCCCGAAGAATGCTTATCAGATTCCTGTGTAGGTTGCAGCTATTCATTTCAAGATTTTCGCTCATTTGTAGTGTAATAATGGACACCAGCAATATTTTGAAATGAAAGCAACAAATTTCTTACTGGTTACTTTTTCTTGCGTTATAACAGTTGATCTATGCATTGATTAAACTTCCCGTGGTAATTAAGCTCATTTGCACGGTCACATCTCTCATGGTAAGTTTGCTGCTGAATTCATTACTACTTTTAGAAGTTACAGACATAACTGACCGCGCGGGTACATTTTGTTTTTCAATTGCCAAAGACATTGGACGTGGATACTTTACTGAACCGTGGCTAATGACCATTTAGCTCAGTTTTATTATGAATGCGGGGCACTTTAATTTCAGCAGGAGATATAATGCAACTATGCAGGTTAGTAAGGCTGACGGACTTATCCAGAGACCGCAAGTATTGGAACATGTCCGTGGCATGTCACATGTACAATCAGGCCACTTTTGTCCATCTGCCGCTATAATTTGCCAACAGCGGATCAGCCACTGTATATATCTATGATTGTGCAAAAAGGTCTAAATCTATGATTTGACTATGTAGAAAACTTGATTTGCATTAAGATTTTGGTACTCAGATGAAAACAGCTAGGTAACATAGTTTATTTTTTAGCCATGTCAGGGTGACAACTGACAGAGAGGAAAGAGCTAGTTTTGGATCTAACAAATAAATTGGGGATATGATTTTTAGAAATAGATTCTTGATCTGAGATGACTTATTTTGTCTTCTGAGTTCGGAGATAGGAAGTGAATTCATAAAGAAGATGTAAAGCATGTGGCCAGGGCAGTACAAATATATTCGTCCAAGTATGCGGCATTGGATTCTCTTGACCGCCCAAATATCTTCATTTTGATATATTCCAGACTCTCATTATATGCGGATCCGCATGCCATCTAAAGACTATTGTTATCTTAAAAAAGGCTACTAACATAAGAGCGTTTCTACCATTACAATCATATCGGGAAACCGCATTTCTAGGACTAGTCAAATTTCAAGAGCATTTAAGTCATAATATTATTTTCATTTATGTGTATCTTACTTTTTTTAAGTTTAAAATGAGCATCCAAGTTTGCTTATAAGGTGATGAAATCATCATGTAATCTGGGAAAACAGATACAAAAGTGTCCATAAAATTATTTTATTAGTTACTCAACATTGACAGAATATAAAAAATCAATGCCACTTTATGATATAAATGACAAAATTGCAAATCGTGGAAGCCAGCAAGCTGGCTGATTCGAACGGCGAAACCAATCCATCATGCTACGGGAAGAATCTGCACAACAGCCTATAGAGTGGTGTTGCTATAGAAAACACTTAAATTATTTATTATTGCCACTAGATATAAAGGACAAGCATGCTACTGTTTACCTACTGTATAGCAAGGACAGTAACTGGCCTCTTGCTATCGATCAGCTTGTCTCTTGTGGAGATATGTTATATAAAGTTCCCAATTTAAACAAGTACAGGTGCTATGCCAACTGTATAGCAAGTACAGTATGCTATCATATAGTACAAGTGTTCACTGATGACAAGGACCAGCCAAAAACACTCATGCACATGACCTGTCTAATCAGCTACATATAGGATATACCCTCTCGGTTTTAAAATGTAAGCATTTGTTGACTTTTGAATCTCAAGTTTGACCGTTTATCTTATTATTATTACTTTTTGTGAAAATATGAAAAAATAATGTATCATGTTTAAAATATATGTAAGGATAAAACAAATAGTAACAAAATAAATAATATTTTATAATTTTTTTGAATAAAGCGAACGGTCAAACATGAGACCCAGAAGTCAACAAATGCTTACATTTTAGAATAGAGGTAGTATGTAGAAAAACAAGATTCACAAGTTTGCACCTACCGATGTTGCCGAATCTTTTAATGCTGACAAATCTGGAATGAAAACATAATTTGACCATCCAATAGTAAAAAGGTTACCCTCGTGACACCAACCATCGTCACAGCACATCGATACATTTATATAATTGTCAATATTATTTAATATACGGTTCTTTCCTACCAAACCGGAAGAGAATCTTTTTGCTATCTACTCCCTCCAATTTCATATTTTCTTCTGTTTGAGAATGTCCTAAATCAAACTTTTTAAGCCTTGACTGTAGCTATTTTTTATGTGTTAAAGTAATTTAGAAATATGAAAATGATATGAGTATATTCGTATTAAAACATGGTTTCATAAAAATAAACTTTATCTATATTTTATAGCAAAATAGTATTAGTCAAAGTTTTATTTTGGAGATTCTGCGAACATCCCAACGTCAAGAAATATGAAACCAAGGGGGAATATGTAACTATGGAAATAATATAATATGTCATTACAACTTTTATGGCATTACAAATTTTACGGTTAATTAGAAATATGCCATTACAACTTTTCTTGTTATGAAATAAACCACCACAATTCGGAAATCGGTCCAGTGCCATTTTGTACACATCTGATGTGTTTGGTTGTATCTGTATTTTCGTATGTACTAAAATGACCCTGTCTTCAACCTTGCTCCGGCCCCAATTTCTTCCCCAGCTCTATGCTAAACCAGAAGTTCGTCGCCTACTGCTCCGTGTCCAAAAAGAGCTCATTCTTCTACCCTGCTCCAACCCTTCCGACGCATCCATGTCAGCCATGCACCACCACCGATCAAAGCATGGACCTCTCGGCTCCCAAATGCAAAGAACGACAGCGGAGGTGGCTTCAACTCGATCCCGTGCTTCCCCAATCCTGCAGGCAATTGCAATTACATCACACAAGAAGCAAGCTGGATAGCCTAGACGCTAATTGTGTTTGGTACGAATGCATTAGAGGTTGCACGGGTGGGGATTTAGTTGAGCTATCAGCTTGGTACGAATGCATCTGACGCCGCATCCGATGATGAACTCATCCATGATCCATCCAGGCACCCACCACCGGCACCGAGCGAGCACCTGAACTGGAGAAGTTGTGCACCGTCGATTACCTCCTCCGTGGCCGTCCACCTGGCATCCCCAGGGAGCAGCGATGTGGTGAGGGGTATCTCAGACCATACAAATATACAGTCGTCTGCAGGTGGGTCCAAAGCACTTTGAGACGTATAAAATGGCATGTTTTGAATTTAGACGAAATTGTAATGGCACCTATCCGATTTCATGAATTGTAATTGTATGTTTCAAAACTAAAAAGTTACAATGGCACATATCTAACTAACCCTATAATATAGTTCCTCCAAAATGTGACTGGGTGCGATTTCAAATAATATTTGCTAACAAATAATCTCTCTTTGCGACCATAAACACAACATTTAAGAAGTACATTTAATTTTTCTAAACTTGGATTCTACAGTAGGTTAATTCTTAAATTAACTGTAGTCAGAGATCAAGGGTATTTTTGTCTTTATGAGTGTATGCTTCTGTATAACAAAAATCAAAGAAGCAGCATTTATTTTTTTTAGAGTGAAAGGGAGCTTTCTTCCCCAGTCTCATCCAGAACGGACCAAAATATTCAGAGTTTACATTCAGAACGCTCAAACAAACTTATGCATTACAGCACACAACCCGGAACACGAAACATAGTCTACCTCAGAAATACACTTCACTCAACTACTAAGCCTAATGAACTCCAAGCCCACACTACGTCAGGTCAGGCCTTTAGTAACACATATATGTGTTACTAAAGTTAAGAAAAAGTGTTACAGAGACCTATAGTAACACAAAAAATAAGTGATGCATATGCTGGTGTTACTAGAACAAATTCTAATATAACACATATATGTGTTACTATTTGTGAAAAAATATGTTACAATAATAATATAGTAACACATGTGAATGTGTTACTATGTTTAATAAAATGTGTTACAATATTAATGTAGTAACACAAATAAAAAACAAAAAAATAGTGGCTGCTAGGATTTGATCTTAGGACCTCACCTTCGTTAAGTTGCTCAGTTTCCACTACACTACACATGCATATATGACATGAAGTTATCATTAATTGATTTTAACTTCCAAATTATTTGAATATATGTTACTATAGAGCAAAAAAAGTGTTACTACGGCTTGTTGTAATACATAACAGTAACATTTAATTGTGTTACTATGAGTTCTAGGCTTGCAATGTTTAGACACATTGATATCTTTGTAACACTATACTTGAAACACACATTTTGTGTTACTAGAATAATTATCTGTAACACATAACAGTAACATTTATTTGTGTTACTATGAGTTCTAGGCTTGCTATGTTTAGACAAATTGATATCTTTGTAACACTATACTTGAAACACACATTTTGTGTTACTAGAATAATTATCTGTAACACATTTTTACAAATGTAACATTTGTGTTACAAACACACTCAGTAACACAAATGCTTGTGTTACTATGAAATATTCTTGTAACACATTCTTACTTGTGATACAGATATGTGTTACAAAATCCATGTTTTGTAGTAGTGCCAGGGACTCGCTCTGCTCAGCAATCTTGGACATCTTGATCTTGATTCCTCCCGTTTTGTGGCCGGACATCAGGTAGTCGCCCTGGCAATTGGATTGTCGTCCTCATGTGTTTCTTCAGGGAACAGGCAAAAAGTTTCATCTCTGCTTCTTTTTGTGCGGAGTACAGCACCTTCCAGACCTGTATCATCCCCAGGACTCTTTCCCAGGTCAGGTTCAAACTTTTCCACTGCAAATCACAAAAATACAAATCATTTCTAACTTTCCAAATGCTCCATAGTATAGCAGAACTAATGATGTTCAGAGATAAATTCTTTTTACTACTCAACCATCGAGTAGCAATCTTTTCATAAGAATCTCCAACATTAGTTCCTACTATGGCAGACATTTCAACCCACAGCTGTTTTTGCAACGACACAGTCAAAAGAGAGGTGGTGAACCGATTCTGTCTCATCACAGAACAGATACCTTGGATCCTCTACTTTTTGTCTTTTTTTCAGGTTGTCTCTAGTAGAAATTTTATTCTTAGACATCAACAACAGGAATACATGTACTCTAGGAGGAACATGAATACTCCAAATGCTAGGTAGAAAGACTGGGATAACCCCTCTGAAACTATTTATTTTATACAAAGATTGCAAACTGTAAACACCATTGTAATCTAATTTCCAGATCAGATGATCCTCCTCACCAGAGAAGGTTAAAGAAGAGGCTATTTGACAGAGCACATCCCACATATTCATGAGTCTCTGGTCAAAGCAGCATGTATTGTCTTTAGACCCTTTCCTTGAACTACCCGCAAAAGTTATATGGGAGGGAAGACCCTTGCCTTAAACTACCCGCAAAAATTACAACAGCATGCATTATTACTTTATTATTGCTATCCATAGTAAACGCGGGAGGTATACAGTTTCGAAAACCATTTTTTAGAAACGGGAATATTTTTTTTTCGCAAACAGTTTCGAAAACTAGTGCCCCACAAGTCAGGGAAACTAATACTGCATATTCTGGTTGGCCCGCAGATCAGAGACTCAATCATCCTATCTGCGCGCTATAAAGAGGAGTCCACCATGCAGCAGGCAGCTCGGAGCATACACGCCTTTCCCAGACCAGTTCGCCGGAGATGATCCAGTACGTGACCGTGGTCGCGGCCTAGGCCTCTCTGGGGAGAGCCCTAACATGGGGGGAGGCAGCTTGGTTCCGGTACACCGCAATGATGCCGGACTACTGCCTCTACCTTCACAGTCTCATCAACCTCCTCCTCGCCTACACGCTGGCGCCGGTGCCCGCCGCGCTGCTCGAGCTCTGCTTGCCGGGGGGCTATCACGCTCGCCTGCGCGAGCTGGCGAGCGATTCTCGCGCACCTCCTGCCAGGGGCGAAGCCAGGTTCAGGCCAACCTGGGCTCCGGCCCCCCTTGGTCTGCTATTTTCTTTGAGAAATGAACAGTAACAAAGCAATTAAAACCATTAATCACCACGTTAATCAGCTACATAATTCAATACGGCCATCCCTTCCTGCTGACTCTGGCTTCGCCACTGCCTCCTGCGCCGTCGCGCGGCACCGCGTACTACTGTCCCGTCTGTGCGGCTCTGGCGTTCACGAATTTCTTCATGGGCCGAGACGCACAAAAGGCCCATTAGTTTATATTGCTTCAACGTGTCATTTTTGTTTTTGTTTTTCACGCGAATGAACTTCTCTGTTCCCTGTATTTCAATGCTGATGCTCTGATTTTTTTTTTTTTGATAATACGCAACTGTATTTCTAGATAAGGAAAACGTACAAGTACACATACAAGTACACGTTACACATACAAGCACGAACTGAAAGGATACGGGAACAGCTGTCCCAACCATCTAGCACAGAAGCCCCTCACAAAAACACAAATTACAACCAGGCCCCTGGGCACTGTGCAAGCCGAACTCTCCAGAGCTCTCCACCACCGGACGCCGCCATCGACGAATCGACCGCCGCCGTCGATGAGGAAGCCAAGGAAGACCACGAATCGGAGAAACCCCGTCGCACGAAGGCTTTGAAATGAGCCGCAATCCAAATAGGCAGAGCCGCAGGTCCATCGGCCGGGGACGCACCCCGAGCCTCGCCGACCCTGGACCGGAACTCGCCATCGACGTCGACCGCCGAAGGGGAGCCGGGCCCGATCCAACCTCCTTCTTGCCACTGTAACCGCAGCCGTCGCCGTATCCTTGACCAAAAGCGCCGCCGGCATCGTCCCGTCGCCGAGATGAGACGAGACCGAGCCGCGCGGACTCCTACAGAGGAGCCAGTCGAAGCCGACTCCACCTCCACACGCCCGCCGCCGGCACCGGAGCTGAGCACCAACGAGACGAGGTTGAGCAGGGGAGGACCGAAACCAGACAAACGCCGACGCCATCGCCTCGCCGCCGTCAGCCGGAACCCTAATCCTAGAAAAACTAGGACCTAAACTAGACAACTACCCTAATAGCAGCTAGACTACTCGCCGGACGGCGGCTCCGCCGATCTCCCGACCCTCCAGAGCCCAACGGGCTGCCGGGGGAGGGGGAGAGCGAGGGGAGCCGCCGCCGGACCGCGGGCGCCTGAGATTCGCCTCTCTCTCCTGTAGCTGGTGGAAGACGCTTTGCTCTTTGCGTTTTGGCTCCGTGCCGCTGCTTCTGATGCTCTGACTTGATGAAGCATGTGAGTTGATAAATACCTTCTGAAACTAATAGATGAAAATATATGAAACATATATATAGGCTAAGAGGTGAAACAAATCCAAATGCTTACTTAGAAAAAATAATTTTTTTCACGTTAAACAAGAACAAATTGATATTACTGGAACAAATAGTTCTCATGCGGAACATATGGACTAACTAGATGGAACAATCTATATGCCTACTGGAACAAATATTTTTCTCATTTCGAACACATGGATTAACTACGTGGAACAAATCGATATGAATACTGGAACAAATAGTTCTTATGTGGAACACAGGGACTAACTAGGTAGAACAAATCTATATAACTACGGGAGCAAATAGTTTTCTTATGTGGAACACAAGGATTAACTATGTGGAACAAATCGATATGAATACTGGAACAAATAGTTCTTATGTAGAACACAGGGACTAACTAGATAGAACAAATATATATAACTACTGGAACAAATAGTTTTCTCATATGAAACACAAAGATTAACTACGTGGAACAAATCGATATACTGGAATAAATAGTTCTCATGTGGAACATGAAGACTAACTAAGTAGAACAAATCTATATTCTTACTAGAACAGATAATTTTTTCATGTGGAAGACAGAGATTAAGAGGAGGAGAAGGCGCCGTGCCTAGCTGATTTTTTAAATAAAAAGAAGGTCATGTCTAGCGACAGCGGTGGAATCGGGATATCAGAGCCGATCAAGAAAAAATCGCAACAAAGCGTGTGGGGCGATGCGATGACGACGTCATGGGGGTGCGTACGTGAATCCATGTGAAACTTCAGTTACGTAACGACCGATGAGGTGTGCGAGAGCTGTCGGGGCCTCGCGTACGCGAGCCCGATGATTCCCGCTGCTTGCCGGCGAAACTGACCACGCCGTACAAGTTGCAGCCCCGCGTGCGGCTATCGCCGGCCGCCTTCCTCCGCTGCTACATGGACACGGAGCGCGTCCTAGTGCCCCTCACCATTGGCCCACTCTACACTCACACACATTTACAAGTTGATTCTATTGATTTACGATATATATACTCTCAGAGTTAATGATCTCCATCACCGTGCAGATGGCCGGGATCCGGATGGGGCTGCCGCTGCCGTCAGCGACGGAGGTGGCGGCGCAGCTAGTGCTGTACCTTCTTGTGGAGGACTACCTGGGCTACTGGTTCCACCGCATGCTGCACACCGACTGGGGCTACGACAAATTCCACCACATCCACCACGAGTACACGGCGCCCATGGGTTTCGCCGCGGCGCACTCGCACTGGATCGAGCTGCTCATCCTAGGCTTCCCGACCTTGGCCGGCCCAGCCATGGTGCCGTGCCATATGACCACATTCTGGCTCTGGTTCATTATCCGTGGCGTCGTCGCCATCGACACACACAACGGGTACCTCATCTTATTTGCTACTCCTTGCTTTTGTAGGTGAGCTGAAATCTGACCGGCCTGCGTGAGATTGTTGTACTTGCATGCAGGTTCAACTTCCCCTTCAGCCCAAGCAGGTTTATTCCGTTCTATGGAGGCGCAGAATTCCATGACTACCATCACTATGTTGGGAGACGAAGCAAGAGCAACTTCGCTCCGGTTTTCACCTTCTGTGATTATATATATGGGACCCGAAATGTATGCTACTGTTTTTCCATCTTCAGAACAGTTTATAATATCTTCATAAAATAAACCAAGTTTGCGCATCATAAGAACTGATATCGATGGCACATGCATTTTTACTGACATCCCAAAACCTGTCTGTTGTTTCAGGGTTATAGCTACCATAAGGCAAAACTAGCGAAGGTATACCTAGCTCTTGCATATATACTGACATCTCCTTCTAATTTATTAGCACGTCAGAATGATAAGTACTATATTTTGGAAAATATAGATACTATCTAAAATCGCAAAATAATTAACCATCAGTTATTCGATACACTGTCATATGGATTCAGCTTTAAAATCTCTAACCAATCCAAATAGGTCAGCTCTTGCTCGAGTTTTTACAATTAATCGACCTTTTTGTAATCCTCTGAAGTACAACTCTGTTTTCAGTATCTTCTTGGTGGATCCAAACAGACCGTAATTATATATCCCAATTTTTCCAGCTAAACGATATGAAGAAATATGAGGCTGAAAAAGGAGGGTGCGATGCATTCGACAGCAGGGGACAAGATTAGACTGCAGCTTCACCGCCACTGTAGACTGCCTTATCCGGCTGTTCGACAAGCTCTTACCCAGTGTCGGCACTATTTTCACATATGTAGTACTCTCCATTACGTTTTACACAAATAAATTCAAAGCAGCTAATAAGGTTGTTTAGAAATATTCAGCATGTACTACCTACCGGTATTTTGGTTATGTACTTTTTGCTACTAGTTTTGTTATTTTTAAACAGGCTACCTCTTGTAATTCTCATTAAAATAATAATATATAAATAAATACTATGCCCATCACCTTGGGTCATGTTTTTCCTTGATTGATGTACATGTCAAGATCTATATTAACCATTAAGAAAGAAATATTAGGGTAGATAAGGTGGTGGCAGTCCATTAGGGGTCGATCGGTACAAGAGTGGCCTGGTCGAAAATCTGCTTTTATATATGAGCTGTGCTGCAGCCCCAACATTTCAAGAAATGTGAATGTGTTAAATGGGGACTGTTCCTTTTGTATGACAGATTCTTCAAAGTGAAATCAAATTGTACATCTAATAAGTAAACCATAAATAATAATAGAAACAAAATAATTAATGCACCCAAAATCATATATAATGTACAGCTAAGTTAACAACATATGATCATCTTTGATAATGATGAAGGGTATGAGCATGACTTCTAATAACTTACATTGAAAGTTCGTCATCCACAAGGACTATCAAGGCAATGCAATGACATGTCACATATGTTGACCACTGCAACTGTGCATCTAAGTTAATTAGTTTTTTTGTGAATAAATAAGTTGATTAGTTTGCAAAAGGGTACGGTGTCATCTATGATAGATAGTCTCTGCATATTTAAATATATGACTATTTGCCTAAGATTCAACCAACGTTGGATTGTATCAATATATGGTTTTCACAAAACAATTTCAAAAATAATCCTATGTGTTATATTAGCCTTTAAAAAGAACATGCATAATTTTATATTTTTAGATTATAAAACGTGTAGGGGTCTAAAACTATACTGTCTTGACTTTGGTGGTTCATTTGTCCCAACTGGCCTCATCTTTTATTATTTATTCCTACCCTACAAGCGTCCGGTCAGAGTTCATGAATGAGGAGGCAATGTTCGTGACACAATGGGTACGGCATTAATCAACTTACCCTGATGTAGCTGTTGTTTGATGTGATGCGCCCATCACAAGAATGGTCCATTCTGACTAGACAACCATTGCTATGGTTGTGAAATCTTAGATTTGGGTTTGGGGGGGGGGGGGGGGGGGGGGGGGGGGTGTAAAAATAATGGATCTAGCTATGATTGGATCAAGCAACGGTGTCAGTGTTGTCACGTCCCTTTTTGGAAGCGTGTGGTCAGATTTAAGATAGTGTGGATCAAACGATGGATGTAGCCTGTGAAACAGCTCAATTTAACCTCTTTCTTGTTGTGGTTAGATTGAGGGTGCGAATTAGAAGTTATGGATGTGGTGTATATTGCTTAAAGATTTTTTTTTTGTTGCTCTCTTTCTTCATGCCTTTTTGCCACAAGGAATTGAGCTTTTTTCCTGTTCAATGGTTAGATGCATCTACACATTTTTTTCTAGAATACATAGGAGAACTGCGTATCATTTCATTAAAATGAGTAGATGCATCTAAAACAAAGCAGAGGAACTATATAAGAATTATTCTTTTTTCTAAGAAAATAAAGAACAACCAGTCAGAACCTATCTGGCTCTGCCCACCAACCAGTAGTTTTATGTTTCCTTTTCTTTCGTCGTCTTGGCGATCTTTCTCTTCAAAACATATCTTTCGGCGTGGTCTAAATATAAGTTACCAATAGCTATCAGTCTAAATAATACATATAATTTAAAGAAAATTCATGTTGATCTACAGTGACACTGCCCTAGGCTTCTAATGCTGAATAGGTTGCCACAAGATTCTACAGAGCCAAGTCTCGACTTAGGTGCACTGAAAGGAAAAATGGTTTTTACGACACATCTAGCTCGACAGTCACATGGTCTCTGGAGAGAGCACATGACATGACATAGCGCTTGGTCTCTGGAGAGAGCAGAATCCATCTAGCTAGACAGTCACAATGTCGATCGCTTATGACAGAGCATCTAGCTAGTTATCATGCACAACACACAGAATGAATATTCAAGGGCTGATTAGCAACAGAATAAAACATAGATGCTATGATCGACGTCGGTATCCAGCTAGTAAACAAACACATTGGAGAACGCAAACAACTGATCTCCTCTCTGGTTACGCCTCGGAGGGCCGTGACTGCACATGCTTACAGCGGCGCTGATCTCCTCTCTCCTTGGGAAGTTTCCGAATACATTACTCGTACTCTCTCTTAATCTCCGGTTTGATCGATCTCCTCACAAGGGAAGTTTCCAAATACGTTACTATATCTCTTAGGAGTAATTTGAAGTTTACCATCCATATATGATCCTATCTCACGTTGTGAGATGAGATTAACATCTAGCCGTATAATTTAGCTCATTGAAATTGATGACAAGGATGCTTTTTTTTTAATAATGCCGGTGGTTGGTCAGAACGAACAGCAGCACACAAATGTGATATTGCAACAAGTCAGACACAATACTTTTCATACATAAAAAGTATTTACTCCTACAAGACGTTGCCTTTAAGGTAAACTACTCCCAAATGAGTATCACATATAAAACATTACATACACAACAGTGGAAAGCCAAGAAAATATCCATCTGCCTGAGTGTAGGATTGCCCTAGAACGTAGATTATCGCCACAGTACTTCTTTTGCCAATTGTTACCTATGGTCCTTGACTTCAAATTCTGATATCAATGTAAGCACGGGTGAGTACTTTCCTACTGAGCAAACCACACAGGTGTAAGATGAATTCACAATGAATTGGTTATCAAGTATACTAGCAACAAATTATCCTTTCATTCAACTATATTGCGGTCCATTTCATATTCCGAGTGTTAATAAGATTTTTCCTGAGCATCACCGATAGCAATAATATATCATCCATCATCATATCAAATACTTCCCTGAGGAAAATATACTACTTTGCCATGAAACAGGATTCACCCATAAACATAGCTTCATTAACCGGAAGTACGGCACATTTGAATGATTAAGACTCTGTAGAGGTTGTCCAACTTACCCAAAAAAATATCGCGACTTGGCCAAATCCGAGATAAGAAAAACAGTGATGCCATTCACTTGCCCCAGACTCCATGCCTCAAATATACCACTGGCACCTGCGCTGGACTTATTACAGGATCTAATGTCTGCTGCATATGATACAGTCAGCATCGGCAGGCCATTGCAAGATCTAACCGTCCAGTGCCCATATTTGCATAGCTAAAAGACCACATGGAGCCTCAAATCAATTGGCATGGCATGCTGTCAAGTCCGACCGAGTCGGTCCCATCGTTGAACTAAATTATGTTTCGATCATGGCTTAGAAGACAATTCCCCTTATACCTCGTACATATATATATGGCCCTATTCATTTTCTCCTAAACTAAAATTTAGACCTGTCACATCAAAGAGAATCTTGCTATTTAGGAGTATTAAATAAGTCTAATTACAAATTTTTTGACAGATGGGTGCTAATTACCCTTATTAGATTCGTCTCGCGAATTAGCCCAGGTGTTCTACAATTAGTTTTGTAATTAGACTTTATTTAATACTTTTAAATAGCAAGATTCTCAGTCCTAATTAAAATTTAGTCCTAAAGGAAACGAACAGGTCCTCATCATTTGATCTATTACATGGAAGGTACATGCACATAAGAACAACCATCTTGACCATGTCCTCAGTCAATCCATCAATCCACAAGTCCATATATCCGCTATACAAGTGATTGCTCCAAATTAACCTTAAGACCTATAGTTCAAATTACCTAGCTAGCTAGCAATGTAACTTCGTGCTAGGTTTATATTCCTTGGCTGATCTGGGCATTGTAATAGGATGGCTATTTATGCATACAGGTAGTCTTGAAACCGCTACCACATTCATTAGTGATCTCATGTCCGTAGCCAAAATGCAAAGGATAATCAAGTAATGACTTATATAGGAATTATATCACTTATATAAGAATTATATCACTACAAGCAAGGCGGAACTCAACAGCCCAACAATGATCCATGACAAATACTTGCAGATCGTCATAGAATGGTAGCGTTCGTGATGCTCACTCGCATATTGTCACAGAATGGTAGTGTTCATGACGCTCACTTGCAAATCGTCATAGAATGGTATTATTTGTGACAATTACTTTAAACGTCATCCTCAATTCGTCATGGATTAAAAGATTTGTTGTAGTGTATGGTCAATGATGTGTGACTTGCCTTGTAATATGATGTTATCGGATCCATCAATTACTCTTGCCTCTGCTTCCACACATCCCATACTAGCTAGCGTACGCCCTAATGGTAAGGCAAATACAATCAAATGAGACCACATGCATACAACAAACAAAAGTCCATTTGAAATGAGCACAAGAATGATTTGGGCTTAGTGGGATCTGTGCATTATGATTTACAGGGTGGCCGACAAAGAGCAAGGCCAGTGGGCTTCGAGCAGTAAGTTTAACTCAGTCTAGTTGCTGTGCAACTATAGAGGAAATAGTCATACAGTCACTAACTAGCTTGGTTGATGTTTCTGCACTAGAATATACGAACATGGTCATGCACTGGCCCCTCTGAACAGACCATGGATGGGTTTGAAAGAGTAAGCTCAGTTTTAACTAGTTGATGTAAGACTAGGACAGAAATAGTACAATCACTATATTGATCGATGATTATGTACTACTAGGCAACATGCATGCCAACATGGACATGGGCCTGTCGCTCTAAATATAGCATGGATGACTTAAGAAAGATAATAAATGTTTATAGAAAGGCTAGCATATGGCCACTATACAGAAGTAAGGCTCAAGGTTTTTATATATATACTGGAAGTTCTTAGAAGTTAACTAGTGAGCACTGCCACACTGATAAAAAGGAGATAATAGGTAAATTAGCCTGGCTAAGTTGATGCTCATTCCTCGTTAGCATGCATGCATGAACAAGGGCTTGTTAATTAGGAATAGTTTGGGGATTGTTCAGAAATGAGAAATAAACATCAAAGGTGGTAATTAGTGTACAGTGGTCTGCTAGCTAGTGGACGTTGAGTTCATCGACAGTGGTTTTTCTTTTCGTGAACATGCAGGAGAGCTGCGTGTCATTTGTATTAAGTAGAAGAAATAGTGTACATTGTTACATGCCTTTACTCCGGCCGAGGTTAGTATTTTGTTCATTTCGCGCCGTTTTACATTGATGGACAACACATCCTACTGCCTACTACACTATGTCAGAAAAGCTATTTAGAGACGCGTCTTAACTCTAACAGCAGACGAAATTTTTTTTCGTCTCCAAAATCGCGTCTGCGAAGAGGGCTAATCGCAGACGCAGAAATGCGCGTCTGCAAAGATCCTCAGATAGCAGACGCGTTTCTGCAACACGTGTCTCCAATTGTGTTCACATTGCAGACGCGCATAGATGAAAACGCGTCTGCAATGAACATTATAGCAGATGTGTGTTGTACAAACGCGTCTGCAATGAACGTATACAGCAGACGCGTTTGTTCAAAACGCGTCTCCAATGATTAATCCAAAAAATAAAAAAAAATACACCTGTTTATCAATTCTATACAAATGTCAAAAAAATGCTTCTCCTCCATTACATACAATACAAATACACATGCTTTATCTCATATACATCAAAATACAAATGTTCTGTCTACCATACATTGCAAATACATTGTCTTGGTCCATTGAAGTGATACACATTATCTCTAAAGCCACCACTATTCACTATACATAAAAGTGCTAGCATTTCATTGTACTTGAGAACAACATAAGAAGTTGGCACTCAACAAACAACTCTAGAAAGTTATCTACAAATTATAGCTACTGTGACCTTGGCATTTGGTAGTTTCATCTGCAGGCAAAACAAATTACAGCTACAGCTAGTCTGAGTTAGTATGAATCACAGTTCAGAATCATTGAGGGAACCCTCTGCTACTAGTATGTGCGCCAACAATCATAGAATAACAATTGCTACAAGGCAGAGGGAATCCAAGAACTCACTACTTAGATCGAGGTATCAGGTAAAGCATACAGACATGTTGGACAAGTTATTGCTTCTGTAAAGGCTAACCTGAAGCCTTAGTCCAAGTTTGATGGGTCAGACTCCAATTGAAGTAGCTCTTCTTAGTTATTCCATACCTGCAGAAAAAAACAGAACTAGCATAAATGGAACAGGCTAACAAAAAGCCCTTCTTGGCCACACAAATGATTAGCAGCACATTGCAGCAGAACCTTGCATCATCTTGTTTCATTGGATTGGTCTGCACACGCAGAATACTACTGCTTCATGTTAACATCTAGTAACAGATGTACCAACGACTATTGACAAAGTACAGGAGACAAGTTATCTATCCACATCTAGTAACTGCTGCAATGATTATCCTGCTATAAATAACATCTAGTAACAGATGTACCTCAGGTTCATTCACATCTAGTAATCCAAGTGCTACCATCATGTGACGGGCATTGACTGTTATGAAGTCTCAAATAAATAACCTAAAAGACAGGGTTTGCTTCTTGTTTGCAGAGGGCATAGCAGGGCACATCTAGCATTGTTTAAGAGGTAATATATCTACAAGATATTGGTTGTAGAAGACTCACTTTCAGGCAATCACAACTTCAGTGTGTACAGGCTACATCCAAGTTTCATCATTTCTGGAAAAGTCAATGAGTGCATGATTAGAAAGCAGGCTAGTTCTATCTGTATTAGCATATACTTGTATAATTCTTCTTCCTATCTGTCATTTCTAAAACTAGCAAAGCATGTAAAGCTTCACATTCAGTTCCTTTGAATAACACAGTTAAGTGTTGGCAGCTGCAATTGCAAAGCAGAAAGAAATTCAAGTATACCTCATTGATCTTATTTTTGAAGTCATCATGATCCAATATAGGACTTGGCTTCCTGAGAATAAAATTAGTAAGTCATCATAAACATAGTGAATATCAAAGTAAGAACAAACTGGTCATGCTTGTAGCCTACTGCTAATAACTCAACCTGAATTACCTAGAGTCAGATTTTAGAATTCAGAAAACATAATTATGGAGCATCTCAGTTTCAATACCATCAGAGAATACAGAATTGTTCTAGTATATCCTAGAACATTGTCACATCAGAACTAGCACTTAATTATTTCTTCTAAAACTTATACAAACAAAATGCTTAGATGCTCTTCGAGCATGACTGATTATACAAATCTGAGTAACATGACTGTTGACTATAGTCAGGAAAAAAGCATCAGTCAACAAGTAACATGACTGTTGGCTTACCATTTTTTTCTGCTTTGATCCTATTTGCGACCAGAATACCAGATCCTTGGAATGATAGAGACGGGCAATCAAGTACGGAGTAGATCCTAACACAAGTCACACAGATGTTGTAAACTGAAAGCCATCCTTCTGTAAACTATGGTGGCCAACTTGGCCACAGATGTTGTTAGAGATTCAGAACTATGCACTTATGCAAGATCATCAACTAAATTCTACTGTCCCCTATCACTATGTCAGAAAACCTATTCAACTAATCAACTTGAAAATCACTAACTTGTTTGCATAATGTTAGAAATTATATAATCAGGAATCAAATATATATATCAGGAACCTGCTACTAAAGCTATCATTGTCTGAGGCACCATGCTATGTTGTCTGATTTTATTATCCTAATTTCGCTACCACGCATGAGAACTAACTTTAAAACTATGCAGATGGCAAAGTATACAATGGAAGACACAGAAAATATTATAAGAACATTGGATCCCAAAGATTATCTCAGAAACTGTAGTGTTGCTCAAACAGAACACAGCAACTCTGCAAGTAATGAAATGGTAAATAATTGCAACTTAGTATTTGCCTCAGTCATGGCCTGCAGACGATACAACTGCAAGTAATTAATGAACCTACAATTCTGTCATCATTTTTAGAAAAGACCACATATATAGAGAGATATAGTGATACCTCATATGCTGATGGTAAAGAGTAGCTTAGTTGCAGCAGAGAGTATTTATGGAATGTATTATGGACCTGCAAGATTATATCAGATATAAGTCAATACCTTGTGGTTTCTATCAGAGATTGAACATTTCAGAGCACAAGATGTGAGGAATTTAGTGCTACTCCCTCCATTCTTTGTTGTTGTCATTCAGACATAGATGGATGAAAGCAAGCATGACAGTGTACATCAAGAAGTAGCAGAGCTCTCTTACAGAATGATACAATACATATCCATTTGGTGCCCTAGCTATTCCGTTCAGAGATACTAGACTATAGAGAGGCTCAGCTCCGTCTCAGCCACAAATCTAAACAGAATAACTCAATCCATCCAGACTAATTGGAACAAGGAACTAGGAAGCGAAGATAAAAACACACAAAAAAAAAGGCACACAGTCCGGGTGGGCATTTTGTCGAGCAGCTAGTGACTTGTGAGGCTGAGACAGAACAGGGGATAGGGAGACGGTGGTGTACCTTCTTGGCGGTGAGGGAGGGCGTGACTCAAGCCCTTGGTGTGCTCGGCGAGGTCAAGCATGGGCGGCAGGGGGCCTGAGCCTGTTGGAGAGGCGGACCGAGTAGCTGTTGGAGCGGTGGACTAGCGGCGCATCCCGCTGCGGCGCGCCGAAGGTGTTGACGACCACCGTAGCTTGCTGGTGCGAAGAAGCACACTGATGGAGATGAAGCCGCCGGATCCACGCCGACCTGCCTCGATCCACATCGTCCCGCCTCGATCCATGCCGCCCCGCCTCGATCCGCGCCGCCGGGACTCTAGCAGCTCGCCAGGGAAGCGGAGGACGTCGTCCCGCCTCGATCCACGCCGCCGCCACGGCGGGAGCTCGACGGATGCGGCTCGACTGGGAAGGGGAGGGACCTGTGCGCCAGATCTGAGAGAAGCCAGTGAGAGAGAGGGAACATCAGGGCGAGATCTGCCTCCGCGGGCTGCTCCGGCAAGGTGGGGGCGCGGCTCGGGTCGACAAGGAGGAGGCGCGGCCGCTCTAGTGAGGGCAAGGTGGCGGAGCGGCGGCTCCGGTCGACGAGGAGTCAAGCCAGCTCTGGTGAATGCGGGGTGGAGAGCAGAAGGGAAGAGTGGGTGGGTGGCGTGGGGTTCGGGGAGTGCGGGGTTCGGACGTAAGGCCACCGCCGAATAAGTTGAAACCAATAAAAAATTCGGGTCCGGGAACTTTGGTTCGGCGACGCGTTTCGTCAAGAGGCGTCTGCTGTAGACTGGTCCTGGACCAACAGACGCGTTTAGGTGCGCCGCGTCTGCTATATATATCTATAGTAGACGCGTTTTGATCAATAAAACCATATAGCAGATGCGCCTGGTTGATACGTGTCTGCTATCAGCCTTCGCATACGCGTTTTAAAAACGCGTCACCGAGACCCTGTGTCTGGAATTAGCCTTTTTGGCATAGTGCTACTGAGTTGCCTCCCTGACGTGGCGTGCACGCGCCATCGCCCATAGGCTTGCCTCGTCCTTGATTTCCTTAAGCACCACCTGGACGCTAGGCTGTATTCCATCGAAGACACACCTGTTGCGATGCTTCCACAGTTGCCATGCAACCAGGATGACTGTAGTGTGAAATGCCTTCCTCCTTGCCTTGTCTATGCGTCTTGATGCTCGGCGCCACCATTCCACGAACACCGTGTCGCACGATGCTGGGGCAAGTCTCTCCAACCCTGCCGAAGCCAGTGTCCAGTACCATATCTCCCGGGCAAAGACACAGTTAGTCAGGATGTGTTGAACCGTCTCATCGAATTGATCATACAGCGGGCACCGCGGTGGAGGCTGTAGTCCTCGGCGTTCCAAGCGGTCTGCCGTCCAACATCTGTTCAGTATTGCCAGCCACAGAAACAGCTTGCATTTTAGCGGCGCCCATGTCCTCCATAGCCGTTGGTATGGCTCAAAAGAAACCGTCCCAGTGAAGAAACTCTGGTATGCAGATTTCGCTGTGTACACTCCTGAGGCCGAACGAGTCCAAATGTGCACATCTTCCATGTCCTGTAAGTGCACTCCCTCAAGCGCGTCCCACAACCTTATATAGTCCACAATTGCAGCGACTGTGAGCCCGCCATCGATGTCGCGAACCCACCTCAAGCCCGTCAGCGCGTCCTTGACTGTCCTCTTAGCCATTTCCTGTTTGTTGATGAATGGCATAAGGGCCGGAGCTAAGTCAGCTGCGGACTTTCCATGCAACCATCGGTCCTCCCAAAATTTCGTGTTCTCGCCGTTACCCACCAGCGACGTGATGGATATAGCGAATAGAGCTCTTGCGTTTTTGTGCACCTTGATGTTGAACAGTCCCCAGGGTCGGTCCGGTTGAGTCTTCTGTAGCCAAAGCCATCTCATTCTGAGGGCCCGTCCCAGTGTGTCCAGATCATGGATGCCTAAGCCTCCCAATACAAGTGGTCTCGAGGCTCTCCCCCATGATACTAGACAGTGTCCTCCTCGTACATCCTTGCGCCCCTTCCACAAGAACGCCATGCGAATCTTGTTAATTGCCTTGATCACCCACTTGGGCACCTCCAGTGCCATCAACATGTATAGCGGCACTGCCGTCAGAACAGCTCGCACCAACACAAGTCGGCCTGCCATTCCCAGTAGCCCAGCCTTCCATCCCAGCAGTAGATCAGCGATGCGGTCGATGATTGGTTGGAGATCCACCTTTGTCAGGCGTCTTATTGAAACTGGCAACCCAAGATATTTGCATGGGAAGCTTGACACTTCACATGGCATAGTTTCGCGCACTGTCTGTATCACCGCCTAGTCACATCGAATTGGGATCACGGCTGACTTCTGCATATTAGTTATCAGACCCGACGCCTCCCCAAAGCGGCGCAGAATTGCCATGGTCGTCGCTAGTTCCGCCATCGTCGGACGGATGAACAGCGCGACGTCGTCCGCATAGATCGAGACCCGGTGCGGGAGATGTCGCCGCGCTAGTGGTTGTAGAAGACCGACCTCACCAGCCTTGTCGATGAGAGAGTTGAGGACGTCCATGATGATGATGAACAACATAGGGGACAGTGGGTCGCCCTGCCTTAATCCCCTCTTGTGTTGTATTGGCTCCCCCGGTTGTCCATTCAACAGGACTTTTGTGCTTGATGTTGCTAGCAGGTTACTTTCTATTTAAGTTTATTTACTTAGTTAAGCTAGTGCTCATAAGAGTCTTGTTGTGGGTTTCGTGATTGTGTCTAAGTAGTACGAGTGAGTGCTTTGCCGATATGGAGATCGTCCTTAGTGAAAGCTGTGCTACATTTTTAGATAGGGCTATTCTCTCGATCAAGGATAGTTCCTCTAGGATAGTTGTAAGCGCGGTGCTTAGAACTATACCTATGCACGATTGGCGTTTGTCTTTACGGAGGACGGTAGCCCCACGTGTGACAGGCATGATCAGGCCTTTGCAATCCGCCACGTTCAAAGGCAATCCAAACGGGTTTTCAATAGCGGTTAGTTCCCGAGGGGAGCCTGTGTTGGGGGATCGAAGGTCTTGATAGGACGAATCGAAGCCCTCCAACGGTTGATAGAAGTATTTTGGTTCTGGCGAAGCCCTCGAAGGTTGTCGATGCCTTCGAATCACCTCGCGAAGCCCTCTTCGCTTGTCGTCGTTGTCTTCTGGTTAGAGCGAAGCCCTCTTTTCTGGTCCGCGGTGCCGGACGAAGAGGTTCTCGTTCAAGTTCCCTGCAGTTCAGTTGCGCGAAGCCCTCCTTCTCCCGCGATGCCGGGCGAAGGGGTCAAGTGATTAAAGAGTTCAGAACACGGTGCGAATGATTCTTCCTTTGGCTCGTGGCCCCGAAAAACAGATGTCATTACAGCATCATCTCCCTCCATATTTATAAGGGGTGAGATGATGATATTTACAAGCATGCCCTTGGCTGCTTCAACATGGATTTTAGGTTGCCTTATGTGAGTATGGCTTGGCCTTCGCTATCTCCCTTGCCGTGTACTTGTTGCTAGGACCCCAACATTAGCCCTCAACTGACGAAGTGGCACGTGTAACGAGGTCCTGAGTCAGTTTCTTTCGAGTTCTGCAACAAGTCTGTTCGTCACGTCTTTTCGTCTTAACGTCGCGTCCTTTCGTTGCTCGATGTCTGACCTGCTTCCCGGTGTGTTTCGGTTGCTATAAGAAGCGTGTCGATCTTGGCTTGCTACTTGAGTTCTCTTTTGACTCTTGTTGCTTGCCTTTCCTTGTCTCCTTCGCTTCTTCCGATCTTTCCCCTTCGCTCATCTAGTGCTTGTTTTTTGCGAAGATGGCTCCGAAGAAGATCTCTTTGGCTCAAAGGTCTTTTAATAACAACTTCGGTCGCTCTGACTGTACCGAAGCCTTCCTTGATAGCGCCTTTGTTTCCGCCTTCGGAGCCCGGGAATGTGCTCGTTCTCCTGGTTCTCACACAGTTCCTGAGCCAGGACCTGATGAAGCCGTTGTTTTCCTTGATTATTTTCTTTTTGGCCTTCGCGTTCCGGCTCACCCCTTCGTAGCGCAGGTCCTTCGTGCCTTCTGTTTGGAGATACATCAATTGACTCCTAGTGCCTTCGTTAGGCTTGCTTTTTTTATTTGGGCTTGCAAGTCCGAAGGCGCTGAGCCCAGCTTGGCAGTCTTTACTCGCAATTATAAGCTTCACTTTCAGCCCACCTCCGCTGATCATTCAAACAGCTTCGGTGTGATTAATTTTGTTCCCATTAGACATGGGTATGCCCCTTCGTATAGCTTGACCAATAAGGTTCTTACGCCTTGGAAGCACATATGGTTTTATGTGAAGTTTGGCGGAGGTTCAGGGATTGTTAGCACCATGAAGCATCCTGAGTGGCTGATAAACGTCCAGGTTGAACCAGATGCTAATTTTGAAGTTTGCACTGATGCTCTTCGAAGGGTTAGTTCCCTTTTGAGTACCCGTGACCTTGTCGAAGAGTACATCTCTGCCGGGGTTAGTCCACTTGGTTCTGGCTTGGAGCTTCATTTTGCAGAGGAGAGATATGCCAATGGCCTCCGCAAATATTTGTTGTCTGGCGAAGGTCTTCCTGTTGCCGATGTTGAGAGTCGGGTCAAGGGTGTTCTTGGCTCTTATATTGAGAAGGAAGCCGTAGGCCGCGAAGAAGCTCATCTACCAGCCCGTTTTAACCGGTCTTTTACAGCTCGTGGTCAGGCTTATGATGACTATGGGGCTCCTGCCCCGAAGAGGCAGAAACGCTCTAAGGCTTCGACTGCTGAAGATGCTGGTACTTCGCGGAAGCGTCGTCGTACTGGAAGCAGTTCGCATCGTGGACCAGCTTTAGTCGTGAATCCTATCAGTTCTGCTCCCCCTCCGGATGTTTCCAGTGGTGAGGAAGGCGAAGGCTCTGAATCTAGCGAAGATCCCTTCGCTGAAATGCCTCATTTCTTCCCTTATGATAATGAGGAACCGGTAGCGTTTTCGGACAGCGAAGAAGGAACTGAACTGAAGCTTCCCTCGCTTACCTCGTCTGATGTGTTCCCTAGCGAAGAGCTTTCGGAAGATGTTACTAGAATCATGGGGGATCTTCGCTTTTATCGCGAAAGGCGAAAACTTGCCTGCGTTGACTCCGGATGGCTTTTGAAATCTCTTTACACTAATCATATCAAGGTATGTTTTTGTCCCTTTACTTATTTTCTTTTATTTCAAGATATGCTTTGCTCTAAAGCCTCCTTTTTTTTTTGTGTTCCAGTCCCTTCCGGTTGTAGGCGCTATTGACACCCAGTTCCGCTTCATTCACACTCGCCTTAACCGCACTAAGGGGAAGCTTCGCGAAGCTACGCGTCAGCTTAACGAGAAGCGGACAGAGGAAAGGAAGTCTTTGACTTCTCTTTTTAATGTTTGCAAGAACTTGAGGGATGCCATAACTTTTCTTGGCGGTGGGGTTTCAGACTTCCCTTTGCCGAATGCTTCGGCCATTGAGTTCGCCGAATGGATTTCAGCGAACTCTTGCTCTCTGAAGGAAGTGGCCAGGAATTATGGCGTCGTTGCTGGAGCTGCTGGAATCGAAGAAGCCTTCGCGCAGCTGAGCTTATCTGGAGGTAGCGTTAGTCCAATATTGGATGATGGCTTCGCTGTTTCGACCGAAACAGAATCAGTTGCGGAAGTGGCTCGACAGTCAGCGAGGAAGTTAATTCCTCATTGGAGCACTGTCGGCCCTGGACGTATTTCTGCTATCTTCGAAGCTTCTGCTGAAGGACAGAACGCAAGCCCTTCGGTCGACCAGAATGCTGGTTCCTCTAGTGGTCGGGGTGCCACTGACAGCGAAGGTTCTAGTACTTCGAGCGAGTCTGGTGATGATTCTTCCGAAGAATAACTGCTGCTTTGTTTTGAATTTTGTAAAAAACTTTACTTTGAGCGAAGGTTAACTCTGTATATTTATTTAGTTTGCCCTTCGATTAATGTATTTGAGTGACCTCGTTGGTCTCTACGCGATGTCTGAAATTTGTTTTTAGTATTTCTTTTTCGCGTTTCATTTCCCTTGTTTTTGGGAGGAATTCTGTTTGATCGAAGGCTTCTTCTTTTGAAGCTTCGATTCGTAGTGAACAATGGACTTTTTGTCTTTTGTTCTTTTCATGTCCTTTCTGAACGCAATCGAAGGGTGTAAGCTTTTTGGCGCTTTGTCCTTCGACCTTTTTTTTTGTATATTTTTCATGTCCTTTTGGACGCGGTCGAAGGTTATTGGCTTTTAACGCCTGACCTTCGACTTTTAGCTTTTGATGTCTTTTTCTTCCCTTTTTTAGGGGATGTCGTCTGTTCAATTTTGTCTTTTAAGACAGTAAACGCGAAGAATGTCTTGTTGGAGGGGAAAAGATTTTATTCCTCGGTCCTGCCTCGTTAAAAACCTTGCTCCCTTCGGAGGGATCCCCTTTTGCAAGGAAAAGAGTACAGGCCGGTTTTTCTTTTATACATGGTATTTTTTCCGCTTTTCTACATTCCATGTGTGGCTAACTTCCTCTCCTTCGGAGCTTAGCAGTCTGAAGGCTCTTTCGTTTACAGTTGCCTTCGCTATGAATGGCCCTTCCCATTTGCTCTGTAGCTTTCCCACAGTCTTCTCGTTTGGCTTTCGCCGAAGTACCAGATCCCCATCTCTTATTCCCTTCGGTCTGATGTTTTTGTTTTTCCATTTTAAGGTTTCCTCTTCATATTTCTGAAGGTTGAGGACAGCATCGTTGCAAACTTCTTCCAAGCTTTCCTTCGAAGTTATAGTTGACTCATCAGAGTTTCCTGCTAGGCTTCGAAGTGACTTGTTTTGAATTTCTTCTGGTGTCATTGCTTCTTCTCCGAAGAGTAACTTGAAAGGACTTAAACCAGTTGACCTGGATGGAGTTGTCCTTAACGACCAGAGTACTGAATGAAGTTCCTCTGGCCATTTTCCTTTTTTTATGTTTAGCAGCCTCTTTTGTACTGCTTCGAATATTCTTTTATTTGCACTTTCGACAGCTCCATTTGATTGGGGGTGATATAATGATGCGAAGCGTAAGTTTATTCCCAACGACTCGCAGAATTCTGTGAACAGATGACTGTCAAACTGTTTCCCGTTGTCCACTACCATCTTTTTGGGTACTCCGAATCTGCAGATTATCGCTTGCCAGACAAATTTTTTCATGTTTTCCGAAGTGATCGAAGCTACTGCTATGAACTCGATCCATTTTGAGAAGTAATCCATTACGACGAAGGTATACTGGAGATTTCCTGGAGCTGCCGGTAGTTTTCCAACTATATCGATGCCCCATTGGTAAAACGGCCAAATGGGTTGCATTAACTGTACTTCTGCTGCCAGGCTTCGCTGATGTCTTGCGAAGAATTGGCATTCAGTACATTTCTTGACTATTTCTTCTGCACCTTTGGTGGCCGTTGGCCAGTAGAAACCCATTCTGCACACCTTCGCGACAAGAGGTCTTGATGCGATGTGAGATCCACACATGCCAGAATGTATTTCATGAAGGAGTTGTATTCCGTCTTCTGGTAGAATGCATCGCAACCAGGCCTGACAGACTCCTCCTTTGTATAGTTGACCTTCGATTAATTTGTAATTTCTTGCCTTTTGCGCTATTCTTTTTTCTTCGGCTTCGTCTTGAGGTTCGTACTGATTATTAAGGTGGGCTATTATCGGAGCCCTCCAATCTTCCGATTTCTGGAAAAGGTGGTGAACTCTTTTTGCTGATTTTTCGGCTGTTGATATGTTTAGAATTTCGAAGAAAACGTCTGGAGGGAGACGTTCGCCTTTAGCGGCGGCCTTCGCTATAGCATCTGCTTCTTGATTCAGATTTCTCTTTAGGCTTTGCACAGTGAAACCTTTGAAATATTTTTGCATTTTCATGACCGCTTTATGATACTTGATCAGTTCTTGGTCCTTTGTCTTGTAATTGTTTTCGACTTGATTTGCTACTACTTCAGAATCTGTGCTAATGAGCACTCTTCTTGCACCCAATGCCTTTGCTTTGCGAAGCCCCAATAATACTCCTTCGTATTCTGCAGTATTGTTGGTTGACTGAAAGTCTAACTGGACAGCATATCTTAGTTTGATTCCCGAAGGTGATGTTATTACTGCCGCTGCTCCGGCTCCTGTTGCTCCCCATGCACCGTCAGTGAATATTGTCCAGCAAGATTCTTCAGTTTGGATAGAGGCTTCGGGAGTAGGAGGGGTCCATTCTGCTATGAAGTCTGCAAGAGTTGCTGCTTTGATGGCTGTTCTCGCTTTGAACTCGATGTCGAAGGGCGCCACTTCTGTTGACCATTTTCCTATTCGTCCAATCGCTTCCCTGCTTCGCAGTGCGTCCCGAAGGGGGAAAGAGGTTGGAATTATTATTTTCCTGTCACTGAAGTAATGTTTCAATTTCCTTGAGGCCATGATTACTGCGTAGGCCATCTTTTCTATTTCTGAGTAGAAAAGCTTCGCTCCTGACAGGGCTTCGGAAACGAAGTACACAGGTTTTTGAACTTTATCTTCGCTGTGCTCTTGAACAAGTACTGCACTTATGGCTGATACCGAAGCTGTAATGTATAAGAGCAGGTCTTCCCTTGGTCTTGGGCTAGCCAGAGCAGTTAATTCTGTAAGAGCTCTTTTTATGCCTTCGAAGGCTTCTTGTTGTTCAGATCCCCATTGAAATTTCTCCTTCGCTCGGAGTGCTTTGAAAATGGGATTACTTCGTTCCGCCAGTTTCGGAATGAATCTGCTTAAAGAGTTAAGCCTTCCAGCTAGTCTCTGCACATCTTTTAGACATTTTGGTGGGGCGAGGTCCTGTATGGCTTCGATCTTCTTCTTGTTAGCTTCGATCCCTCGTTGGGAGACCATGAATCCCAGTAGCTTGCCTGATTCAACTCCGAAGACGCATTTTGCTGGGTTCAGCTTTACATTGTGCTTTCTCAGATTCTCGAAGGTCTCATCTAGGTCTTCCAAATGGTCAGCCCTTTCTATTGTCTTTACAACTATGTCGTCTACATAGGCTTCAACATTTCTTCCCAGTTGGTTTTCGAAGATCATTTTCACAAGTCTGGCGAATGTTGCTCTTGCGTTCCGAAGGCCAAAAGCATTCTTACGAAGCAAAAGGTTCCATCGTAGGTGATCAAGGCTGTCTTTTCTTCGTCTTCTGTCGGTGCTAAGAAACCGGCCGACAAGTAAATTTGTAACTACGGCGCCTAACAATCTTCTATGATGGCGAGGGTTTTGCGAGAGAGGCGAGATGTATACTGGTTCAGGCAATCGATGCCCTACGTCCAGTTCGTGGGTGGTTCGTGTTCCGACTTGCAGAGGGGAGCTACAAGTGTTGACGAGGGAGGAGAAAAACTCCAAGCCTCTTCGTGTGTATTTCTATGTCTGTGTTCGTCTATCTATCCGGGGATCCGATCCCCTCGCCTCATGCACCCAGCTCTCCTTTTATAGTCAAGGAGTGAGCCGGTTTACAAATGGGAACGGGTCTTCCGAGTTGTGGGCTAGCGCGGCTACACGCCGCACTAGTCTGAACCCTAGCTGCCACTGTGGCCCTAGTCAGGCGGCGTCCTGTCAGCCCGGTCGCCGGGCAGGTGGTCGAGATGTCAACCCAGACTGTCGCGGCCGTCTTGTCGCTGGTCCGGTCTTCGTCCCTGTTCAGGGTGGTGATGATGTCGTAGCCATCCCGCTGCTGTACTCGAGGTGTCAGGCGGCGCCGCGAGATGGGACGGGTGCCACTGTGCGGGTCACATCGCGTGCCTGCAAATATATGAGTTGCTGGGTAGAGTTAAGGCTCCCCAGCTACTCGTCGTAAATGCCTGTCCTCCTTGTCAGAGGAAAATCTTCTCGACGAAGTCTCCCAACTCGGGGTCGGGCGAAGCGCGGCTTGTGGGCCCGCCCGACTGGGGGTCGGGCGAGGCGGAAGTTGTGGGCCCGCCCGACTGGGGGTCGGGCGAGGCGGAGTCTGTGGACCCCACCCGACTCGGGGTCGGGCGGGGCGGAAGTCGTGGGCCCGCCCGACTGGGGGTCGGGCGAGGCGGAACTTGTGGACCCCACCCGACTCGGGGTCGGCCGTGGGCCCCTCGAGCGCTCTGTTGTCATGCACCTGTTCCTGTGGGCCCTACACAATTTATGCTGAGACGGTTAGCGGGATTAAGTATCCTAGATCAGGATACCCTGATTTGGGTATCCGTCAGTAGCCCCCGAGCCTGGGCGGCGGCCGGGGGTCGTGGTCGCCGTCGAGGCTTGTCGTTGTCTCTCCGAGGGTATTTTCGTACTACTCTTACCGGTGGGTGCGCGCGAGCGCACCCGCCGGGTGTAGCCCCCGAGCCTCGGTACAAGTGGTTTACTTGTGCCGAGGGTGGCAAAAAAGGTTTTCCTGAGACCACGCAGTAGGTCTTTGTTTGCGAATGCGAGCCCCCGAGTCCTCGCTCGATGCGCGGATCCGTCCGAGGGTCGTTTCGTCTTTTTGTTTCGTCCGTACCCGCGCGTCTTTACGATAAGACGGGGCACGCGTGAGCCGGCCACGTCATTCCTCGGTGGTTCGATGCGTGGTGCTCGTTTAAGCTGCAAACGGGTGTGTCCGAGTGAAGGCCTCGGCTTGCCCTTCGCGGGGATCCGATTGAGACTAGCTGGAGTCAGCCTCATTAAAATCCGAGTTCCTGCCTTTTTCGATCGCCGACTCCTTTCGCTCGGAGTCAGTGGGCTCGATGCCCTCCCTCGATGGGTGATCAAGGTCGAGGTTTTTTAGACTCGGACTCGGACGCTACCGTCAGAGGCCCATTGTACTACGGTGTACGGGTTGCGGTCGCTGGGGACCCCTCTTTGGTGGCCCCTCACTTAGTTTTGCCCTGGAGCGGCCGTTCGAACCCTTTCGCGGGGCCGGCCTTCGAACTCCTGGGCCGGAAACTGGGCCGTCGGGGCGTTTTCAGCCCCTAGCCTTTATTACCTGTGGGCCCGGCCGGGATTCCAAGCCCGCCTGGGCCGTCATCGTGCGTCGTGGAGACGCGACGGTTCGCCTTCCGCGCGGATCGAGGCCACGATCTGTCTTCGTGCGGTAGTGGAGCGGGCCATGATGGCGATTTTTAAGGCACCTGCACCTGTTAAATCGCGAAACAGGGAAGGCGCGAGAAACGAGGCGTCGTGTGAACGCGATAACTATAAAGAAGGGATGAGCCTAACCTCATTTGCCTTACCAGGTTTTCGCAACCTTTCGCATCCACCGCCGCTCGCCCTTGCGCAAACCGCTTCGTCTTCCTCGCCTCGCTCGCTCTCCAACTTCCCTTCGTTTCGCCGTCGCTCCGCGTCCCTCGTCCGCATTCGCCATGGCGGATTGGAGCCGGTCCAACAGCACCAAGGGGAACCTCGATGCCCTGGTTGCGCGCGGCCTCCTGATGCCCCTCACCGCGGAGCATGAGTGGCTGGTTCCCGGGGAGGAGAGGATCCCATCGCCGCCGGACGGCTACATTGTCTCCTTCCGCTCCTTCCACGAGCGCGGCTTCGGCATGCCGCCTCTTCCCTTCCTCCGCGGCCTGCTTCACCACTTTGAGAACTTGTCGACGGCGACAAGCAAGTGGGTGTAGCCTCCCGGTGCCTTTTTGAAGGGTCCAACCAGGTCCAGCCCCCATACCGCGAACGGCCAAGTAATGGGGATGGTTTGGAGGGCCTGAGCCGGCAGATGAGTTTTACGAGCATAATGCTGGCACCCTTCGCAAGTGCGCACCACTCGTTGGGCGTCGGCAACAGCGGTCGGCCAATAAAAACCGTGCCGAAACGCGTTGCCGACTAGGCTTCGTGGTGCAGCGTGATGGCCGCACGTTCCGCCATGGATATCCTGGAGTAACTGCCTACCCTCGCCGAGAGGGATACAGCGTTGGAGGATTCCAGAGCGCCCTTTTTTATACAGCTCGCCGTCGACCATCGCAAATGTCTTGGCGCGCCTCGCGAGTCGGCGTGCCTCAGTGCGGTCGGACGGAAGCTGTTGTCGCAGGAGGTAGTCGATGAAGGGTTGCCTCCAGTCATCGCGGGGCCCGGGGTCAGCCCCCGAGTCGGGCGAGGCGTCGCGGGGGTCGGCGGGAGCCCCCGAGTTTTTGTCGCGCTCAGTGACCAAGGCCTCGTTGGTCTCAATCGGAGCCGGTTCTTGTGCTTGCTCTTTCGTCGGGTCGGCCGACGCAGGATCATTGATGGACGGCTTGTCTTGATCGCAGGCAAAAATGCCTGCCGGGACTATCTCCCGGTTTGATCCCAGCCTGGCCAACGAATCGGCCGTCTCGTTGTCCCGCCGAGGGACGTATTCAACCTGAAAACCATCAAACTTTTCTTCCAGACGGCGGATTTCGGCACAGTAGGCCGCCATCTTGGGGTTAGTGCAGGCGGACTCATTCATGACCTGGTTAACAACGAGCTGAGAGTCGCCAAAGGCTTCGAGCCTACGGACTCCTAACTCGACAGCTGCTTTCATGCCGTTAAGCAGAGCTTCGTACTCGGCTACATTGTGCGATGCTGGGAAGTTGAGCCGGATGACATATTGCATTCGCACACCTCTCGGAGAGATGAGCAGCCACCCACCTCCGGCACCCCTTTTTGTGAGAGAGCCGTCAAAAAACAGCCGCCAACATTCCTTTTCGACAGGAACTATGGGCAACTGAGTTTCGGTCCACTCGGCGATGAAATCTACCAGGGTATGTGATTTTACGGCAGATGGGTGCGTAAATTCTATTCCCTGATCCATTAATTCTAACGCCCATTTAGAAATTTTGACCGACACCTCCGGATTGCCTAGAACCTCAGCAAGGGGGAAGGAAGAGACGACGGTTACCGGATGGGCGTCGAAGTAGTGGCGGAGTTTGCGCCGAGTGATGACCAGCGCGTATATCACCTTCTGGATCTGCTGCCACCTTGTCTTGCAGTCGGAGAGGACCTCGCTGACGAAGTACACGGGCCGTTGTACCTTGAGCACCTTGCCCGACTCCGTCCGCTCCACCACCAGGGCGGTGCTGACCACCTGCGTTGTCGCCGCTATGTAGAGCAACAAAGGCTCCTTCTCGGTCGGAGAGGCGAGAATCGGGGCGCTAGAGAGTCTGGTCTTGAGGTGATCAAGAGCCTCTTGCGCCTCGGTTGTCCAGACGAAGTTGTCGGACTTCTTGAGGAGACGATAGAGTGGCAACCCCTTTTCCCCGAGTCGAGAAATGAATCGACTGAGTGCGGCTAAGCAGCCGGTCAGCTTCTGTACGCCTTTCAGGTTTTTGATCGGCCCCATCTTCGCGATGGCTTCGATTTTTTCTGGGTTGGCTTCGATGCCGCGTTGTGAAACGCAGTATCCCAGGAGCATTCCTTTTGGGACCCCGAAAACGCATTTCTCGGGATTGAGCTTAATGCCATTCTCTCTTAGCCGTTGGAACACGGCGTTGAGATCGGCGACTAAGTCGTCGGTTCGCATGGATTTGACTACGATGTCATCCACGTACGCTTGTACGATCCGTCCGATGAGATCACCGAAACATTTGATCATACAACGTTGGTAAGTGGCGCCGGCATTCTTTAACCCAAACGGCATTGTAACGTAACAATATGAGCCGAAGGGAGTGATGAACGCCGTTGCCTCTTGATCACCGATCTTTAGTGGGATCTGGTGATAGCCCGAGTAGGCGTCTAGGAAACACAGGGTTTCGCACCCTGCGGTCCAGTCAACAATTTGGTCGATGCGCGGCAAAGGAAACGGGTCCTTTGGGCATGCCTTATTGAGACTTGTGTAGTCAACACACATCCTCCATTTCCCATTTTTCTTTTTAACAAGTACAGGATTGGAGAGCCACTCGGGGTGATACTTTTCTTTGATGAAGCCGGCGGCAAGGAGCTTTGCCAGCTCGTCGCCTATGGCTCGGCGCCTTTCCTCGTCGAATCGGCGCAACCTCTGCTTGACCGGTTTCGATCCCGGTTTGATGTTGAGGGAGTGCTCGGCAATTTCCCTTGGAATCCCCGGCATGTCCGAGGGTTTCCACGCGAAGATGTCCTTGTTGGCGCGAAGGAAATCGACGAGCGCGCTTTCCTATTTGGGAGAAAGGGTCGCCCCGACGATGACCGTCTTCCCCTCGGGGTCGGACGGGTCGAGGGGAACCTTCTTGGTGTCCTTGGACGGCTCGAACGAGCCGGACGCCTTCTTCGGAGTCGGCGTCTCCTCGGACTCCACGCGGGCGACCTCCGGGAGGTCGGGCTTGTTGATGAGCGCCGCTGCCAGCTCGCAGCACTCTACTTCGCACTCGTAAGCACGTTGAACGGACGTGCTCACGGTGATGACACCTCTCGGCCCCGGCATCTTGAGCTTGAGGTAGGTGTAGTTGGGGACGGCCATGAACTTCGCGTAACATGGCCGACCAAGGATCGCGTGGTACGCGCCGGGGAAGTCCACCACGTCGAAGGTGAGGACCTCCGTGCGGTAGTTGATCGGCGTGCCGAAGGTGACGGGCAAGTCGATTTGCCCGAGCGGCATGGCCGTCTTTCCGGGCACGACCCCATGGAAGGGTGCGCCCGAAGGTCGGATGCGAGAGCGACTGACTCCCATAGCATCGAGGGTCTCTGCATACAAAATATTTAAGCCACTACCACCATCCATCAGTACCTTGGATAGGCGCTTGTTGGAGACGATGGGGTCGACGACGAGTGGGTACCGCCCCGGACGCGGCACGTGCTCGGGGTGGTCGCCGCGGTCGTAGGTGATGGCCGCCTCGGACCACTTGAGGAAGGCCGGAGTCGCCGGCTCGGCGGCGTACACCTCCCGGCGCTCCAGCTTCTGGCGCCGCTTGGAGGAGATGGCTCCTTCGCCTCCGAAGATCATGAGGCAGCCGGTGGTTTTCGGAAACCCACCGTCCGCCTCCTTGTCGTCCTTCCCGTCATCCCCGGGGTCAGAATCCTTGGGGTCGGACCTCTTTGCCTTCGCGCCCAGGAACTTCAGCATGAGCCCGCAATCCTTGAGGGCGTGCTTGACGGGATAGGCGTGGTTGGGGCACGGCGCTTCCAGCATCTTTTCGAAATGCTGGTTCTTGCCGTCGTTGTCGACGGCCGGCTTCTTCTGCTTACGCTCGACGGCCGCGACGAGTGCGTCGTTGCGGCGTTGCTGATCGCCGCCCTTCTTCTTCTTCTGCTTTTGCTTCTTGTCGTGCGGGGCAGACGGACCCGCACCGGAACTCTCGTTCCGCTTTGCCTTGCCTTTAGTCCGGTGAAGGAGGGCATCGACCGCATCCTCACCGGAGGCGTAGCTGGTGGCCACGTCGAGCAGCTCCTTGATGGAGCGCGGGCTCTTGCGGCCGAGCTCATGAACGAGCCCTTCGTTGCTGGTGCCCGCTATGAACGCGGAGATCACCTCGGCGTCAGCGAGATTGGGCAACGCGTTGCATTGCCTGGAGAATCGCTTGATGTAGTCCCTCAGGGACTCGTCGGCGCCCTGCCGGCAGTTCCGAAGGTCCCACGGGTTCCCCGGGCGCGCGTACGTGCCCTGGAAGTTGCCGATGAACACCTCCTGGAGGTCAACCCAATCCTGGATTGAGCCCTCCGGGAGATGCTCGAGCCACGTCCTGGCCGAGTCGGCCAAGAAGAGGGGGAGGTTGCGGATGATGAACCGCTCGTCGGTGGCACCGCCGGCTTGGCACGCCAGGCGGTAGTCCTCCAGCCACAACGCGGGATTCGTCTCCCCGTTGTACTTCGTGATATTGCTGGGCGGCCGAAACCGCTGGGGGACGGGAGCCCGCAAGATGGCGCGGCCAAAAGCCCGTGGGCCAGCCGGGACCGGAGCCCGAGGCTTGTCTTCCTCCGGGTCAAATCTCCCACCACGCCGCGGAGCGTAGACAAAGTCCTCGGTTTCGCACCGTGGACCTCGCCCTTGCTCGCGGCGCCTTGCCCGCAGAATGTCGCGGGCGTCGCGGATCCTGCCGATCCGCTGATGGACCGGCGGCGCGTCCCCAGTCCCACTTTGCTCGGGGGTTTGGTGGACGGAACTTCCGGGTTGTGGCCGTGGCTTGCTTGGCGTGCGGTAGGAAACGCTGGATTCCCACCGCCGTGCAGCGGAGCTTTGCTCGCGCTCGGCCTGCTGCACCGCCGCCAAGTCCAGGAGGTCCTTGAGCTCCCCCTGGATTCTTCGCTGGTCCTCGTCGGACGGTTGCGGGAGCGCGCGCAAAAGTGTCGCAGCCGCGGCGACATTTTGGCTGGGCCTGGTGTATCTGGGCACGAGGTTGCCCGCCTCGGCCAGAATCCGCTGCCGGGCTTCGCGCCCATGGGCACGCACGCGTTCGCGCAGGGCCTGGCGCTGCGCCACCTCGTGTTCGAGCCGCTCGCGCTCCTCCTTGAGCCGCCGCGCGGCTTCTGCGAGCTCGTGTTGGCGTTGGAGCAGACGCTCCAGGTCATCGCCCTCCCGGAGGTCGGCGCTCGCCGGAGGGGTTCCTTGCTGCGCCTGTGTCACGAGCAGGGGCGCGGCTTCTGCGGCCGCTCCGGCGTCCGCCGTCGTCGCGACCGCTGCAGGGTCTGGCTGCGCCGCCACGTCGTGAACGTTGCGGCGGCTGCCTCCACCAGCTTCCACCACCATGCACTCGCGCGAAGGATGGTGACTGCCGGCGTCGGAGTCGTAGTCGAGGAGGTCATCCTCGTCGCTGTCGTAGTCGTACTCCGCCATACCCACGAGCTCCGCGCTCGTGGACATGGCGGGGGTGAGGGCCCTTTGTGGGGGTGCCGGCGGTTCGACGCGCGAAAGCCCCCCATCCCGGACCACGATGAACCCCAGGCTCCCGAAGTACACGAGAGCGCCCGGAGACCAATCGATGTCGTGGCTCGCCATCAACTGAAGATGTCAAACGCGCTGAGGTCCCCTACCTGGCGCGCCAACTGTCGGTGCTAAGAAACCGGCCGACAAGTAAATTTGTAACTACGGCGCCTAACAATCTTCTATGATGGCGAGGGTTTTGCGAGAGAGGCGAGATGTATACTGGTTCAGGCAATCGATGCCCTACGTCCAGTTCGTGGGTGGTTTGTGTTCCGACTTGCAGAGGGGAGCTACAAGTGTTGACGAGGGAGGAGAAAAACTCCAAGCCTCTTCGTGTGTATTTCTATGTCTGTGTTCGTCTATCTATCCGGGGATCCGATCCCCTCGCCTCATGCACCCAGCTCTCCTTTTATAGTCAAGGAGTGAGCCGGTTTACAAATGGGAACGGGTCTTCCGAGTTGTGGGCTAGCGCGGCTACACGCCGCACTAGTCTGAACCCTAGCTGCCACTGTGGCCCTAGTCAGGCGGCGTCCTGTCAGCCCGGTCGCCGGGCAGGTGGTCGAGATGTCAACCCAGACTGTCGCGGCCGTCTTGTCGCTGGTCCGGTCTTCGTCCCTGTTCAGGGTGGTGATGATGTCGTAGCCATCCCGCTGCTGCACTCGAGGTGTCAGGCGGCGCCGCGAGATGGGACGGGTGCCACTGTGCGGGTCACATCGCGTGCCTGCAAATATATGAGTTGCTGGGTAGAGTTAAGGCTCCCCAGCTACTCGTCGTAAATGCCTGTCCTCCTTGTCAGAGGAAAATCTTCTCGACGAAGTCTCCCAACTCGGGGTCGGGCGAAGCGCGGCTTGTGGGCCCGCCCGACTGGGGGTCGGGCGAGGCGGAAGTTGTGGGCCCGCCCGACTGGGGGTCGGGCGAGGCGGAGTCTGTGGACCCCACCCGACTCGGGGTCGGGCGGGGCGGAAGTCGTGGGCCCGCCCGACTGGGGGTCGGGCGAGGCGGAACTTGTGGACCCCACCCGACTCGGGGTCGGCCGTGGGCCCCTCGAGCGCTCTGTTGTCATGCACCTGTTCCTGTGGGCCCTACACAATTTAAGCTGAGACGGTTAGCGGGATTAAGTATCCTAGATCAGGATACCCTGATTTGGGTATCCGTCATCTTCCTTCGCCATATGAATCTGGTGATAACCTGAATACGCATCTAGGAAACTTAGCAATTGACAACCTGCTACCGAATCAGTTATTGTATCGATTCGGTCCAGTGGGAAGTTGTCTTTAGGGCATGCTTTGTTTAGCCTTGTGAAGTCAATGCACATTCTCCATTCTCCTGTCTTCTTTTTGACGAGAACAACATTGGATAGCCAGCTCGAGAATATTGTTGGTCTTATGACACCGGCTTTTAGCAACTTGTTCACCTCGTTTGTTGCGGCTAATTTCTTCTCTTCCGACGCCTTTCTGATCTTGTCTGCGAAGGGTCTTATTTTTGAATTGACTTTTAACTCGTGCTGGATTGTCTCTCTTTTGACTCCAGTGATGTCTTGTGGTGACCATGCGAAGATGTCAGAGTTTTATTTCAAGAACCTGATTATTTGTTCTCTTTCGTTTTGAGACAGACCCTTTCCTATTTTGACCGTTCTTTCTGGTTTCTTTGGCCATAAGATTACTTCTTCAACTTCGCTTGAAGGCTCGAGCTTTGCTTGTTCGGCCTTCGCTTGTCGGCCCTCGTGTTCGTTCTCTTTTGAGTTGTCTTCTTTGCTACTTCTTGGTCTGAAGGGGTCACAGCATATGCTGATGGTGCCTTGTTCCGAAGGTATCTTCATCATCAGGTAATTGTGATGGATTGCAGCTCCAAAAGCTACTATGATTTGTCTTCCGAAGATCGCGTTGTATTCGCTGGGTGAGTCTATGACTATGAACTCTGCCTCCTGAGTTATCAATCTATCTTCATCTTCGAAGGTTACTTTCAACATTACTTTGCCGGTCGAAGATGCTTCTTCTCCGCCGAAATCCTTCAGCGTTGTTTTGCTGGCATTTTCATGGCTGTTGATTTGCATGCGAATCAAAGTATCTTTGAAAATGATATTTTCTGGGCTTCCATTATCAATCATGATTCTATGAACCATCTAGCCTTCGATGTCGGCTTTGATCACGAAGACGTCTATATGTGGATAATCGGAGACTCTGCTGTCGTCCGTTGTGAAACGGATGGTTGAATGCTTCCATCCCTCCTGCTCTGTTTTTACCTTCGCAGCTTTTGCTTGATGGTAGTCTTGTTTTCTTTTCATCGTGGGTTCGGCCCACGGACGGCGCCAAATGTTGGGGATCGAAGGTCTTGATAGGACGAATCGAAGCCCTCCAACGGTTGATAGAAGTATTTTGGTTCTGGCGAAGCCCTCGAAGATTGTCGATGCCTTCGAATCACCTCGCGAAGCCCTCTTCGCTTGTCGTCGTTGTCTTCAGGTTGGAGTGAAGCCCTCTTTTCTGGTCCGCGGTGCCGGACGAAGAGGTTCTCGTTCAAGTTCCCTGCAGTTCAGTTGCGCGAAGCCCTCCTTCTCCCGCGATGCCGGGCGAAGGGGTCAAGTGATTAGAGAGTTCAGAACACGGTGCGAATGATTCTTCCTTTGGCTCGTGGCCCCGAAAAACAGATGTCATTACAGCATCATCTCCCTCCATATTTATAAGGGGTGAGATGATGATATTTACAAGCATGCCCTTGGCTGCTTCAACATGGATTTTAGGTTGCCTTATGTGAGTATGGCTTGGCCTTCGCTATCTCCCTTGCCGTGTACTTGTTCCTAGGACCCCAACAGCCTGCAGTATTGGGGTTTAGTACCAACCTCGGCATAATAACCATGCTCCGAAACAACATAACTTGAGTGTGCATAACTTTAGCTATAGTATATAACCTTGTAGAATTAATTGCTAGAAGTAAATAGATGTAAGATTAACACATAGGAATCTTTCTCTCTATCTCTATGTTCTCCCAACATAACTTCTACTCTCTATTTATTTCTTGGATTATATGGTGAGTGCTACCCATCTATCATGTACCCCTTTAACCCCCGTGTAAAGTAAAGTATCGTTATTTCACATAATAGTATCTACTTTCTTACACTTTCAACTTCCTACCGCTCTACTTCTCTGCGGAAATATAAATACGATAACTCTGGAATACTTAAAGGTAAAATGCTATAATGGTGTTCCGTGCGCTTGCGGAATTAATAGAATTTTAATAGCACGCATAATCACCGCCAACATTGACGAAGGACTCAATCCGATCCTCCGCCTCCACGTCGTTCCTTGCGTGCTCCATAGACAACTCTGCTTGCCCTCCTGTCTGACCTTCATTATTTGCCTCCTGGATCACTGGTTCATGATTCGTTGGGCTCACCCCATCTCCGCCCATGCCCAGGTTTGCTGCCAAGGTCTCGGTAATGTGCTCCAGCATGGCCCGGTACATCTCAGCCGTTTCTGTATCAGCTGGTCCTGCCAACTTGTCCTGGGCTTGGTCTTCGACCGCCGGCCCAACTCCAATGGCCGGCCCACCTAGACAAGAAGAGGAAGAGGAAACAGCCGAAGCCGCTTCCCTCCCACCCGCTATCTCCAGCTCCCTCGCTTCTGCAGGTGTCGCGACAAACTCCTCCCGCGTGCCAACCTCCTTGCGCTGCTGCCTTGGAAACTCTGTGGTTAGGGCCTCGTGGGCCATAGGATCCGATGCTACTGACCGTTGGGGCCATGTTGTCCTGTCTTGCATGGAAAGCAGGAAGAGCTCATCCCATGAACCCTCTCTTGTCCCTATCTGCCTTTCCTCCGCACCTTGTTCTTCCTGCCAGCACCGAAAGCTCGAGATCTGTGCAGTGGTCTTATCCGCTACCGCTGATTTGAACCGGTCAGCAGAAGAGTCCAACGGAAGAACACCCTTTATCGAGCTTGTTTCTTTCTCCTTTTGGTCGTCCCCTTTTGCCTTTTCCCTGCGTTCCAGCTGCAAGTCGACACGCGTCTCCGCGCACGTTGCAGCCTGGTCCTATGGGCCCACAGCACAGTGACCGTCCCCCTTCACCGCAGAGGAAGAGACAGGCCTTGAGCGGTGGCCGGCAAGCTCGACGGCGCCGCCGTCCCCGGCAGCTGAGCCGGGGGGGGGCTGTCCTCGTCGGTGGCACACTCACGCTCGTGACGAATTCTTGTGCTCCGAGTCCGCCGGCGCTTGGGGTTCTGGTCCTTAGATCCACCCGCCTCATCATCACTGGAAGAAGGCTCCGGCGGTGGCTGCTGCGGCGGTGCTCTCGGCGGCGAGTCGGGCGGCAACTGAATGAACTCTCTTCGGTATCTGATGCGAACGTTATACTTGAGTAGCTTCCTCTCCATCTCCGGCTCCAGATCCAGGAACAGCACCGACTCAGGGATAGCAATCGTACAGACGGCGGGAATGTTCTCCGGGTGAGTGACCCACGCCATCAGGCTGAACGCCAAGAGGTCGGACCTGTCGAGCGAGGCCTCATCGATGCTCAGGATGGAGCCAAAGGTGTTGATGATCGTCGCTGCTGTCGACTCACTCCATGCATGCAACGGAATCCCCTTGAGCTCCAAGCGCACTCGGTGACGCATCTCGTCGTAGTCACCGTGTGACCGTCGCGACCACTGCCGGAGCACCAGCCTGAAGGTGGGCTCACGGACCGAACGATCGCCAGATAGCACTCTCTGGTACGCGCCATGATCTGGCAGGACGACGATGAAATCCTCCGGCGCCGAGGCATGAATCTCCATGGTACTGACCTCGATGTTGAACTTCCGTCCCAGGGCCTCCAGAACATCATTCGGCGAGATCGACGGCCGCGTTCCAGTCACCGTGACGAAGATGGTCAGGCACTCATACTCCGCCTCCTGCTGGTTCATCTCCTCTGTACGCTCCACGACACAGAAGGGTGCACGGCGGCGTCCCTCCTCATCCACCGGCGGCTGAGGTGGTCGCCGCGGGCTGTCCGGAGGTGGTGGAGGCGGGGCGGGGCGGCCACCCTCATTAGGATGGCCCGGCGCGCCAGGCTCTCTGTTCGCGCGGCCGCCACGGCGACGCCTTCTTGGCCGATGCCTTCTCCTGGGTGGAGCATCAGCCGAGGCCTCGCCAGTCCCCTCGGTGACTTGGGCCGTCCTGGCCGCTGCCCGCACCCCCAAATCCTTGCGAGACTTCTGTGGTGGCTGTCGATCCATGTCGCCCGCCGTCTTGTAATCGCGGCCGCGGTCAGAAGTGGATCTTCTCTGTCGACGACACTCGAAAGAGCGGTGGCCCGCGCCACCACACATCAGGCAGCGGGTGGGTTCCCGGCACATCGCCTTCCGGTGACTCTTGGCCAGGCAGTTGAAGCACCTGCCCTGGAAGACAGCAGGGATGGTTACTGTGTGATTACTCCATTGCACTCAGCAAAACCTTATGGCGTTCCTTCTTGTTAACCGAGTAGCAACATCCAAGATCTTAATAGGCCTCTCTTGATAACGGAGATCCGGTTGAAGATCCATTACTTCCGGTGGTACTATCTCTTCTGGGACTCTCGAACATTTCTTCAATTGTGAGACATGAAAGACATTGTGTATGTCTGACATTTCTTCGGGGAGCTCGAGGCGGTAAGCTACTGCTCCTATCTTCTTGACTATCTTGAAAGGTCCAATATATCTGGGTGCCAACTTTCCTCGGACTCTGAACCTTCTGGTACCCCGTATTGGTGATACCTTGAGGTACACATAGTCTCCTGCTTCAAAGCTCAGATCTCTACGACGGGTATCTGCATAGCTTTTCTGCCTGCTCTGGGCTGCTTTCAGATTCTCTCTGATCAAAGCTATTTTCTCTTTAGCATCTCTAATGATTGCCGGTCCAAAGAAAGATCGTTCTCCAACTTCTAACCACATCAGAGGTGTTCTGCACTTTCTTCCATAAAGAGCTTCAAAGGGTGCCATCTGTAAACTGGCCTGATAACTGTTGTTGTAGGAGAACTCTGCAAAGGAAAGACTTTTCTCCCAATCCTTTCCATAGGCTAACACACATGCTCTCAACATATCTTCCAGGATTTGATTGACTCTTTCAGTCTGTCCATCTGTCTGCGGGTGATATGCAGAGCTGTAATCCAGCTTGGTTTTCAATAACTCGTGCAAACTTTTCCAGAACTTTGAGGTGAATTGGGTCCCTCTATCTGAGATTATTCTGCTTGGAACTCCATGCTACTTGAGTATGTGATCCACATACAACTGGGCATACTTGTCGCCTCTATAGACTGTCTTGACAGGTATGAAGTGTGCAACCTTCATCAGACGGTCCACTATGACCCATATTGAATCATTCCTTTTTTGAGTGCGGGATAAACCCACAATGAAATCCATGCTGATCTCATCCCATTTCCACATAGGAACATGCAGTGGTTGCAACAACCCTGCAGGTCTCTGATGTTCTGCTTTGACTCTGCTGCAGATATCACATCGGGCAACAAATTCTGCTATATCCTTCTTCATTCCTGCCCACCAATACTTCGGTTTCAGATCCAAGTACATCTTGGTGCTTCCTGGGTGGATGGAGTAAGCGGAGTTGTGGGCTTCATCCATAATAAGCAACTGGTACCCACCATTCTTGGGTACACAAATTCGATCTTTGTACCATAAGGTACCTTGATCATCTACTCTGAATCCGGGTGCTTTATCCACTCCGGTTTTAGCTTTGAGATCATGCATTTCCTCATCATCCACTTAAGCTTTTCGGATTAGACTTCCTAGAGTTGGTTCCACACACAGGTTGTTTATCTGGCTTGACTGGGTGAAATGAAGATTTAGTTGCTTGAATTATGACAGTAACTCAGGTCTTCTCTTGTGTAACTTAATGTTGTTGTAGTGAGCCTTACGACTTAGTGCATCTGCAACTACATTAGCCTTTCCAGGGTGATACTGTATTTCCAGATTGTAGTCTTTGATCAACTCTAACCACCGTCTCTGCCTGAGATTTAAGTCTGACTGTGTGAAGATGTACTTCAGACTCTTATGGTCTGTGAAGATTTCACACTTATTTCCAATCAGATAGTGTCTCCATATCTTTAGAGCATGAACAACTGCTGCTAACTCCAGATCATGTGTTGGATAGTTCTGCTCATGAACTTTCAGCTGCCTTGAAGCATACGCCACTACTCGTCCATCTTGCATTAGCACACAACCCAAACCTTGTCGAGATGCGTCGCAGTATACGACAAAATCTCGATATATGTCCGGTAGGGTTAGCACTGGGGCTGTTGTCAACCATTTCTTCAACTCTTGAAAACTCTTTTCACAAGCTTCTGTCCACTTGAATTCTTTTCCTTTCTGGGTCAGGGCCGTCATTGGTCTCGCTAACTTGGAGAACCCTTCTATGAATCTACGGTAGTAACCTGCCAGTCCAAGAAAACTTCTGACTTCTGTCACATTGTTGGGTTGCTTCCAGTTGGTAACTGCTTCAACTTTAGCTGGATCTACTGCAATAACTTCTTCAGTCAAGATATGACCGAGGAAAGCGACTTCTTTTAACCAGAACTCACACTTGCTGAACTTGGCATAAAGCTCATGTGCTCTTAACTTCTCAAGTACGACCCTCAGGTGTTGTTCATGTTCCTTTGCGCTCTTAGAGTAGATCAAAATGTCATCAATGAAGACAACGACAAACCGATCTAACTCTTCTATGAAGACCTTGTTCATCAGATTCATGAAGTATGCTGGTGCATTGGTGAGTCTAAAGGGCATCACTGTAAACTCATACTGACCATAGCGAGTGACAAAAGTTGTCTTGAGTATGTCTCCTTCTCGAATCTTCAGCTGGTAATACCCTGATCTCAGGTCAATCTTGGAGAAAAAACTTGGCTCCCTTCAACTGATCAAACAAGTCATCGATCCTGGGCAGTGGTTACTTGTTCTTGATAGTGACCTCATTGAGTGAACGGTAGTCAATGCACATTCTGAGACTGCCATCTTTCTTTTTGACAAACAGAACTGGTGATCCCCATGGTGAATAGCTTGGTCTTATGAAACCTTTCTCTTGTAATTCTGCTATCTGCTCTTTTAATTCTGCTAACTCATTAGCTGCCATCCGGTAAGGTCTCTTAGCTATTGGAGAAGTTCCAGGGATGAGATCAATGATGAACTCTATGTCTCGGTCCGGTGGCATTCCAGGTAATTTATCTGGGAAGACGTCTGGGTACTCACAGACGACTGGTACTTCCTCTAGTGGTGTGGCTTCTAAACTGCATACCATAGGTGGGGCCTTCACTCTTCTTGGCTCACATTCAACCTTGATACCTTGATGGTTCACTAAAGAGACTTTCCTGGTATCACAGGCTATATTGCCTTGATGTTTGCTCAACCAGTCCATTCCAAGGATAACATCTATTCCGGCTGACTGGAGAACTATTAAGTTGGCTAGGAATACTACCCCACTTAAAAGAATCTTAACCCGGGGACATCCCAACAAACACATGATTTCCGCTCCAGGAGAGCGTGTTATCAGTGGTTGTTTAAGCAAAACAGTTGGAAAACCATGTGCAGCAACAAACCTTGAAGATATGAACGAATGCGAAGCTCCAGAATCAAACAAAACTGTTGCAAGAGTGGAGTTGACAAGATACTCACCGAGAACAACATCAGGTGCCTCCTCAGCTTCCTGGGTGTCAATGTGATTGACTCTGCCTCGACCGAAGGTCTGGTTGTTCCTTCGCCGTTGCCCTGAGGGTTGCTGTCCACCACGTCCGACTCCTGACACTGCAGTTCTGGTGTTGCTTTGCTGATGAGATTGAGCTGGAGCTTAATTCTGGTTCATATAAGGGCACTTGGCAATCATGTGACCTGGTTCACGGCAGTTAAAGCATGTTCTTTTGTCACTCTGAGTTGGCTGGGCAACACTGGCACTGCTCCTCTGCTGGCTGCTGGGATTCTGGTTGCGGTAAGGGGGTGCTGCATTCTGCTGGTTTGATGATGAGGCCCTGTACTGCATGGTTGGCTGGTACCTAGGCTTCTGAGAGAAGTTGCTTCTTGATCTCTGGTTTCTTTCATGCTGTCTGAACTTTTGCGTGTTGAACTTGCGCTTCCGGTCACTCTCGATATGAGAACGTGCATCCTCCAGAAGAATGGCACGGTTCATCAGAGTGTTGAAGTCTGGATAGATGTGAGTAACCAACTGCATCTTTAAACTAGGACTCAGTCCCTTCTTGAAGCGATCCTGCTTCTTCTTGTCGGTGTTCACATCTTCAGGTGCATAGCGTGCAAGCTTTATGAACTTCCTGATGTACTGGTTCACAGTCATGGCTCCTTGTTTCAGTGAGCGAAACTCATCTGCCTTCATGTCCATGATACCCTCAGGGATGTGGTATCTCCTGAATTCTTCCTGGAATTCATCCCATGTGATAGCATCGGGATCCTCTATAGCTTCACGGTAGTTGTCCCACCACTCACTGGCTGCTCCCATGAGTTGGTGTGATGCTAGAAGGACTTTCTCCCTGTCACTGGCGTTCACAACCTGAAGCTTCTTGGTGATGCCTCTCAGCCAATCATCTGCTGCTAGGGGGTCTTCTTCAGCATTCTCGAAGGTCGGTGGCCTGAGCCTCATGAACTCTAACATCTTGGTCTGGGGACCTGGTGCACGGTCAAGAAGTCCTTGAGCAATGATTTCCATCAGACGTGTCTGGTTGTCCATCACCGTGACAAGGTTGGTGACAGGCGGGTTGGGCAAGGGTCCATGTCATCCACCTCGCCCACCTCTGCCACGGTTCTGGTTTCCTCCACCTCGATTCTGGTTTTGTTGATGACCTCCACCTTCACCCTGGCCTTCCTGGTCATTCTGGTTGTCCTGATTGTTCTGATTGTTCTGGCTTGCCTCATCTTCTTGGTCATGGCCTCCAATTCTGCCTCCACCTCTGCCACGCTGGTGGTTGACTCTGCCTCTTCCACGTCCGCGTGCACCGCCCTGTCCTGGGGCATCCTCGTCGTGTGCAACTTGACGTTCACGACGCTGTCGCACTCGGGCAGACCGCCTTGCGGGAGGCATCTGTTTAGTTGACAGAGGATTGCGAAAGGTGAGAACAAGTCAAGGTTGAGGCAAGCTGAAACTAGGTAACAAGACAGGAACACAAGATTTGCTAACACACAAACAATAAGATCCAACATCATTACATCATCACAGCATACATAAGCATCATAACAGAGTTCGATCATACATACCCAAGCCCTCACACAGGAGGACTTTGACGGCTATAACTAAATAACAGGACTCGACAACATGGTACTCTAGGATACAACGACACACGTTTGCTGGACTGATTACAAACTGCTAGCTACTAACTACGGGTACAAGCACTGCTGCCACGAGTGCTGCTGGTAACTGACTCCAACTGGGGTAGCTGCTCCTCAGTACTGGTCGTAACCGTGGTCCCTGCGCCACGCACGGTACAGGTCGTAGGGGTCACGGAGCTCCTCGTGGGCACGGAGTAGCTGGTAGTACTCGAAGAGGTCTGCGTCTCCGAGCATCTGCGGGGCCTGCTGTGGAGCTGCTGGGTAGTGCTGAGCTGTGGGTGGTGCAAGAACCGGCTGGTACGGGAACAGCGGTCCAAGTGCAACAAGTGCTAGTGGGTGCTGAGCTGCTGGAGGTGCCACAAGAGCTAGCTGGTGGTGAGCTGGTGGTACAAGAAGTACTGGCTGCTGCTGCGCTGCGGGTGTAACGGGTGCTGGCTCCTGCTACACTGGGGGCGCAACAGGTGCTGGCTGCTGCTGAGCTAGTGGGTCAATCACCACTGGTTGGTCATCGACGTTGACCCAGAAGTTGACGACGTTGCCTACCTCCTCCATCACTAGGTCGTAGTGTGGTGGAGATAGGTCGATCTCTCGGAAGTCGTCCTCGTCCATTGAGTCTGAGTAGTCAGTGTCATTATCCATTGGATAATCCATCTCGTGCTCGGTCTCAGTGTCCTCCTCACCCTGCAGAGGGTCCTCTAGTAACTCTAGCTCAGGGTCGTCCTCTGCCATCTGGGCATCCTCCTCCTCTGAGGGCTCCTCGTCAGACTCTGACAGAAAACCGTAAGCTGGTGCTGGAGCTGGAACTGGTGCAACCTCTGTAGGAACTGGAGCTGGTGCAACCTCTGGGGAAGCTGGGGCTGCCTGCTGTGCTCCTCTTGACGGTCCTGCGCCTCCTGAGTCCTCACTGTCACTGGAGTCACCCTCTGAGTCTGTCGGGCAAGCGTAGTGTAGGTGGCGTCTGGGACCTCCGATCCTCGGGGTGAACCTGCGACGGGGTCCTGCTCCAACCTGGTGAAGCCTCACGTAGCAGCGGTCAACCTCTCTGATAAGGTACAGGGCGTCCTCCTCCCAGAGGCCCATAGCTGCCTTGAGGGTGGACTGAATCTGTGCCTGCTCTGTCTGGGACTCGGTGAGCTGGGTCTCAAGCTGTGCAAGCTGTGCCTGGACTGCTGCAAGCTGGGCCTGAACCTCTGTGAGCTTCTGCGTGTCCTCATCCCACATCTGTGCAGCCGACTCAAGGACGTGCGCTGTCTGTGTGGACTGTGCATGGACCTCTGCAAGCTGAGTCTGGGTCTGCTGAAGCTGCTCCTGGAGATCTCTCTCTCTAGTCTCTGCTGCCTCAGCTCTGGTGATACTGCTCTCGAACCCTCTCTGGCGTGACTCGAACAGACTGTCCATGGCCATTATGTACCAAGCGGACGCTACCACAGTGGGGTCCTCCTCACGCTGGTCCGGTCCCTGTAGAGCACTCAACCTGTACTGCCACTGTGCCTCGGTGTGCTCGTACAGCGGGAAGTAGCGACACGGGGTGTCACGTACCTCCTCCTCGTGGCGCTGACAGAAGAGTAGCAGGGTCTTGCGAGCTGCAATCTGGTGGGCGTCTGCGGACTGGGTGCCGAAAGCTGTCACTGTCAGGGGCTCCAGGTCTGGGCGTGTACGTGGCTGGAGAACTGTCACTTGCACCTCGCAGTACTGGGTGCCGTCCTGAACGAAGCTGAGAGAGCGGTACTATGGACGGTCGGTGTAGCCGAACCTCTGCAACGCTTCCCACAGGATAGTGGGGAAGCCTGAAACACCGATCTGGTAGCTGCGGATCTACCCATCGTCTAGCTGCTGGTCCTCCATCTGTTTCAACAAAAGTTGAAGATGGGTAAGTACAAGGTAACAAAACAATTTGTAAAATAAGTACAGAACTGAGAGTAAATTTTTGTAATATAGTTTATATATATAAAATATCACTCTCTCACAATCATTTCCAGCCTAGGGTCCATCCTACGGTCAAGCATGGCTCTGATACCACTCTGTCGTACCCCATTTCTGGAGCACTAGTGCATACCGTATCAGTCCCTGGATCAGACGCTGATACGAAACACTTTACACAGACTGATATCACAGAGTCATCACTTACATAAATATTACCAAGTCTCATACAAGCCTTCATACATAAAAGGTCTTACAACAACCGGCCAAGGGCCACTTTAATACATCAAACAGCATGCTAGTGGGCTGCAACAGCAGAACCACTTAAACACTACTACAGCGGAAGACGGAAACGGCACTAGCACAGGCATCTTGAGTGTAGATAGGACCCTACTCTTCATCACCATCCTCCACGTACTCTGGTTCTTCATCTGAAGGATTAAAGAAAGGGTGAGTATATAAGGTACTCAGCAAGTCCTAACAATGAGGGATACTTTGATGCAAGGGTGAAACCAAGGGATAGGCTGAGGGTTTATCATCTGGGCGGAAAGCCAGTTTTATGCAGTGGTTGTTTGAAAAACAAAACAGTTCACAAACTAATATCAAGATTATCAGTGGTATTTAGTGGGGTTGTGGCCCTGGGGGAGATGCAATGCATCCCACCAGTTCCCAAGTTTTAATGCTGGCAGAAAACCAGCGCACGGTTCTACACCGGAGTATTCCAAAAACACACCAAGGAAGTAACTCACACCGTTACACTAATCATTGTGTGGCACAAGCTTTCGCGTTGCCCATTACCGTGGAACACGGCTATCATGATAGGTTTTTAACTCTGCAGAGGTTGTACACAATTCCCCACAAGCATGCCAGCCCTTCCCATCGTCATGGATTGGACAGGCTCACTAATGGTCCCGTACCTACTTGGTGTCACCACGGCACCACCACGGAAAAACTGCAACCAAGGGCTTCACAATATCATCATTATCATGTAGAAAGGCCTGAATAACACCATATGCCGGATCCCGACACCTGCTATGTCGAGTCTTCTCCTGGCTTCCGCCGCAACTCCTGCCCTCCAGGTGGGTATCGGGTGAACACTATAGTAGGGTGTGGTTCCAAACCTTAACCATTCAAGGCATGTGGTTGTACGAAAGGTGCTAGGCAAGGCGGCACATGAACCGGTCCTTATACGACCGAAGCAAGCATCTTCAATAGCTATCCTCAAAGGAGGAATCGCATCCCAGAGATAGGCCTCCCCACTGAGGACTACCTCGCCTGCTCCCGCCAGGAATATCCCCACTATGGATTGCACAATTATTACTAGTATATTACCATCCCACATTTCATATTCACACACACTCCGCCAAACACACACCATTCCACACCAAAAGTATGTATAGCAAGACTAATTAAGTACACATGGTAATAAGTCCTAAGGAGCATATCATTTCAGCATATCATTAAAGAATTAATGATAGTGAATCCTAGGTCTAGCAATGGAATCGGGATAAGCAATGTCAAGGCATGGCAGTCAACAGTACTTAGGATTATACTAAGCATTTAAATCACATTTAAACATCATGCACAATTATTTCTAAATTGGGCTCTAAGTTGGGTATTTGTAAATATAGGAACAACATGATCAAAGGGGTTAGAACTTGCCTTCACCAGTAAACAACGATCGAATAAATCTACCGATCAAACAATTAAACTAACAAGCAAGTAAATCAAATGAAGACCAAAAAGAGATCAACAACAGAGGGTTTTGGCAACAACAAGTAGCTCATGATTTTTGATGAATTTTGGTGAAAGAATCACCCAAATCGGAGCTAAGATGAAAGAGATATAGATTTTACAAGTTTGCAACATAGGAAATAATTAGGATTAAGCTAAGTAATTAACCATAGACATAATACTAATTATTATGGAGCAAACAATTGTTGCAAAATGATTAGGAGATAATCTAGTATTTTTAGGAATTTTATGGAATTTTTTTGATAAAGGAAAGTGCTCGAAATAAACTTCTGGGTACAAACTGCGTGTAGATCTAGCATTTACAGAGCGTGTGTGAGGCTGACAAGTGGGCCAGCGGGGTCAGGTCCACTGTACGGTACTGTATCGTGAGCTCGGTCCACAGGGCGGTGGGCCGAGCGCGTCTGTGAGGCTGGTGCACGCTGCACCGGGTCTACCGCGTGGCGAGGCGACCCGGTCGTCGCGGGCCCACGTGCCGACGTGGCATGCCACGTCGGACGGCGGCGCGACGTGGTCAGACGCGCCGGAGGAGTGGCGCTCGCGGCGGCGCCTCGCCGGAGGACTCACCGGCGGCGGCTACAGGGCACCATGAGCGACGCGGTGAGCATCTACGAGACCTGCGCGCGAAGGCGGATGCGTTGCCGCTTGGTGGTGACGTCGCGGGGCACCGGAGAAGCGGCGCGGGCTCGCCGGAGATGGCGGAGCGCGGCTGCGCGCGAGGGAAGAAGAGCATGCGCGCGGGTTCGCACGTGTTTGTGTGGCCGTGCGCGTGCGCGTGAGTGCGTGGAGTGCAGCGCGCGCCTCAGCGTGGCCAGGCGCGGCCGGAATGCTTGCCGGCGACGAGTTCGCGCGGCGGCGGGTGGCGGTGCTCGACATGGAGCACGCGCCAGTGTGCGGGGCGAGGAAATTGAAGGCGCGGGAAAGAGAGAAGAGGGAGGCGGAGCTCACAGTGGGCTTGCTGAAGACAGAGAGGGGGCGGAGGCAGCTCGCCGTCGTCGTGCGGTGGCCGGAACCCTAGCTTCCCGCGAATCCCATGCTCCGAGCTTTGGCTGCGGAAAAGAGAGGCGGGACTGGGTTAGGCACTGAGCGGCGACGCTAAAGGAGAAGAGGAGGGAGACGGAGCTCCACCGTTGGCTCGTCGGAAGGTCGCCGGACTTGGAGAAGGAAGGTGGGGGAGAATGGAAATTGAGGCGCTGGAGTGGCAATGGCGAGGGCGTGAGCTCGGGAAGAGGAGGGGGGACGCAGCGCGGAGCTCTGCGGCTTTTAAAGGCGGCCGCGGAGCGAGCCGTTGGGCGCCGGCTCGAGACGGCGGTCGTCGGCTTGGTCGTCGTTGTCAAATTGTGACGCGACGGCTGCCAGAGGGAGGACGAGGCCCATGCGTGGATGACGCTGGCGCGACGACAGCCACAGTGCGGCGGAGCTGGCGTGGCGCGACGTCACGGGGTGGAAGCTCGCCGGCCCTAGTCGCCGGTCCGCGCGGGAGGAGTGGGCGCGCCGCTGCGGAGTTGGTCGACGGGATGGAGCGACGGGGCGGAGCGACGGGGCGTGCGTGTGCGTGACGCGGCGCGCGCTGTAGCCGGACGCGGCGAGGCGAGAACGGCCGGCATGGGCGCTCCGGGCGCGGCGTCAGAAGGTGGGAGACGACACTGACAGGTGGGGCCCACCTGTCAGTGGCTCGGCGCGGAAGAGCAGGCCAGGCTGCTGCTGGGCCGGAGGGAGAGAAGCTGGGCCGAGGGCTGGCGCGCGGGAAAAAGAAAAAGGCGAAGGGGGGGAGTGGGCCGGGCAGGGAAAGGCGGCCCGGTAGGAAAGAGAGGTTTGAATATTTTCAGAGATTTTCTAGGATTCAAATTTGAATGAAATTCAAATTTGAAAAAGGATCAAAACCAAATGAACACATAAATAAAATCAGGAAATTCCAAATATGCAGATGGTGGTGTTTGATGCACCTTTAAAATTCGGAATTTTGAAATTGTCATGAATTTGACTTCTATTTTGATTGAATTTTATTCAAATTTGAAAAAGTTCAAATGTTTAGTGATTTTTAAATATGGGCAAACACAGGGTGTTACATGAAGTGGCATAAGCGTTGGATTAGGAAGGGTTAAATAGGCAGAAAATATAGCATGACCTCACCTCATTAGGGCATGTACAACCCAGAGACGGGGTCTGTCTCTTAATCAATGATACAGACAGACAAGGAGACAAATCATACAACCCAAAGACTATCTTATTATCTACAGTTAATTTAATGTTATGTATCTAACTAAAGATCAACTATAAATAAATTTATGTGCACCATTGTGTAGCCGTTTGCTAGACAATGAGGAACATTCTAGTCAGTAAATAGTTTGGTTTGCACAAGTGCCTGAGGTGAAAACGAATAGATGAAAATATGTTTTGTCTATACGTAAACAGGCCAGAGTTAGTTCTGTTTCTCTCTCTTCCCGTTCTCTTCTGTTCCGCTCTTGCTTGATAGATCGCCAGCGGCAACTTCCGACCATAACGATCCTGGTGACCATCAAAATTGATCTATTAGCTGGTCTACAAGGTAAATGAATGATCAATTTCTCCTATTGCGTCGTTTGTGTGGCCAATTTCATGAAATTGCGGCTACGGGTGCAAAGGGAAAAGCATCGTTGGGGACGAAGGAGCCAGCTTGTCGCAAGGAGACCACCTCCGCGGCGGCAGGGAGGCAAGATTAGTCCGGGCCGTCGACTACCTGCTCCAGCCCCTTTCTCTTCCCCATAATTTTCACCATCATCCGCGAATCCGTGTCGTTTCCCCGCTGAATCCTGCACGGGTCCGCCCCAAACCTCGCTCGAATTGATAGCTTGTTGAGCTCCGATGCGTGATGGCGGCTGCTCTACCAAGGGGCGAAAGGGCAGGTGCGACCGGTGGAGCGAAAGGGCGTCCGACAACGCAGGTGGAGGCGGAGGAGGAGTGCGCGCTGCTGGAGGCTGTCGCGGTGGCGCAGGCCTTCGCACTGCTGCTGCGGGCGGAGGAGGAGTGCGCGCGCCCCCCGCACGGGATCCGACAGCGCCGTCGCCCGGGGAAGACGCGGCCTACAACGGTGCCGCGGCCGTCTTGCCCGCCTGAGAGCACGGGACGAGTGCGTCGTCTCGTGAGGCGACGAGAGGCCGGTCTCTCCGTGGAGGCGGGGTGGTTTCTGTAAAATTACCAACATACAGACGGCAAAGCAACCTATACTTCTTGGCTACGAATCATCATGTGCGTCTGCAATAACTCTTGAGAAGCGTCTGTAATTAACATTTCTTACATAGTGAAGGACTGGCAAGCCGGTCGCTTATTCAAGTGAGAACTGCTCGAATGAACAGGTAAATAGTCTGATGAACGTATGAGTAGGCTCTGGTATAAATTAATTTAAGAAATAACAATCGTATATGAGGGATTTGAACTTACAAAGGTTGGCGGTTCCTGTTCTTGGCTAGGCAACAGAAGAAGAAAGTGATCGATGAAGCAGAGGAAGCTCTGGCCTGCAGCTGTTCTTAGCATGTTTGGAGAAAGAACTAGCTGGAGCTGAGGTGAGGTGAGGTCATGATACTAGTAGCCTGGTGCACTACGATACGGACTGATTAATCAAGTAGGTAACTCGTGTTCGTGCAGCTCATTGATTAGTGTTTGAGAAATGATTTAGGTGTATAAACTCAAACAAACCCAATAAAAATCAGAAATAAACCTCAAAGTTCATTGAGCTGTAGAAAACCTAAAAGAAAGTATGCAACACTCAAGAATAAAAGTATGCACGCAATCGCGAAAAAAATTGACCCAAAATTTTAAGATGTTACAATATTATATAAAAAATGTAAAACTTGATCTTGTTTTCATCTTAGTAATCAGTGGCGGAGCCGGCAAACATTTCTAGCTGGGGCGAACTTGAATTCCAGCCAGCAGTTAGAGTAACCCCAACCGATGCTCTAAAAGTCGTGCTCTAAAACCAAATATACAGCACCATTTTTACCAAATTTTAGAGTTTTTTGTACTACGTTCCAACAGATGCTGTATAATTGCTTTAAGGACCCACGGTGCTTTGAGCCATTTCGTCGAGCACCTTGAGCTCGTCCACAATGCAGGAGCTGTCGCCACTGCTGAGGAAGGTGCTGCGGCATGCCTTGCCGCACGCCGTGTCTTGGCGCGCCTGTCGGGGTGGGCGCTCGGGAGGGGCAGGAGGGGTTGTTGCGTCGCTTTCCTGGCGCGGCGTCGTTCGACAAGCGACGAGGTGGCGTCGGGGCGCGGCGTCGAGCTGGCATGTCTTTCAGCGAGCGCGCGTTGCACCAACGCGGCTCGGTGGCGCTAGGGGAGGGGCGGTGTTCGCGACGCGCGTCGTTTCTGGCGAGCAGGGTGCGGGGCACGCGATGGCGGATGGCCGTGGTGGTCGCAGGGGCGGCACAAATGCGCGGAGCGGGGCCAGGGCTGGCCGCGGGGGACCAAGGCGGCGCAGCGGCGGCCACGTCGGGGCACGGCGACTGGAATCAGGGAGGGAGCGCCCGGCGTTGAGGGAGGCCGGAGGGACGCCAGCGGAAGGAACGAGGGCAAGACGGGCTCACGGAGGCGGGGGCTGGCGGCCTCGGCGGCACGCGGTGGTGGAAGGACTGATGCGACTGGCCGCTTAAGTAAGGGAGAAGGGCAAGTGGTTCTTAGTTCATGACCCAGAGGCAACGCGGTTGGAACCAGCAGAAATGGAGAACGTCATCGGAGAAGATGTTGATAGCAATGTCTGTCCGGAGGAGAAGTCATCTGCAAATGCCCGTGGTGATGCGTTGTTTAACTTTTGGCGTCGAGCAGATACGGAGCAGGCTCTCAACTGATTTGATTGATAGACACTTCTATTGGCAGTGTGTATTCAGCAGTCTTGGCATTCTCATATTTCATAGTGGCTGAGAGTTAAGAGGGTGTTTTCGTTTTATGGGGTTTAAATTTTAGAGAGGTCACATCAAAGAGAATCTTGTATTAGAAAGAGAAATAGACTGCAAATTCGTGAACGTGTATCAAGGTCAAAACAATGCCCTTTTTCCATTAATTTCTTTCGGTGAATGGCAAATTGGAATTTGAAAATGTGATTAAGGAATTGGGTTTTCTTCTCGCTGACTTGGTTTCCTGATAGAGCTGCCATGATTGTCGATGGTGGCGCCACGACTGGATCTAGAGAAATCAACTGTTGAACGGCTTATGGGGTCGATGGCCGCCGCTGGAACCAAATAATCAGTGTCACGATGAGCAGCATCGGCTAGGCGGTACACGATGATGCTTACAAATGGGCGCTTCATGTCGTCGATCAAATGGTTGGGCTATCTATAGAGACAAGTCCTCCGAGATACAATGTACCCCATTGCTCCGTGCAATGAACCGATTAATCTTAGTTAAAAGAAGGACATGGGGAAATGTCGAAACAGAAAAACAAGGTTATAAATACTATATTGAGTTCATTAACATGTTCGTTTCGCTGCAGCTGCGGCTGCGGCTGCAAAAAATAAATACGAACACTGTAGCTGCTGCTGAAAACACTGTAGCTGCTGCTGAAGAAATAACTGCAAACACTGTAGCTGCTGCAAAGCAGCGAGACGAACACGCTGGTTGTTTCATCGCGCATGCATGATTCAACAATACGGTATACTAGTACTGGCGTGAGAAGTTAGGCATCGGAAGTATCGGGATACTAGTTTGCAGCGCAGCAGCTGATACCAGTCAATAGCTCCTCCTGTTAGACACAGTTCTGGCCCTGGAAGGCGGTTAGGGGCCAGTTGGAGGCCGACCAGTGCCATCAGACGTCCAAGTTCGCAATCTATGTCGACTAAGGTTGCCATGCATTTTGGTTTGTGACGGCCGAGCCGCGCTGAAGCTCGAACCTCGGTGCGAAAACCAGCGACGGCTTCTTCACTAGCGGGCTGCTGCTTGCTTTCTCGCTGACCACTGACAAGAAGTCCCAGTTTTTTTTTTTAGTTAGAAGCCCCAGTTGCTGTGCATACAAACTTCTGTTGTGGTGGCCGCTAACGAGTACCGTGTGATACTCCCAGTTTTATTTCTGTTGCTAAGACAAGCACAGTATCCATTGGCTGGCTGGGTGATGAGAGGAACGCATACTTTTCCACTTAAGTCGTCTGGATACCAATCTTTTTTTTGTGTATGGTCATTGGGGTTATTGGTCTTGTCAGTGTGTTCAAATGCTTGTTGAATCACACATAAGAAGGTGTGCATGCCGAATCTGCAGCGAGTGTGCTACGGGGATCACAATTTTTAGTTGATACGAAACGGGTGCAAATTCATTTGATTGGCGTGTACACACATGTTTGCAATCCATACTGTGCATAACCGGCTGTTCACCATGCGCCGCAGGTGAACTACCGCTCCTTCGGTTTCACCGTGCACACCATCCTCGATGAGTCAGGCACAGTTTGCCTAAGTGATCACAAGAGTCATGCCAAGGGGTGCGACCATATTTCTACCGGTTCATGCTCTCAGACAGATGGTGCCAGCGCCAGGCTGCCTCCGTGAACTCCCACTGCCACGCGCTAGCCCACTCAAATTCCTGTTGTCCGGTCTGTCTATCTGGGAGTACAATTTATTATTCAACCATTGATATTATTTCTTTGCGAGTGCGCGCGTTTGCACTCATTTTGCTTTCAGGTTTCATGGTTGATCTCTTACAAACCTTCTCAATGATTTGGAGATGCCTACCAAGTAAACACTCGTGTCAAAGGAGAACACCGCAGCATTGTGACGTGATCTTCTTGATGTCCTTTTTAAGCTATTGAGTCATGTATATACTCTGAGTGTGCAAGCAAATTGGTCGAAATCAACGGGCAATTGCGCATTGATCTATGGGGACAAAACAGGGGACTGGGCCAACCTGATCCTCATTTGTCATCTTCATTACGGTTTTTTTTCTTAGTAACTACAATTCTGTCCAAATCGTCACAGAGCAGAGGTACTTGGAAGTAAAAGGAAAGTATAGGGGGGCGTCCTCAAAGGATACACAAGATTAACATGTACCTAGCTAGCTTCGCACCTCCTCGATCGTAGCAAATCCATCCGATCGTAGCAAATACACAAGGTCTCCTGATGATTTTTCTCAAAGGATTCGCAGTCCTGATCATGCAGTAGCTGGAGTCATTGGCCTTGCAGTTTTGACAAATTAAATCCAGTCTATTCTACCATTTCAATATTTTGTTTGGACAGATTCCTCTGACGACTATGACTGCCGTAGATAGCAGATTGACTTACCGTCAAAAGGTCCTTTTTTTTCCTAATGAAATGCTAGGCTCAGTGGATCGGAGAATGCCAAATCCAATATTCCACGATAAATATTAAAATAGGTGGTTGCGCATGGAAGGAGATGATCGCATATGGAATGAAACGATCCGCCACCGATGATTGTGTGTTCATTGATATGCCTATCCCTGATCTTGTGGTCCTAGTTGACTAAATATCCCGGATTGTGTGGTCGTCTAATTGGTGGCCTCCAGAGGTTTACTTGACACAGGAGAAGGTCGTGGCCGTTATATATAGATGCAGGGTTGAGGGCTTGATCGTCGCCTCTCACCTCAAACCTAAATCCTGATACGGTAAGTAGTCCCAAAAATTCTGAACATGAGAGGCAGCGGCCGCAATCTTGGCAGCCTGGTGTATGTGAGGACCAACCATCTTTACGTTCATGTTGATCTGTGATACCAAGCATTATCTGTACAATGTAAGTGTTCATCACCCATCTCTTATCGTTAAAATAACTGTGATAGATACGTATATATGAGACATTCACTACGGGAAACAGGGAGTTTGCCGAGTGTAAAAAGCACTCGGCAAAACCCCTTTCCCTCTCGGCAAAGGGTTTGCCGAGTGTTACACTCGGCAAACCCCTCTCGGCAAATTTTGGTCGGCTAAAAGGGGTTTGCCGAGAGCCAAATGTCGGGCACTCGGCAAACCCTTTGCCGAGTGCCCCCTTAGCTCTCGGCAAAAAAATTGTTTTTTCTTTAAATTTTATTTCAAACGTACTTTTCGTTCACATTTTGATTTCAAATTAAAAAATGTTCAACTACAAAGTTTTATAACCTTTTGATATCTAACATTTTTAATTTTACAAATTCTTCATCCGGTATCGTTTTCAAAATTCAAATTTTCAAATTTGAGAAAATTAAACGTATTTTTCACTGACAATTTGATTTAAAATAAAAAGTTCTATAACTTGTCAACTACATAGTTTCTATAACTTATCAAGAGCTACAAATTACATCTCTACTATTTCTCTACCCGAGATTACCCAGAAAAATTCAAATTTTTGCTTTTAAGAAATTCACATGTATTTTCCGTTTACAAAGCAAATTAAAATTTCAAAAGTGTTCAACAACGAAGATGTGTAAGTTATGAAGACCTACAACTTCTGTTTTGATCATTTTTTAAAATGATATAATTGTAGCGACATTGTTCACAAATTTTAAATGTACCTCTTCATGTTTCTATGAACTAGACAGGACCTTTATTGTTTGTGAACAAGTTTACTGTCACTTTGTTGAATAAACAAATGACCAAAATAGAGAGTGTAGGTCTCTAGATTTTTGACAACTTTGTAGCTTACAACCTTTTGATTTGAACTAATATAGAGCATGAAAAAATTGATTGAAAATTATTTTGCCGAGAGCCGCTCTCGGCAAAATATAGTATGCCGAGAGCGGCTCTCCGCAAAAGGCAATTTTTTTTACTTAGTGCCCGCTCTGCCGAGATCTGCGACACAAGCACTTGGCAAAAAGATTTTTTTTTCTGAGTGTACCTGTAGGCTCTCGGCAAACTCGAGACCCAGGCCCACATCCCTGACGTCGTCCAGAATCTCGAACGGCCGTCAAATATTCCGAGAGGGTAGTTTTTGCCGAGAGCCTTTTCCTTTTTTTCCGAGTGTCCTGTCTCTGGCTCTCGGCAAACAACTTTTTTTGCCGAGGGTTGGCTCATGACAAAGAAACTATCGCCGAGTGCCTAGCCTTTGCCGAGAGCGGCTCTCGGCAAACTCCGTGTTTGCCGAGTGTCCGAAAGATTGCTCCCGGCAAAGACTGGTAAACTCGGCAGAAAACAGGTTTTGATGAACACAAAATGGCTGCTATAGGTCGTCCACAACTGCCGGGGGCTGTTAGTACCGTTGCTAACGGCGTCAACTCTACTTCACTAGACGCAAACGAGATCTACCTGATATTTTGCTTTAGTGGCGGGCGGTGCGATTACTTTGGTGACTGGCAGGACTGCTACTGCTGCAAGGACACGACTGGAACGAAGTATTGTCACAAGTCCATTGAAGAGTGCAGATCAAAGTGCCCTGTCTGCAACCCTGATTGTCGGGCGAAACCTCCACTATCATAATGTGATTTGTGAGACCCATCGATGGCATCACAAGCTTCCTCTTGCCAAATCCTGCCGCAAAAGTGGAAAGAGTGTAGACAAAAACCTTTCCAGCAAAAGAAATAAGCGTCCCATAAGACAAGAAAATTTCAAAAAGAATAATTTTCAAAGGAAATCCTTCAACTAATCCACAATAACTTTTGGCCGCTGATTCTTCAAAAAAATAACTTTTGGCTGCTTCTTCCGATACGGCAGCGCAGTTGTTTTTTCTTTAAGAAACATTTTATTATCATAAGTTGAAAAGTTGCTAGCCTTAGGCCATGTTTAGATCATTTAGCCAATAAATGAAAGGTATCTGTTTGGATCTCTAACTAGTGTCTCTGATTTTAAATTTTTATTGCCTTTTTATGTGTTTCTTACCTTTTTTTAAGTTTAAGATGGTTGGGTGACTAGAAGCAAAAAGTTTAGAAGGTGGGCTACCTAAAAGTTTAGTCATTTTTAATTGCTATGTTTAGATTCAAATTGATTCAAATTAGCCAACTAAAAATTTAAAAGGTGGATCCACGATGTAGCTATGTTAGTGTTGGGGCTTGCCTTTTATGTATGTTGCCTTTTGCTTTGTCCAAGCAAGATTATATTTCGAGAGCTACTACAGGTCAGACTTAAGGCCTCTTTGGTAGGGCTGTGGTTGTGCCGGCTTTGACTGTGACTGTGGGTTGTCTGGAAAAACGGTCGTGCTGGCTGTGTATGCGCCTGTGTCTTTAACTCACAGCAGTACACGAATAAAGAATAAGGTGGATAAACCCTATACAAGTCATAAATTACTAACTTCTTTTCTCGTATAAAGGTTACCGACTTCTTGAAAATTGTTTGATAGAAAAATCATCCTATGCATAACTTATTTATCACTAACTGTACATTCATCATGTTTGTTAGTATTTATATAAAATTTTTAAATAAAGCAAATGGTCAAATTAAACATGATGTTTAAAAATCAAAAACATTAATTATTATGAGATGTAGGGAGTATGTAAAAATATATTGAAGAAAGAAACTAAAAGAGGGTTGACAAACTATGTGCACCGGGTTGGCATGTCATGTTCGTGCGCCTCGTGCCAGAGCACGGGCCCCAAGCCGACATGGGCTTTTTGGTCACTTGAACCATTTCTCCTTAGCTTAAGAGCAGGTACAAAGGTGTTGTCTCATAGCTGGTTTTATGCATGACACGTAATCATCAAGCGATTTATAAGACCACATATAATGAATGACTGTTTTAGTTGTCTCATAATAATTGTACATTCCCTTATTTTATAGATGAGAAAAGAAATGTTTATGAATTGCATGGTATGAAAGTTGTCTCGTACTCCTAAATTTAAGCGTTTGAGGTGGTTGTCTCGTGAAACAACTGTCTCTTTCTTTTATCTCCCTCTCTCTCTTCCACCTTATAAAAAATCTTACGTGACGTTGCATGAAGCGGGCTATGAGACTGCCTACGTGTAGCGTTGTATCTGCTCTAACTAGTAAAAATGCACGTGCGCCACGAACGTGTCTAAAAATTACACCACTTGGCAGGACTATGATAATTATAGGCGAAACATATGTTTTTTATTATACAAAATGAATTAAGACATCGAATGGAAATAAAGTTTAATTTTACGCAAAAGCAATTTATCCAAACACCCTCAGGTCCAGATTATGAAGAAAGCAATAACACTATTAATTATTAGCATCAGATTTATCCAAGCAATACGTTTCTCAATTTCCATTCTCTTATCTCTTTCCACAGTTAAGGCACCAATTAATCACGTTAAATAAATTGCCATGCATTAATTTATATGATAGTTACTGTGAAAATGCGGCACGCACGGCCCAAATATATTTCAACATGACATCACAAGCATGAAAATATCTTCAATATGTTGTTCATCACAAAACATAATGGAATTGTACCATTCTTATATTGCCCAACCAAAAACATTCATAAGACGATGTAATATATTGTTCAACCCAAACAATTGTGACATGATGCATTATACTGTTCAAATCATTCAGAAAAATTCCCAATGTTACATAGGACGTGTGGGAAGCAGCCGTTTTCGGGCCAATAGGCATAGACCGGATGTAGCCGTTTTTGCATCTACTATACCATAATATTGTTCATTAACACAATTGCCTTCCTTTGGACCAAGTGTTCTTCATGATGACTCTTTATTTCCAAAAAAAAAGAAGATTAGACTGAATGTTTTTCTTTTCTTCATGATGACTCTTTATTTCCAATTTGTAAGAGGGGAAACTGTACCATTCTTTTCTTGAAAGAAAACTGCACAAAAGCCAATGAAGGTATTCAGAGGAATTTCTTTACTGTGGAGATGATTTGTAGCTGATGGGGGATGCAATATGCACCCATGAAACTGGCACCAACACTACAGTCGCTCTGTCCTCCATCCTCATCACCAATTAGCTTTGCTTCCTGTCAAAGATGAAGACGTGATTACACTGTAATTCTCTTTTAATGCCAACAGTATACACCGTCATTCTCTCCTAATGGCTACAGCAGATAACTGAAAATGTTGTCAAATGTTACCATTGTCCTAATGGGTACAGTAGATAACATGAAGGTGTTTCTCAACGAAAGCATAATTCCTTCTCTCCCTTCCCTCCATAATTGTTATGAGACCACTTAAATATGTTCTTCACTAAAACACAGTGATTTCAACTTAGCATTGCTATGACGACATAACTACCATGCAAGAGGATACCTTATGTTCCTGTTGTCGTTCATGAACTTATCCCAGATCAACAGTGATCATATACCATCATTGTTTAGCTAGAACATGTTCCACTCAGGATTGGAAATAAATAGCTGCAACTTAAGGCTTTACCCTATGCAAATTAACAGTAAAAAAATACATCTGACTGATGTTTGAAAGATATAGGTCAGTATCAAGTTAATAAATTAATTCATTGACTGGTAGTATAGGGAGTAAGCAAATTTTAGGAGTATCAATGATAGTATTAGTGACACTGTTAGATACATTACAAAAGATAGTTTTGAGGACCTGATTGTGCAGTTTGAGAGTTCATGGATCTGGATGACACACTCGAAATAGCTTAAGGACCTCCAGTGCATTTCACTCTTTTCATTTCCTTTTCAACTAACCAAATAATTCTTATTTGAAAATTTCAAATACAACCTAGAAACATCTATATGACTTCTCAATGACAATGCAAACAGTGGGAGACGAGGACCTTGTGACTTTAAACAAATAAATAATTTATCTTAACAGGTTCATTTCGATAATGCAAATTTTAAACCTTGGATTGGTAGTACTTTCAGGATCAGAACATGTCAATAGAAATCCGAGACTAAACAATAAAAAGGTAGGCTCATAAGAAAAGCAATAGAAGCACGTTTATTAAAAAAAAAAGGAATGATTCACTTCTCTCTATATGTTTATTAAAGCAGGCTGAAAGACTGACATCAAGAGCGATAAGCTTTGCAAATTAAACCTTGATTTCTAATAAAACTAAGAAGGATGTTGCGTGTTACTTCATTACTATGGGTCCAATGGATCATGATCCAAAAATGGCACCAAGGTCACATGAAAAAAATGGATCATGCATCAGGCTTTCGCGAACTGAAACTATAGTTGGCTCAACCTAGCATACCAGAAGGTTACACACCACAAGGCACTGCCCGACAATTCCTTAATTAGCACCTGGAAACCCGCTCGCACCATCTCTCCACCTTTTTCCTAGTATCAACATCACTTTGAGATGGAATCAACTGAAATGGGCCCAAAAAGGAAAATTCTAACAGTCCATAGTTTCTTCAAAACAAAACATAATCCGTCGTAGGGTGAAACAATACAGTGTGCAATTGGTGAACAGTCGATTACCTCTTCCTCCACAGCCTTCTCCTGCGCCCTCTTTGATAGCTGAAGCGCACTAATCTCCGCCAGGTACCTCCCCGAGATTTTTTCATCCCACAGTCATTACTCTGTACAACCAATAGCAGTGATTAGTAGTCTTATTTAATTAAACAGACATTAGATGTTGTAGTTGTCCTTTCTATATATATCTAATAATATAAAGCTTTACTGATGAAGAAATTCATAGAAATAAAATGCATGCTCATAAGATGAACATGTGCATGGTACAACATTAAGCGGTTATAAATTGCCGTAAAAAAAATAAGCAGTTATAAATTCACTCTAGACACAGAAGGTTAGCGTTGCATTGTTAGTTACTTGCATTGCATTGGTCATTCTCTTTTTCTTTTTCTTTTTTTGGCCCATTTCAGTCTAGACATCTCAGGAATAATGAGCTTACATATGCCTGCTCTTCCTGAGATCTCCTTGAGGTAGGGAAGGTGGCGCTTGAGGTACTCAACCCTGCGTGTGATGATGCTGTCCACCTTGGCCTTGCTTGCAGTAGCTAAAAAGAAGAGGAAAATAATGTAACCTCTGAATGATCTCCAAAAGGGCCAAAGCAATCTTAAGAACAAATTTTTCATTCAGCTGTAAGGCCATCTGTAGTTCTACAAGAACAGTGGCAACTCGCCTTTTATAAGGAAAATATAAAATGAAACATAAATATAATTTCATATAATAATTATGAAACAGAGCTTAAATATAACTCATTTACCATAGATGGGTGTGATGAAGGGTAAAACACAAAGAACAAACCTGAAATATATAGATGAAGCCAAATAGTATATCCTTTGTGGTAGGGAAAGTACTCTTGCAAGCAACTACCACTGTGATAATGATTTTTGACCAAAAGAAATGTGTGCTCATGGCACTACCAGCAAGTTCATCTGCAGACAGAGGTGAGCAAATCATGAAAGTATGTCTGCTACTAATCAACTTCAGAAATCAAATGTATTCACATATCAGGTATGAACACAAGAGGAAAAACCAGTCAAAATCATGCATGTTCGCACAGATAAACACTTATTTTGTAAACAGTTCATCTGAAGGGCAATAGTAATGCTGAAAACTAAAAACTGCACAAATATGAATTTGTGCATTTATATTGAATCTCGTGATATAAATTTGGGGGGATGTTTTTTTCATAATTGGGCAATATAGTAGTACTATTGCATTATCCTTCTCAACAGGCTTATACAATCGTTACTAAAATGAGCTGTTGTGGTTAGAAAGAATAAGGGTGTAAAATATTGCATATGTATTCGCAGCTTTTTCTCATCCATCTCCTACCAGACGCAAGGATTTCACGAGCAAACTAAATTGGCTATTCATTGAACTCGTTATAAAGAAAAATAATGGAAACAGAGATGGCAAGGAGCAAGGACATGACCTGATAAGAAATGGCTCCTTCTTTTTCAAGCTGTTCACTGCGCACATCAATCAAATTGCACGAGGTAAGATTAATTAGGCTAATTTGCTATGCCTGAAATCCTACAGCAAATAGCAACCCATCTACCGGCCGTATACCTGACTGCTGCAAATCAAATCGATTAATCGTACAGGGAGTTGAGCACTTGAACAGGGAGCCGCCGCGCCAACGCCCAGCACAACCTCGCCGTCGCCGCGCCTTCGCCCAGCCTCACTGCTACTCCGCCCAGCCCAACCTCGCCGCCGCCGCAACCCTAGCTTCCCTTCCCCTCTCTCTCGCTGCTGATGCTCGCCCGCTCGGGAATCGTGAGAGATTTGAACATTTTCCCAATTTCTGACAATTCTCAGAATTCAGCTCGCACCAGTAGCTACCACCGAGACCTTGCAATCATCAGGCGAACTTCAAGCAAATTGAGGAACAAACAAGCAAAGGTGCTCGAATCAAACCAGGGACACCGGAGATCAAAGGGATCGACGAGGAAGGCGCGGTTCAGTCGGACTCACCATGGGCGTGCTCCCCTCCAGCACGGTTGCCGACTGCCGAGCCCTCCGATGTGCAGGACGGCGGCGGGAGCCCGACCTGCTTCGGCTCCGGCGCTAGCTAGGGCGTCGCCTCCCCCTTGGACGGTGTGCCACCTCCTCCCGGCGGCAGGGGCCTCCTCCAAGAGGTTCGGCGGGGTCGCGCTCCGTCTGCATCTCCGCCCGGGGCATGGGCAATCTGGCGGCGGTGGAATGGCGAGAGATTTGGAAAGGGAAGAAAGAACGGGAAGGAAAGGTACGCAGGGCAGGCGAACGCCATTAGCGGGCGGGGCAACCGCGGGTGGGTAGGGTTGATCACGGTGAAAAAATTATTGAGATCGTCATCGCAAATACACTGCCGATGACGTTTTGTCCACCTGCCGTGTCCCCTTCCGTGGAGTCAGGCCCAGCATGGCAGGATCGAATGGTAGATTAAAAGGATTCAGTTTTAATCAACAGTTGATATACAGGTGGGTTGATTCTGGTAGGTAAAAATTGTATTTTTCACAACTGGTTCTTTAAAGGTTTAGATAGATATAGATATATAACGATATAACGAGTGATTGTGAATTGGGATTACGGAACAATCTATATGGCAGTCCACCTGCCGTGTCCCCCTTCCGTGGACCCGGGTCCAGCATGACAGGATCGGATGGTAGATTAAAAAGATTCAGTTTTAATCAACAGTTGATATACAGGTGGGTTGATTCTGGCAGGTAAAAATTGTATTTTTTATAACTGGTTTTTTAAGGATTTAGATATAACGATATAACGAGTGATTGTGAATTGGGATTACGGGACAATCTATATGGCAGTCCAGGACGAGGCTTCGTTTACGTAAAGAAAATAATCTGTGCAATGTATTCTACATCTCTCAAACTATAATTAACGACAATTATGCAGTAAAAATATATTGTAATAATCAAATTCCAGCTGTTCCTCATATTAGGAATGTTGCTGAGAAGGTACAACCATTGTTGGGGTACATGTGGCTGGTTGTATATAAATCTCGACCCCTGATCTCTTTTCTTTTCCTATCCCAGATGATTCACATGTACCCAAAATATATACCGTAAGATATTCATAATTCTTAGTCCTTGTTTCCAACTCTTTCCTAACGTCTTTGATACTTGGATACAATGGTGGATCCCAATTGGGTGAAGTGGAGGGACACAGGCATAGGAAGCAGCAGGAGATTCCATTTTCGCTTGTTTTGCGTTGAAGGCAAATTAAACCCCTAGAGTGTGGCTTTCTGGCATAAGATGCTACTTATGTGTGGTGCAAAAACCTGAAAACTTCTGTTCAGCATCTCGATGCATGTCACAAATTGTACAATTCCATTTTTTTGTCCTGTAGCCAAAGTAATATTTTTTAGATACAGCAGTACACGAATGAAGAAAAGGTGGATAAAACCTATAAGACAAGTGATAAATTACCAACTGCTTGGAAATTGTTTCATGGAAGAATCATCCTATGCATATCTGTGTAAACATTTACATTCTTTTATATAGAACAAAGAAAGCAAAAGAGGGTTGACAAACCGTGTGCACTTTCCAATGTGAAACGGCTTTGTTCATGGTTACTATTTTACACTAAGCTATTTGCCTCAACTAGTCATGGTGGACCGGTGCTCCCCTGTGCAATATTTTACAGTCACCAATCGGCATAAAATGCCTCAGTTTTCTACTGAATTTCGGTTCTCTTTTGGTTGTCTTTTCCTGTAAAATAAGTTCTAAATCAATCTTTTTAATTCTGAAGTGATCTTCCAGCTGGAAACCGGCCTGTATCATCCTCGGAACCCGGCCCAACCGGCCCAATCATACGGACACTTCGCCGTCGAGCCTCCGTGGTTCCTGCCGCTGCGTTCCCAACCATCCCGCCGGCGCTTCCGTCCTCTCCCCCTCCTCCGGCCAAGAACGCCCTTTCCCCTCTCCCAGCGCTGGATGTCACATTCCTGCGCTCCGTGGCAGAGCCAGAGCCCCAAGCCGGCGTGGGACGCCGCCTCCCTCGCCGGCGCCCTGAAGGACGTGGCTGCCCGCCGTTCCGCGCCGCACATCCGGCCACTCCAAGCGGTGCTTCTCAAGGTCGGCCTGTCGGCCTCCGCCATTCTTGCCACCTCCCTCGCGCACCTTGCTCTCAGGTGCGGCTTCCCCGAGTACGCGCGGGACCTGTTCGACGAAATGCCCCGCCCAGACGTCGTCTCCTGGACGTCCCTCATCACCGGCCACGCGCACCAGGGCCTTCACCGAGACTCTCTGGCCCTGCTGCGGCGCATGGTTATCTCCGGTGTTACGCCAAATGGGTACTCCCTGTCTGGAGGATTGCTTGCTTGTGCCGGTGTTGGCCCGGACGCCCTTGCTCTCGGGAAGGAGATCCATGCCAGAGTTTTCAAGTTGAGCCTGCATGGTCCAGTCGATGCTGTTGTTGAGAACGGAGTTCTAGACATGTACGCAAGGTGTGGGAGTATCGAGTATGCAAGGAGAGTGTTCAGTTACATGCTGGTGAGGAACATTGTTGCCTGGAACTCGATGATGTCTGCGCTTCTTGGTACTGGTCAGGCAGAGGAGGCTCTGGGGTTGTTTGTTTCAATGGTTTCCTGTGGCATTGCTGTTGATGGGTTCTCATTTTCCATAATTGTGGATGCTTGTGGGGAGCTGGCCTTGTTGAAGCAGGGGATGCAGGTGCATGCTCAGGTTATTGGTGGAGGATTTGGGGCGGATGTCGTTGTGAGGAACTCCTTATTGAATATGTATGCAAAGTGTGGATGTGTCGATTCAGCAGAGCGTGTCTTCAAGGCGTCATCATCGCGTGATGCTGTTCTTTGGACTACTATGATTGCAGCATATGGGAAGTTTGGTCGTGTACAGGATGCTGTCTGCATGTTTGATAGAATGGCGCAGTTGGGCATAAAACAAGATGGGGTAGCATATCTTGCAGTATTGTCAGCTTGTAGCCATGGCGGACTTGTCAGAGAAGGTTGGAAATATTTCAAGTTGATGTCTGATGGTCAAAGCTCAAATAGGGTGCAACCTGAGCACTATGGATGCATGGCTGATCTTCTATGCAGGAGAGGTTACCTGAAAGAAGCTCTTGAATTCATTGAGAGTATGCCATTTGACTCGAGCATTGCTGCTTGGAGTTCATTACTTAATTCATCTCGAATCCATGGAAATGCTAAGATGAGTCAACTTGCAGCGACCCAATTGCTCAAGCTTGATCCAGAGAACCACAGCAACTGGGTTGCTCTATCAAGTGCACATGCACAGGAGGGCGATTGGCATGAAACCTGGATGATCAGGGAAAGCATGACCAGAGAGTGTGTGAAGAAAGAGCCTGGATGTAGTTGGGTTGAACTGTATGATGGAGTTCATGTCTTTCTAATGGCTGACCGGTCTCATCCGGAATTGGTTGATATATTGCATACTCTTGATTCCATGAAAGGGGATGTTTAGGTGATGCCTTTGCAAGGAACATAACACTGGAGAGTGATTGCCAGGAAATCTGGACGAATTGGGAAAGCAGGAGCCGGCTGTGTGTGAAGAAAGAGCTTGGATGTAGTTGGGTTGAACTGTATGATGGAGTTCATGTCTTTCTAATGGCCGACATCTTATCTGGAACTGGATTATATGTTGCATACTCTTGATTCTACGTGGGAGGATGGGCTGGTGATGTCTTTTAAAGGAACATAGCACTGAATAATGTACCATGAAACCAGAGTGTGTGTCAAGAAAGAGCTTGGATGTAGTTGGGTTGAACTATATGATGGAGTTCATGTTTTTGTAATGGCCAACCAGTCTTATCCAGAACTGGTTTACATATTAGTATGAGGAAGGATATACTGGTGATGCCTATCAGAGGAAGGATAGTCAGCAATTTTGTACAAAAGCTTTACCGTAGGTGGTTTAGATCTCACTACAAAGTGTGAAGTTATATGTGACAATGTATCAAGAGAATCAGCTTGGTCAGATCATCATGCCAATATTGACTTAGTGAAGTTTTTTTTGGATCTGCTGTTAGTTATGGAATTGGAAAACTGGTATTGTTTAGTTTTTGTGGTGCCTTAGCTGTTTGAAAGACAAATAACTGGTTCACATTTAGTATATTTAAGGTATGTTACACTTGCTTATCTTGATCAAGTATATCATTTTTTTTTTATCGTAAATTGACATTTATCATGATGCTCTTCTCAGTCCTGTGCCTGCTAGTATGCCTTTCCTTTCATACGGCCTATTTAGCTGCTCATTCTACTGTTTTCCTGGAATTAGTTTTGGGAGTTCTTAGTTTGACAAGGGAGCCCTCTCTCCCAGGGGCGGAGCCAGGTATTGGCCAACCTTGACTCTGCCCGCCCGCCGCCCCCCCCCCCCCCCCCCCCCTTCCTTGCTGCAAAACAAATTCTTAAGGTAATTCGTTTTGTTCTGAAGCTAATCTATCCTGCAAGCATGCTAGACCTTATGCATACCACAGCTGCAGCATTCCTGCCTCTGCTTGATCTAACAAACCTCCGCAGTGGTACTTCTCAGTTTTCACCCGCTGCCGCAAGTTGCTTCGCACTAATTCATGGCCATTGTACTGTTTGGCCCCTCCTTGTGTCTGGAGCTGCCTCCGCCACTGCTCTCTCCTCCATCCTCCTCCAAAAAGGTATCCAGTGTGCTAAGAATACATGAATATTGTGCTCTACAACGTAATCGGTAATTTATCTAGTTGGTGTCTGTTTTATTTTTTTCAAAACAGAAAATATTGTGGCTGCATGGTGTGTTTTAAGAAGTATATACAAATACTGCATTTCGTTAAAAGGGAAGCTAATTTACTGATCTGTGCAGATAGTAATTATTTTGGAGGACAGGTATAGCAAAGAGTTGGAAATGAATGAGGCTGCCCTCCCACCCACCGCAAATACATACACTTGTGAATCTCATGTTCACAATAGTTGAGTGGAACCAAAGAGATGAGGTGACTTGGTAGTTCTCACTCCTATATTTTTGGGTTCATTGTTAACTGTTGAAGTTACAGCTAAGTAATATTCATGAAAGAAATTACATATGTAACATGCAAAATGGAAAAAGGTGCTAGAAATTATATAACTGAATAGACTCCAATTATACATGCCTTCAGTGGAAATGTTTTCTAATGTAAACCTATAAAATACTATCCAAGTTACAAAGAATGAAAACGAAATCTTTGAGGCGAAATCCTTTTTGAGTCAAGATATACACACAATTTTGTAGCAGCAATAAAAAATGTAAGGGAGCGCAGAAACTGATCGTCGGACAAACTCATAACAACCCGTCCAACGAGGGATCACCATACAACACCTAGTTATAGCGTGGCTGGCTATTGACATTGCATTATTGGTGTCCACGAGCAGCTAGTGATAATCAATTTCTATATGTTACATTACAGTGTATGCATATTGATTGGGCATGACAGGTATGTAATCTATATCCCAGATCCCTGTGGTACTGTTCAGTTGTCAGAAGACTACACCTGCATAAGATTATATGATAGGATTCCCTGGAAGAATAGGGGTGCGCATTGCACGTACCTATTTAGCTTTCTGTGCATAGTTTTTTCAAATTATGTATGATAATGTTGGTTGAAATAACCATAAGAGAGAAAAATTGTGATGTTGTAATCTAACTTTATTTACCAAGTCAAAATGGCAGTCCTTTTTCATGTTTGATACTTTCATTTGATGGCTTGTTGGAATATGAAGTTACTGATATCAACTGGACCTATTGCTAAGAATTTGAGGAGATGTTGATGTGAGATGTGAGCTGGCGACCATTGCTACTTCTGGTTTTCCCTTGTTTCTGTAAAACTGGTTTGGACTCTGCAAATACTTGAGGGCTTAACTTGGCTATTTCCAGTAACAATGTAGCCACGCCCAACTGCATTAAACTGATGCACAACTGACATGACGCCCTATTTCTGGTAATCATCTCTTAACATCAGAGGATTATATAGACAAAACAGGACAATAACACATTAATGGTACCCTGGCAATTCAATTACTCTTCAGTCACTATTATGTGGTCAAAATGACTTATTGTTTATATATTTAAATATGCTTGGGTTATCTTTTCTTAATTCCTCACTAAAATGTTTTCAATAGACAAAGTTATAGTGAGATCTTTTTTTTTCTCGAATGTGCAGGAGAGCAGGTATAGTGAGAACTTTTTTTTTCCCCTCGAATGCACAGGAGAGCAAGTATAGTGGGATCTAGCACTTGCTATCTTTGCTTGTTATGTTTCTTTTGGCGTCACTGTTGGGTACATGGACACGTGCAAGAAAGCACCGGTGCATATTAGGCTTTGGAAGCATCGGAGGAGACAGGACAGGTCCTTGACGAAAGAACATGAACTTGGTCTTCATGGAGATACGATGGATCACCTCAAAGTACGTTTTGCAGTCAATATTAGTCCAATAGAACCCCAATTTCTTACAGTTAAGCGAATAATGAATCTTCTCTCGTCTTAGGTAGCAGTGCATTGACTTCGAAGTTGACAATGCAAATAAAATGGTAGGCATTAAATTAACTTTATTATGATAGTGTGTGTTCAACTGTCTGAAAGTTTATGATTCAGTAGAGTTAGCTTGTACTGTATTACCGTGTGTACTTGTAGGCTTCTCATCAGTTAGATTTTCTTGCTAGTCAGCAAGGAACCATCTGCATTTTCCCTGTCTCCCTTTCTTTGTTTAACCGTATGTTTCTAACATTTTTTCATAATCATATATTTAAATATACAGGAAGGACCCGAACAATTTTATTAAAGATCGATGGACTATTTACAGTATGATGATTGGTTTCCTCGTTTTATTTTTCCATGCAGTAAATTGAAAATACTTTATTATTCAAATATCAAAACTATTTACATTGCCTACTCTTTGCATCTTTAGAATAATGGACCTGGAAATCATATACGGTTTGATGTTTCATCATTAATGTTCATATAGAAAAAACAACCAGTTTTCATGACAAAGGAACAAACCACACTGACAATGAGTCCCCAGTGCTCGTTGGTTATGTATCTTTGATGATGTCTGGACACACAAAAGAAATGTTGACTGTGTGGGCTACAGCTCTTTGTCAGTAGATGGGGAGCTAACATACCGGGCCGGATGGGGTGTACTTCGGGCGTGTTCGGCGTTTTAGAGTCTAAAATTTAGAGGGGTTTAAACACAAAGAATCTTGTCTTAAATAAAGTTTAATTACAAAACTAACTGCAGAACCCCCCCTCTAAATCGCGAGACGAATTTAACGAGGGTAGTTAAGCCGTGATTAGACGATATTTACTGTAGCATCACTGTAGCAAAACATAGATTAATTATGCTCATTAGATTCGTCTCGTAAAGATGTACCCATCTGTAAAAAGGTTTTGTCATTAGACTTTATTTAATACTCTTAAATAATAAGATTCTCTTTAGAGTTAAATTTTAGAGGGATCTAAACGGTGAAACGAACACACCCTTCATTTCTTCATCACAGTTGCGCTTCATTGTTATCAGTCTTTAGCGCCATAACAACCGTATGGGCTGTATGACCATCGTAGCTAACTTTGGTTCAGATTCATAGCAGAACGTGTTTTCCTGACACCACTCATTCCAAAACGATGTGTGCATGCAACGCAAACACCACAGTTCATCAACAGGTTGCGGTCCGTTGAGTGGATTGATTAAAGGTAAAATAACAATGAGGCAAAGGAACACACCCAAGCGCGCAAGGGCTGGAAGTGTGAACCGTGCTGAAGGGTTGTCAGTATTCTATATCGTGAGAGTAAAGATATGCTCTTATTTATCCAAGATCAAAATGAGTCCGACACTGAGTTAGTAGAGCAGTAAATTAGCCCGCGCTCGAGCAGTGGTCCAGGTTGCATACCTTGCCTTATCCAGGCTACAGTGAGACATTGGAGCCTCATATGGAGTTCATTTTATTTTCTTCGGGCTGATGCAATACTTTTTTTCCTGGACTATTCATATGCTGAGTGTACTGTGTGATGGAGGACGGTAATAGGCATGCATATGTATTTGTTCATGAAACTAACTACTTGCTAACTAAGTATTGAGCGTAATTTTCTAAAAAGACCCACCTGGAAACATAATGCAACACTTCTGCTGCCCATAGTCATCATGTCGAGACGTTTTGCAGTAGAATTCCCATGGAACGGAAGTGAAATTTACTGTTGGGAGAGTAACTGTGGGCGGTACTTACAATTGAAATTTACGTTTTGCAGTTCACAAGAAAAAAGACGAAAGAACATACTTTTCGGTCGGTGCCTTAAAGACCTCAGATCGGTGAGATACAACCACTGCCAGCTTATAAAAATAGCTTGTCCATGCACCACTCTCAATTCTCAAGTCAGTTTATTTTCAACCCATCGTGCTCGTAAACAAGCCTTCAGTCCCAACACTTCATTTTAGTGTCTTAATGCATACGGTGGCCTACTGGCATGCATATTGGGATGGGAGGTACCAGGATTTCGACATGCAAATGTTCAAGGCCATTCAGTACTTGTAGACGCTACCATTCTGCAATACACCTGTGGCTATCCTCGTGGTTAAGGGGCTCCATCCCGGGTGATATGGTAGCAATTAGTAGTACAGGTGCACGGCGTGGAGGAAGGCGCACTGATGATCATGTGTTCGGCGTCAACTGTTTGTGCATCCCCCTTACATCTTTTATGATAACTTGCACAAATTAAAGGTGTATTGATGTACTACATGTCACGGTCGTTGGTGTCGAGCGTGTATAGGCGGATGCGAAGCTTATATGTCCCGATGCAGGTGGGCGACTTCCTGAGTCACTGCACTGTGCTGCAACATTTGGATGAACGTGTTAATGACCGTGCATATAGCGAACCGCAATGGCGTGGCGGCGCGGGTGCTGCAATTGCGGACCGTGAGATATATATGGCATCTTCGACAGCTCGAGAAGAGGAGCAGGGCAGCGGAATGACTTCATATGCTACTGCTCGGTCGCATTGTATTAGTGTCGGGACTCGGGACGATCCAGGTGTCCATCCACAGCATACGTACAGAGTCGTTGACTGTCGTCCGTTGGATTTCATTTTGACTTGTGAAGTTGTGATCACGACACATCAGCGATTTGCATAGCTACAATGTTTCGAGGTTTGACATGGACGTCTGTGTTGGGAGGCAGAAGTTTGGGTTCAGTCGATATTCAGGCGGAGCACCACGATGATGGAGCTATTTTTTTTTTTCCATAGAAGAGACGGCAGATACTTCACATACCGGGTAGCTATGCTTAGATAAGCATATATGACAAACAGCCGAAATCGTTGGGGCCCTGCAACTTGCCGAAACTAAGAGTATCTCTAATAGAGCCTCATAAACCTCTCTTAAATTTAGTTATTGGGATTTTAGGTAAAAAACTATTTCCAACAAGGCCCCAAAACACAACCCTTAATTTTTTCATAGCCCTTAAACTCCCCTCATTTGTAGCCTTTAAAAAAAGAATTGGGGCTCTTATTTCTTTTTTTTCTACTACAATTAATGTTTTTTTAGCCTTAAATGCTGATGTAGCACAATCAAATTTGTTTTGATCCACTTTTTGGGAGAAACTGTTGGAGGAGGGAGGACAAATTGCCCCTCATAATTTTTTAGTTGCTCCTAAAAATAAGTTTATGGATCAATTTTATAAGATTCTTTTGAAAATGCTCTAAGTGCCCTAACATGTATAAGTATCCCACTAAATAATGGTTTGATTAATGTAGTTCAGTGAGGGCTGAGGGCAGGGCAGGGATTCGGTACGATGGGGTAACTACTAGAGGTGCTTCCCGAATCCCGAGTATAAAACAGCACTCTTGTATGTGCATATTAGAGCAAGCCCAATGCGGTTTGTCGAATCGCCCGATATTTCACTGTCCAGCCCACTCACGCGCCAACACCGCCCAACGCAGCGCCGGTTACCGACACCTCATGGGTCCAGCCCAGATGCTGCGGGGAAGAGGAGAGGTTAGGCGAGGCGGAGGGGGTGGTGGGCCCGAGCACGCGCGGTTCGCCTCGGCGGACGTGAGCAACCGGTAGTCGGCAGAGTCGACGAGCGAGGCTTCCTCTCTCTTTCGAAATAGTTTTTTAGTCCAAGGATCGGTCGATACGCCGAGCGTTGAACCTGCTCTTATATGCCAAGGCATGGACACTATTGAGAACATGCATGCATACAGTTTCATCTTCTTACATGTGGAAGCAAGGAACGAAAAGACAGGAGTGCCGTATCCGATTAGGCATGAGAGGAATCAGGACTTATCCATGCCACATTGGGGAAAAGAAGTCCCCATCTGCCGGTAACGCCAGATAAACGGTGCCGTCGTCTTCCGTTCTCTGAACCGCAGCCAGAGTTGAGGCCATCTCTACCTCTCTCTTGCTGAAACACACCGCTCCCGTTCCATCCATGCACCAGTCTCGGCATATAAAAATCAGTCCAGCAGGGGATATGGATTTGGGCGGCGTGGAATGCCATGCGAGTTGCGGAGAGCTCATGCTCAGCAGCGACAAGTTCGATTTGGGCGGTAGCTGATTGAGACTGGATAGATGGATGACTTCGTATAGGGAGTTTTTTTTGTTGTTTCATTCATTGTAATTTAGGAGCAGGAGATGTAAACGGTGTTGAACAAGGCTGTAAATATCAGCGTAGCGACCATCATGCCATCATCGTCTGAAAGAAACATTGAGTTTCATCCTCTGTTTACTTTTTTCACCCTCCTATTCTATGTCTGTAGTTTCACCGATAATGTCACCTTGATCTAGTATTGGTCGCACAAGTTGGAGAGCACGTGCGGTTGGACAAAATTTTTGCTTTATCTGCAGCTACCTACTATAAATCCATGGCTCTTGGATCGCGCCGGCAAATTGCCGGCATACTCCCTCCATCCCTTTTTATAAGGGATCGGAGTATTTCACATTTGTCCTTTAATATAAAGGATTGGAGACTGCGGGACCCACAAATATTTGTTTTTTCCCCACCCATCACTGCCTTATCCTTTCCTTCCCCGGCGGCTCCACTCCCGCACGGCCGCAACCCACCCCACCGCGCCGCTTCTAGCTCCATCTCCGGCCAACCCAGCCTCAGCTCCATCTCCGGCCAACCCAGCTTCCCTCTCGCCGTTGAGGAGCCCGGGGGCGGCGGGCTAGTAGTCGATTTGGGGAGCTCGTGCAGGAGATCGCATCCCATCGCGGCGTCCGGGGCGGGGAGCAAGCATGTCAAGGCCGTGGCCGGGGCGAGAGCTTGTGCAGGCAGCAGCCCGGGCCGCGAACTCGTGCGGGGCTACTACAGCCGTGAGCTTAGCGCTGAGAATGGGTTGGATTAAACCGGTTTAAACGGGCTGGTTTCTGTTTTGGGCCGACTTAAGTTGGGTGCAAATGGGCTTACAGAGCTAAACGGCTCGGTCTAGCTTTGGTGTCACCTAATACCGGTTCGGGTCCAGTTTGGCCTGAGTGGGAAAGGTTTGGGTCCAATCGGCCTCGAGCTACGGTTGCAAACCGGGTTTGCAGTTTGGATCGAGATCGAGAGGAAGTCGCCGCCGGCGGCGGCCACTCTCCGTGTACCCTCCGCTGCGCCGGCGGAATCTCTTCCTGGCCTTCGCCTCGACGGCCGCCCAGGAAACTGCTCTGCACTCGCCAGAGACGTGGGGCATCGATTGCTTCTACAGCCTTCCTGATCCAGGCGCCCTGCTCACGAAAGAGCACGCCGCCCTCGCCGTAGACCACAAGATCGCGCCAGAGCTGCTGGGTCGCCGCTAACGCTGGATCCGGTAAAAGGCTAGTTCTCTTCCTATGTGTAGTTTTCTTTCCTTTTTTTTCCTCAGATTTCTACTGGCAACTCACTGAAGCTAGTTCTCTTTTTCTCAGTCCCCACACTCACCGTCACAATTCGGAGTGACGTGTTGAAGAAGTACAAGACAATGAAACTAGAGCTTCAAGCTGAACTTGCCAGCTTGGATTCCCGGGTCTGTATCACAACAGATATGTGGACCTCAAATCAGAACTTGGGATACATGGCTGTGACAGCACACTTCATTGATGCGAGTTTCAACTATAAGAAGAAAACAATCTCGTTCAAGGAAGTGAAGTATCCACACACTGGGTATGCCATCGAAGAGGCAATTGTGAGCTCATTAACTGAGTGGGGCATAAGAGATAAGCTGTTTACAGTAACAGTGGATAATGCTTCCAATAACACTGCAGCCTGCACGGAATTGGTCAAGAATCACAAGTCTGAACTGATGTGTGAAGGTGAACACTTGCACGTCAGGTGTTGTGCTCATATTCTGAATCTCTTGGTTCAGGATGGAATGAGGGTTATTCATGCAGCCGTAGAAAAGACTCGAGAGCTGTTGAAACACATCGACTCGTCACCATCACGGTTACAGTCATTCAATGCACTTGCACTTGCCAATGGTATGAAACCCAAGTCTGGTATCTACCTTGATGTTCCTAACAGATGGAACTCCACCTACAAGATGCTTAAAGAAGCAATGGAGTACAAAGCTGTCCTGAACAGCTATGCAAACCAAAACGTTGAGGGCTGTCCAACTGATCAAGAATGGGATAAGGCTGCATCAATTTGTGATTTCTTGAAGGCATTTGAGGAACTTACCAACGTCGTGTCAGCACATAGGGAGCCAACTGCACACAAGTTTTTGCCGGTGGTGCTACAAATCCGTCACGCTCTGAAGGACCATCGCTGGCAACCAACTAGAGTGCTGAAAGATTTGGCTGCAGCTATGCATAGCAAGCTCGATAAATACTGGGATCCATGTGAGCCGTATCCAGATTTACCCACTGCTGAGAGATGGGGCAAAGAAATTGAATTCAATCTTGCTCTCGTCATTGCTACCATATTGGATCCAAGAAGGAAAGGATTGTATGTGGACTTTTTCTATGAGAAGGTTGCACACAATATGGCTAGCATACCTACACTTGTGGAGTCTGCAAACCAGTGCATGAGAAAGTACTTTGAGGAATATAAACGAGTTTTGGATGCTCGTAGTGCAGACCCAAGACAATTATCTTCTGTAGCCAACCCAGGCATGAGCTCGCCTATTGTTGGGAGAATGGAGCTTGAGGAAGAGTTCTCTCGACACAAGTCACGCCGAAAGCGCGCACGTGTGCAAAAGTCTGAACTAGTTGTGTATCTAGAAGAACCCGCTGAGGAAAGCAGCAAGGAGTTCAGTGTGTTAGCTTGGTGGAAGATTAATTCAGAGAAGTTCCCTATACTGTCAGCGATGGCGCGCGATTTTCTCTCGATTCCCCTCAGCACTGTAGCTTCCGAGTCAGCATTCAGCTGTGGGGGGAGAATACTTGGGGATACAAGAAGTTCTTTGGATCCAGAAATGCTCGAAGCTCTTGTATGCGCAAAGGATTGGATGTACAAGCCAAAGGAGAATAATAACTAAGGTATGAAAAAGTAATGCAATTTTCTGTTTCAATATTTTCAGAGTTGCAAGTTCATTTGCTTTATATAGCTTAAGAGAAGTCGAAAAAGGGTACTCAAGGTTTTTGCTTCAATATGAATACTCAACTCTGAACCATTCAACTGAAACATGACTCTAAACCGTGCTCAAGTGCCTTTCTTATTTTCGGCATAGTTTCTTCTCTGTTTATAAAGTTTCAACCCTGAAACAATAGTGTGTATATCCTTCTAAGTCTGATTCCATATACTTTTTTTCAGCGAAGCTAGTGATCATCTGTAACAACTGCAAGTCTGAGATTGAGCACCGTCCACCAATTTGGAACTCTGAGATTGAATGTTGCCGAATGTCTCTATCCACCACTTTGGAAGTGAGAGATTGTACACTTTAATTTATAGCTTCTCTTCTACAGAGTTATGCTATTACCTAGATGATTACCCTGTAAAAGACTCATGGATGAATACTTAGTTATCATCCCCATCAGGCTTAAAAGCTCTTGACTAGTAGTAACATTATGTGCATTGCTGGTTCAAGCATGCACATCCATATATGACTGAACTCTGCTCCCCTTAACTCTGAAAACCAGAAAACTACCGACTGATGTGGACTCTCTTAGCTTAAATTGTTATGGCCTCTCCAAGACATTATTTATTAGCATGTCCTGCTGTTGTAGAGAATATCTAAAACTATTTCTGTATTAATGTTCAGTGATGAATTAGGCAAGCATTCTATTCTATATATTTGTGCGTATCAGCCAGTATTGGCTATTTTCCATGCTAGTATGTTCAGTGATGGTTTTAACAGCCAGCCTTCTTTTGTTTCAGCTGTACGTTGCCAAGATATTATATATTTTTTTCAGCCTTCTTTTGTTTCAGTTCTCGTCGGTTAGTTCCAGATTTGTTACCAATACAATAATACGCGGGGAGAATGTGGACTTGGACGTGACATGCTAGCTTTGCCGCGAGGAATTGGAGCGGCAGAGGCCGCGTATGTCGAGGAGTGCAAGGCTTCGAGTGGGCGGAGCGACCTCAAGCTCGAAATGGTTTTGAAATGGTGTGGAGAGCCGGTTTGAGACGTGTGGTTTGGTTCAGTTTGAGTTTAAAATTGCAACGGTTTGGTTTGGTTTGGGTTTGAAATAAGGAGTGGTGGGCTGGGGTGGTCTGGGCCGCGGTACTTGGAAGGAGTATGGTGCGGTTTGGTTTTGGGCCGGATCTCGACCCATTCTCAGGCTTACGTGAGCTTGCGCAGGGCTGCGCCATGGCCGCGAGCTCGGGGGGGGGGGGGGGGGATCTGGCGGCCTGCTCCGGGTGCGAGCTCGTGCAGGCTGCCGCGGGTGCGAGCTGCTAGCTGCGGGGAGAGCTCGTGGGGGCTGCCGAGGGGGCTCGCCGCTCGCGGTGAGGACGGGCTTGGGCAGGAGGCGACCGGGGCGAGCTCGAGCGAGCTGGGGCAGGCGTAGATGGAGCTGTGTGCGGCTGAGCTCGAGCTCGTGCGGTGCTGAGCGTGTTTGAGCTCGAGGTCTCCGCGGCGGAGGATGCACAGCCGCAGAGGAAGACCGGTGGTGGGAGCAGGGGAGAAGAAGCCCATGTGCTGGCTGGCTTTGGTCGGGGTAGAGAGCAATAACTGAAGGGGAAATTTGTCTTTTAACTTTCCTATTGTTTGTGTTGGGAACTCCCCCGAGGGACGGAGGGAGTAGTGAACCATCTTGAAGATGAACCGGCCGTCTAGATGCTGGAGGAATGATCATTATCGATGTTGCAGCAGTACCATTACGTGTGTGGCCTAGGCACGAGAGGCACCAGGATTTGTAATTCTAGCTATGGAACTATCCATCCTCGCACCCCAGACAAGTGCAGCAGAACCTTGGCGAACAGACTCCAAGATTGATGGAAATACCGGCCCTCGTGAGGTGAGACGCTCAGAGATCGTCCAAGTTACATCGAGTTTTTAATTAAAATAATAGTATTTTAATTAAAAATTGCAAAAAAGAAGTACTTTTGAAAAAAATTACAAAAATAGGTACCTGTCGGTTATCCAGTGACCAATTGGTCACTGGATGACCGATAGGCCTACGTGGCAGCCGACAAATGCGGGGGAGAGGACCTATCGGTTAGCCGATTACCGATAGGACATGTCGGTCTTCGAATCACGGACAAGTTACACAATTTCACCAAATAGCGGTGTCGGGCCGATAGCCAGGGCCTGTCGGTCATCCCACAACCGACAGGTCTTTTGCTTGCAGTTTTAGCATTTTTTGTTTTGTTTTGCCAGTTTGTGTTTTTATAAATTTTGTTTTGAGACATGAGACATTGTCATCAACCTCCTCCTCCAGACGGGTCGTTGTCGGATTACATTGCACCAGCAACAAGTGAGCAAAATGCCGTTGCAATCCCATAGTCACAAATTGCTTCCAATGTTTAGTGCTTCTCACCTCCACAAGTTCCCATTTCCATGAGCCTTCATGCTTTCGAGGAATCAATGCTCTCACTACAAACCGATACTCTAAAGGATTCACATTCAAGAGACTATGTAACCAGCCATACACTTCGCCTCGCTGCATCTCTACCGGATCATTCAAAACACTATCCACATACTGAAAATCACTCAAATCTACCCCATAGTCACGATGCTCAATTTGACCTTCTCCGTAAAAAACTCGGAAACTCACTACACTGGACATCCTGCTAAAAATAAATTAATTACTATGAAGATCATATATTTTTCATAAATAATTTTATCTTTATATATCAATATTATTACACCCACTATTTTTCTTAAATATAATCATGCGTTAATATTTTTTTGACAAACTTAACGAACGGCATGATAAATAAAATGCCCATCAAATATGACGTTCTACTACTACTACATACCATTATTTTTAACTAAACCTATAAACACAATACTAGTCTAATCTTATTTACTAACGCGTCTCCTCTAAACTAACAGACCTTAAACAATATAGTCTAATCCCTACACTAACCCTTACACTAATATTCTAATCCCTACACTAACCACTACGGAGTAGTCATCATCTACACTAACCCCTACACTAATGCTACCATTGATAAACTAAACAAATCAAAAAAAAAAAAAAACTCACCTGCGAGTGCCGCCTGAGGCGGCCTCCACCGACGCCGCAGCACAGGCCGAGGGGGCCCACCTCCACCAGCCAGCGCGGCCCTCTCCGCGCCCCTCCCTCCCTGCTGCTCGGCTCGCCCCGCCGCCCTCGCGTTCTCTCTCTCGCCGACGCTGAAGACGAAGGGAATGGGAGAGAGAGAGAGCAGGGCGCGGGCGCGGGCGCGAGTGGATAAGGCAGGGCCTATCGGGTCGCGACTGACCGATAGGTCCCTGTCGGGTCGCGGATGACCGACAGGTCCAACGTGGACGCCTTTCCGCTTCCGACTGCTTACGTGGACGGGCGGTCGGTTATTCGATAACCGATAGGTGACATGTCGGTCTTCCAGTTACCGATAGCCTGCCTGTCGGTCCTCGAGTTACCGACAGGCACCCATTTCTGCAATTTTTGCAAAACGGACCCCAGTTTTGCAATTTTCTATTAAAATACTATTATTTTAAAAAAAAAAATCAGTTACATCAGCAACCTGGAGGTTGAAGGAACAGAAAGGAGAACCGTTCTCCCATGCTTGTCCTGTTTATGTTCGGCACTGCATGTGACATGGTAGCACTGTGACACGTTATTGGCTCCTGCATGCAACAGGTGCTCATTGCACCAGGGTTTGTCGATGCCTGTTGGGTCTGTGCTTGCAGTTACCATGTTGCATTCAACACATGACTCGGTTGTTATTTTTCTTTGTGCGAATTTTGAATAGTTAGGTTTCCATTTAGCATTTGTACTTCAGTGATTCAAATTGGCCTTGATTGCCCTCTTGGCTCCATTGTATGTTGCCGAGGGAGTATTGAAATAAGATTTTTAAACTTCTGTGGTACGGTTACAGACCGACAGCACAAGTGATACACCCGACAGAGATGCAGCTGTACTTAGCGGGGTTGAACAGGTAGTAGTGGGATGGATGTATCAGGAGTAATACTATTAACCATTCCATCTCATTGTTTCCTCACACACTTGTGGCTGACGGCCGGTCATGAACTGGTGAGGAAACAATGTTAGGTATCAATTGAATGTGGGTCTAATTATTTGATTAAATTGATTGTGGTGAGGAAACAATGTTACAAAAGACTACCAATCTTAATGAAATATAAGAAAAAATTTCACATATGTTGAAGTAAAATTAATACTTTTTTTAGACTTAGTGTGACATCCCGGCCCATTTGAAATTAGGCATGAATGGCCTATGTGCACTAGTGTGCATGAGCCGGTGTTACACCTAGCATGTTTAGTCTTCTCAAAAACATGATAATAATAGATTTTATTGCTTTTTAACTTAGCATGTTTCAGCTAATTAACAAGTTGGTTAGCACTAAATGAGAGCAACTGATGTTGGCTAATCTGTTACCAATAACCCAAATGGGTGTGATCATAAATACAAAACAGAGGTAGTACTGATATTTCAGAAATACAACGTGAATGTCGAGTCACTATTTAATTGAAACCTGCCTGTCACTGGCAGATAGGTGAACCATAAGGGCATAAAGTCAGAAATATAGTGCAGCATAAATAAACATGAAAGAGTGAACCCTGCCTTCCATCATGCTCGTGTCTCTTGTTCACTGAAACCAGAAACATGCAATGCCTATAAAATGACTCATTTGTTTCTTGGTTGTCATCTGCAACCAAATTAGGAACAGGCAATATAGTAAGTTGTGCTCACTCTGTTGTCTTTTCTTTCCTGCCTCCTGTGGAAATTAGTTCTTGCCTGTCTAAATTCCTCCCAGTTTAGATTCTCACGGTGGGATGGTAGGTATCAGGAATCCGGATCGATACATCATTTTGAGATTAAGAGCGTCCATGGTTCTTCATTTCCGTGGCACATCGTCTTGATTCACCGCAATGTTCAGCATGTTTGCCTCGCTGTTTTGCTGTAGCTGTTTTACAGCAGTTACAGTGTTTCAGTTATTTCTTCAGTAGCCGCTACAGTGTTTGCAGTTATTTCTTTAGCAGCCGCTACAGTAAAACGGCTGCTTTGCAGCGAGGCGAACAGACTGGTCAATTGCAACCTGAATGTTGATCGTCTGCAGCTAGCAGAATCTTCCAGTGGTGTGGATGAGGTACTACTGACACAAATATGGTGGCAGAGACAAAATTTCTCTCTCCTTCTAAGTCGTGAATATGTGAATGGGAGGTCACAGGAATTTGATCCAGCAAAGAAGATGTCGTCTCCAGACGGCATTAATCCCTTACCGTCACATGCTCGTATTTGATGATAGCAGCGCTTTTCATTTTCACTCTATCAAACAGTGATGTCGTATCGGGAACCAGGATCAGGTCACGTTGAACACAGTTACACAGGCCAAAGCTTAAGAATGTGGGAATTAATTGTACTGTGCCTTGTGCCTTTCAAAGGGCTACTTTGGTCACAGGGCTAAAGTGCTTGAATGTATCGAGCTGTCAATTTGGACGAAGTTCAAAGTTCATAGCATCAAGGGAAACTTTCCTCTGAACAACTTTGTATCCGTAATTTTCAGCATAGATACTTATTTTCTTAAAATAACAACTTGACGAAACCAGAAGCAGGTTACAGCAAAGCATGTGCACGCCTATGCTACAGTCATCGCATCTTGTGTTGGATCGCACGTGACTTTTCTGGCGGAACTTTAGCTAGCAACCGTACACAGTACACACACGCACGACAGTCGACACAAAGATTTTCTACGGCGAACGGCGTGGCCACACGAACAGCTGTGCGTACCGGCCCCCGATTTGTGCCGCTTGGACGTCGCTCCCATCCGACGCCGTGTCCGGCTCGCATAGCTTGGCTCCAGCCGAACAAAGGGTAGCCTCTTCCGTCGGCGCTGTTGTGGTTTGCCAGGTTGCCCAAGGCGCCGTAGCTGTTCGACGAAATGCGCAGGTGACCTCTTCGAAAGGCATGGCAAGACGGATGGATACCTACTATAAATATTCCTTGGGGTAACTTGATCAACCATTTGATGTCTACTATAAATATTCACTGGAACCCTGGTGTAGCTTGAGCAACTTTAGATGCCTCATCTTGCTTAGCGCATTAGTGGTTGAGAAGCACTGTCGTACATAGTAGACGGATGAATACCTACTATAAATATTCTTTTAGACTTGAGACTCGAACACATTGCATACCAGAGCTGGCGAAACACTGAGAGTTCCAGTTGGGGTTCAGTTATCGAACGGTATATGAGACAAAAAACGAAGAGGCGATCTTCTAATTCAGAAATAGTGAAATGTGTGCTTTAATTAACCGAATGTGGAGCTAGGCGTGAGAGGAATCAGGATTGAAAATATCACTGGCCAGCACAGATTAACTGATCAGGATAAGGATGATGTGACACCCCGTGTCACTGGATACAGCCAGTACACACTTCTCAAACTGAACAGAAATCAAAAGCAAACCAAGTCCAAAATCTGAATTCAAAAATTCAAACAATTGTCAAATCCAAGGTTATGAAGAAACTCAAACTTTTGCGTCACAAGTTGAGCAACCAACCATAGAGGTCGAGCCCAACGGGTAGCTCTGGCGACTCGCGCGACTCCCCCGCCGGCCACCGCGGCCGCAGCGTCGGCCACCGTTTCCACCAGCAAAGACCAAATCCATCACCGCGAACACACCCAAACCTTAAATCCACCAGCCAATAGCCCAACCTCACAGCCTTTTGACCAAATCCCATCCATTGTCACCCTGTCGCAGGACCAATTTCTCTGGTCCTCCGACGAAGAAGATGACGAAGCTGTCCTTGATTCGCCCCGGGGAGTGGAGCTGCGTCGCAGCAGTTGTGCCCGGGATGCGGATCTGGGGGCCCTGGCTTCTCTCCCCGCTCCCAAGGTACAAGATTCCAGAAGAAAGCTGGCGAGCTCTGAAGGTCATGGCGGGGGGCCGCTCCGAATCAGATCAGAGATTGTGGTGCCTGAGAGGCACAGAGAGTTCTCTATCCTCTCCCGTGGTGGTACGGCTGGGAGCAGTGTGCCGTCCTACAAAGATACACTCATGCAGGGCAGATTCCCGGCTCGCCAACAGGAGCTCCGCCGGCCGGGGAAGCCATGCCGAGGGTACGCGGGGGCTGTCGCGACTCGACAGCAATGCGACAACTCGCAGCGGCTTCAGGCTGGCCCCGCCATGCCTGACGAAGGCTGGCAGAAGGTCCAAGGGAGACGTGCGCGCCGCAGGGCCGCACTACGGCAAGCAGAGGCATGCTCACGGGTGGTGCCAGCTCGAGTGCAGCTCCACCGCGCCGCTTATCTAGCCAAGATGAAGGGCAAATGCTTCAATTGCTTAGCTTCAGACCACCTTGTCGCAAGCTGCCGTGACCCTACAAGGTGCTGGTCTTGCCGGCGGTCAGGACACATCTCCACCCGGTGCCCCTCCCGCAGGAAGCAGAGCACATCCGCCAACACCAACCCCACTTCATTCACCACAAGCTCAGCACAGTATCCAGCCACCGCCAACCAAATCAAGCAAGCCTCACACTCATCCCCCACCTTGAGCTGCAGTCAACAGGCTGCTGCTGACGGTGCTGGTCCTATGGAGGCCCTGAACCTTGGTACGAGGCCAGATGGGGAGTACTGCAACCTGCCATTCACCGATGAGGTCAGCCAGCGGGTCGAGTTCCTCATGGCTCACTCCCTGCTGGTGTGGATTGGGCGTAACAGGCCTTACACCGAGCCGGAGCATGTGAGGGATGCTATCTTCCGCAAGTTTGGAATCGAGCAGCTGAATGTGCAAGTCTCTCGTCACCAACCGGAGGACTTCCTGGTGACGTTCACCTACCAGGAGGATTTTGAGAGGCTTGCAGGTTTGGAGTTCTTCAACCAAGGTGGCAGGCAGTTCAGGTTGAGACGTTGGACTGTTGAGAGAGGTGCAGGTAGAGATGAGTTCAGATACTATGTGAAGCTTCGACTAGAAGGGTTGCCCATGCATCTATGGGCAAATGAGTTTGTGGCTTGGGCCATAAGTAGGACCTGTTGCTTTCATCAGGCTGAAGAGCACACTCATGGAAGAGTTGACACAAGAACCTACGACCTGTGGGCGTTTACGAGGGAGACATCAAACATCCCATGTAGGTTGTGGATCACTATCGCTGACCCTGACCCGCACTGGCCAGTGCCAGCACTCACAGGGCCCTTTGCCAACATTGCAGTGCATCATGTTCAGCCGGCTGAGCCTAGAGAGGGGAATGTCTACGAGGTGCTCGTCCACTTAGAGGCAGTTGTTGACCTCCGGCGCAGGGGGGCAGATGGGAGACCCTTCACTTTCCCAAGGTTGGAGTGGCAATATGGGGTGGCAGACAATGCAATAGTCTTTGAGCAAGCACAAGTCCAAGAACAGAGACAGATCAGGCCGGCAAGAAACTCATGCTCAGCGGATATCTGGACAGAGAGGCACCCAGGCAACGACGACGAAGACGAAGACCATGGTAGACACCGTAGGGAGCAGGCTGCACCACGCAGGCGTAGCCTGCTGCAGCGACTCCGCTGGCCGGGTGAAAGGGGGCGGGCGCGCGACCGCTCACCAAGATGTCGACCTGGCGAGGGAAGCTCCCGACATGGTTGGCGTCAGCGCGATGGTGAGCGCTCCCTCTCGCCAGCAACTAGAAGATCGCGTGAACGCTCGCTTGAGCGGGAAGCGCACAGGTTCTGGAGGAGGCCTTTTTTCATAAAACACAAGGAAGATCAGATCAGGGAGGAAAGATGCATGGGCAGTGAGGAAGACAGAGATGGCAGCCCAGATGCAAGCCAGGGAGCAGCAAGAGTGCATGTTGCAGTAGATAGCCAGTAGGGTGTAGAGGTTACTGCGGTTGGCCAAGTCACTCCGCCTCTCAACGTGTCGGATAACGAGGAGTATAAGAACAGGGGGAGGAAAAGCACTGAGCAGCAGACTAGACAAGAAGTAGAGCTCGAACAGAGATCAAGTGAAGAAACAAGGCTAAGACAGACGAAACAAAGCCAGGAAAATGAGGAGTGGATACAGGTTGTTGCAAGCAAACAATGGGTTGTGGAAAAGAACCTCGAGATAGCTGACCCAATGAGGCACGAGGTCATGCTTACCACACCAGTGCAGAAGCCGAACATGGTTTTAGCAGCAGACATCGAAGTGCAAGGAGGCAACAAACATGATGAGATGGCTAGTCAAGAGGGGGTGAATGATGGAGGCCAGCCAGCTAGTGAAAAGGTGATGGAAAAATCAGTGACTGCAGCTAAGGAGGGGATTGAGGAGCAGATAAATCAAAAGCACACAGATAATCAGACAGGAGAAGGACTGGAGCAGTTCATTAGCGGCATCACAAAAAACACATTGAAGCCTATAATCAACACACCGGTCAATAAGATTGCAAGGCAAGCGGGAGAACCTGATGAGGAAGGATCAAAGCTCAGAAGAAGCACTAGGCAAGCAGCGAGGAGGAAGCTAATGGGAAACAAAAACAGTGAGGAAGTAGCACAAGAAGTCTTAGCCAACAAGCTTGCGGCCCTGTCCTCAAAAAAGAAGACAATTGAAGAAGCGAAGGAAAAATTGGTGAAACTGTATGATGGCCCGCTGTCCAAAGAGGTGATGGATGCCATAGAAGATCTCCTCACAGCAATGAACATTGACATGATGAAGAAGGGCAACAAGGCGGGCAAGAAAGTTGTCGCGAAGGGGACAACATGAACCAGGCCAAGACCAAAGCGACTAGTAGTGTGAAGGTCTTAATGGGGGCTATGTCTTTGTGTTGCCGTCATGTAATGTTGTTTCCAGTGTTTAGGTGGCTCAATTGCGAGTGCCATAGAGGCCTAATCTCGCAGCTCTGCTGTAATGTGCCAACAACAGGCTGTGTAGCAATTGAGCAGAATAATGTTGGCATGGCTGTTGTGCTTAGGCATAGTTTGGTGCCTCCCAGTTTGTATGTCAGTCTTCATAGGTTCGGAATGTATGTGTGCGAAAGGCCCCAGCTTGGGTTTGTTGTTGTCTACTACAGAATATGGCCCCAAGAAATCTAAGATTATTAAACTGGAATGTTAGAGGTTTGAATGGAACTATAAGGAGAGATGCGGTCAGAGACATGGTTAAAACAACACATGCTACAGTAGTCTGCCTGCAGGAATCCAAGCTGGAGGAGATAACTGATGAAGTTATTAGGCAAACCTTGGGGACAGAATTTGTTAGCAACTACTCCTACCTGCCAGCAGATGGAGTCAGAGGAGGGATACTTTTGGCAGCCTCAGATCAACATTTCAGGTTGGTGTCAAGCTTCGTGACTGAAAACACAATGTCTGTGTGCATTCAGATGTTGGAAGACGGTATGGAATGGCATCTCACCGGAGTGTACGGCCCACAAGGTAACCAAGAAAAAATTCAATTTATGGAGGAACTAAAATCGTTACAGCACAGAGTGGGACAAAGGTGGCTGCTAGCTGGGGATTTCAACCTTATTTATAGAGCAGAGGACAAAAACAACAACAGACTGAATAGGGGATTAATGGGTAGATTCAGAGCAACCATTGATCAACTGAATTTGAAGGAGATGAGCTTAAATGGGAGGAAGTATACATGGACAAATGAGCAAGAGCAGCCAACAATGACACGCATTGATAGAGTTTTCCACACTGTGGCTTGGGAAGAGAAATTCCCAACCGCACATCTACAGGCCCTGGCATCTATGCTATCAGATCATTGCCCAATGATATTGCAAGGTGAGACAGAGTATATAAAATACAAAGGTTTCAGATTTGAGGCCTTCTGGATTCATATGCCGGGCTTCGACGACGTGGTGTTGCAAGCATGGACGAAGCCGGTGCAGGCAGGGGATGCGATGAGAAAGCTCCATATAAAGTTGGCAAGAACAGCGAAAGCGCTGAAGAAATGGGAAAAGCAAAATATAGGAAATATCAAGCTACAAATTGCAGTGGCCAAGGAAGTCATTTGGAGACTGGATGTGGCACAGGAGCACAGGTCGCTCACTACACAAGAGATAGAGTTCAGAAAAAGAGTCAAGCTTAAGTATCAAGGTCTACTTGCAATAGATAAAATAAGGGCCAGGCAGAGAGCAAGGCTCACGAATATAAAATGGATGGATGCTAACACTAAACTTTTTCATGTGAGAGCAAATGGACGAAAAAGGAAGAAGCACATTCAGTTTTTGCAAACGGAGGGAGGTGGTGCAGTAGAACACAAGGACAAAGAGGAGGTCATCTATAGACATTTTGCCACCCAGCTAGGGACTGCCAGAACAAGAAACCAGACCCTGAACTGGGAACAACTGGGTTACTCGAGCCATAATCTGCAGGACCTAGAGGCAGATTTCACGGAAGACGAACTCAAGCAGGTAATCATGGACATGCCGAAGGAGAAAGCGCCAGGGCCTGACGGATTCATTGGCCTTTTCTTCACAAGATGCTGGCACATCATCAAGGGGGACCTAATGCATGTGTTCCACCAGCTATCGCAGCTAAGAGGGAACCTTTTCAATCTGTTGAACACAGCGAATGTTGTGTTGTTGCCCAAGAAAGAGCATGCACCCAAGATCACAGACTATAGACCGATAAGCTTGATACATAGCGTCGCAAAAATTTTCTCCAAGTTGTTAGCCAACAGGTTGGCGCCAAAACTGCAGGAACTGGTCTCATGTAACCAAAGCGCTTTTGTTAAAAAGCGGTGCATACACGACAATTTTGTATACGTCCAGAGCATCATCAAGGAACTGCACACAAAAAGGAAGCCAGCCCTGTTCATCAAATTGGACATTGCAAAAGCTTTCGACTCAGTTCTGTGGGCCTACCTCTTAGAGCTGCTACAGGTTTTGGGGTTCGGAGCAAGATGGAGAGCATGGATCAGTACAATTTTCTCCACTTCAACAACACGAATCCTCTTGAATGGATGCCCCGGAAAGCCGATCACACATGAGCGTGGTCTTCGGCAGGGCGACCCCCTATCGCCCATGCTGTTTATCCTTGCTATCGACCCTCTCCAGAAGATCTTACAACAAGCAACAGAAAGAGGCATACTCAAACCAGTTTTGAATGGGAGATCAGGGGTGAAAATCTCACTTTATGCTGATGATGCGGCAATTTTCACTAGCCCGAGTGGTGATGACCTACGAGCTCTCAGAGAAATATTGGAACACTTTGGAGAGGCAACGGGGCTGCAAGCTAATCTGGACAAAACAATGGTGTACCCAATTCGTTGTGAGGACATTGACCTGCCGGAGGTGCTGCACTCGTTCCCAGCCAAAATGCAAAATTTCCCATGTACTTACCTCGGACTGCCGCTGCATGTTAGAAAACTCAGGAAGGTCGACCTGCAGCCTTTGATAGATAAGGTGGGGGGCAGACTACCAGCATGGAAGGGCAAGCAAATGCCAAGGGCAGGAAGGGTCACACTTGTCAAGTCAGTTGTTGCATCAACGGTAGCCTACCACGCGGTAGTCATCCCTTTGCCAAAGTGGGTACTCAAGAAAATCAACAAGCTAAGTAGGGTTTTTATTTGGAAAGGAGATGACAATGGCCAGTGCAATGGTGGCCACTGTCTGGTAAACTGGAGGACAGTACAAACACCAAAGGAATTGGGAGGACTCAGGATTATGGATTTGGAGAAATTCGGTCGAGCTTTGCGGCAACGATGGATCTGGCATTCATGGACGAATGAAGTGAAGCCATGGAAAGGAATGCAAATCCCTTGTACAGAGCAAGACAGGGACCTCTTCAGAGCGTCTACCAACATCACCATTGGTGACGGGCAGACAGCGCTTTTTTGGCATGACAACTGGCTTAATGGCTTGGTGTTAAAAGAAAAGGCCCCTCATCTTTATGCATTGGCAACAAGGAAGAAAAGGAAGGTAGCGCATGAACTGGAAAACAAAAATTGGATCAGATCGGTGAAAAACATCACAACAACAGAACAAATAAGGGAGTATGTGGAACTGTGGAACATGCTCCAAAACGTCAACCTGGTGCCAGAAACAAAGGACGTTGTTCAATGGAAATGGTCAGCTAATGGAGAGTATAGCTCGCATACGGCATACAAAGCGCAATTCCTGGGGATGTACAGACCTTTTGACACTAAGCAATTGTGGAGAGCTAAGGCTCAACCAAAGGTCACCTTATTTGGCTGGTTAGCTCTTCACGAGAAGATTCTAACAGCTGATAACATGGATACTAAGGGATGGGACAATAACATAATCTGTCCGCTTTGCTTACAGGAGGCTGAAACCACATTGCACTTATTAATTGAATGTACTTTCTCTAAACAAGTTTTAGAGAAGGTTGCTGCCTGGTTCTCTATTGCAGGTGATGCAGTCTCCATTGATGGTGAGGAGGAAGTTGCCGCTTGGCTTGAAAAAGTATGCAGAGCACTACCAAAGGAAAACAAGCGCTACCTGACGGGAGTCATCTTGTACACATGGTGGAACATCTGGAAAGAAAGAAATAGAAGGATCTTCCAAGGAAAAGAAGAGGACTGGGAACATGTGTCTTACAGGGCAAAGGAAGAGATCGACCAATATAGTTGGGCCATGAAGACGCCACTGCTAGCAGGCGCGGAACAAGAACCGGAAAACAATGTTGATGTAGTAGCACTCCTAAACAGCACAGAGTAACTCTTTCACGATTTGCCTCTTCCTCTGTTCGCAGCTATGACAGTTGCTGTTGTTTTCCTAGCTTCTTTGTATTTTTCTCTGTTGTGGCAACATAAGCTGCCCGGGCTACATTTAAGAACCTTTTATTTTGTATTCTGGATTTTTCTCCTTCTATAATGAATGGGCAGAACACCTGCCAATTTGCCTTCAAAAAAAAAAAAGTTGAGCAACCAAAAACATATGTAGATAGCCAAAGCTTAGAAATTTTGGAGAATTGTTGGTGATTTTTGAAATTCATCTGGTTCTCCAATAAAATCCCCAAAGCTTAGAAAGTACCCTACTTTGACCAGCTGCCATTTAAAATACCTTTGGATTCCAGATGTGCATGTTTGCCAGTTGATAGATCTTTTCAAGAGCTTTCCAATGGTACCAAATTTGTGAATTGTGGAGCTCATTTGATAGCCCAATTCATGTGTCAAAGATTGGGGAAATTCCGGTTTTGAATAAATCCGAAAAATCGAAAGATGCTCGAGGGCCCACCAGTCATCCTCCCGTATCTCACTGCGTGCGTCGGAGATTTAGCTCCACGTCGCCGCTGCTCGCCGGAGCCACGCTCTGTACTCCTGCGCCGCTCGTCAACGTGTCGGAGAGTCCACAAAACGCACCCGCTCCTCTCCCAGGTCCCTCCTATCCATTTCCCGACTCTCCCGTGTCCAAACCCTAGCCACCACCACCTCGCTAGCCATTGCCGTCGAACTCGAGCTCCACCCCATCGCCGTCGCGCTAGCCCGGCTGAGCTACCCCTTCTCGAGGCGCCTTCATGCCGTCCTGGGGTTATCGCCGTGGACGCCCCTGCTTTCCCGGGCCGCGAGCCCGTGGATTGAGCCGGTCTTCTCCAAGTTCGGCCATGGGCTAGCTGGTTGGCCGTCGTCGATTTCTTCCTCTCCGGTGAGTGGTTCTTCAATTGCTCGCACTGAGTGGTAGCCATGTTGGTCACGCATGCCCCTGACCTTGGTTTGCTCCAATCCCGCAGCCCTACTCGCCGAGCTGCCGCTTTTCCCCGCCGTCCGTTGCAAGAACGCAAGCACCTCCACGACGAAATCCTACTTCCGCGCCTCCTCGTCGTCTACAAGCTCCAGGCCGCTCTTCTACCAACTAAGGTGAAGCTCCCGATCATTTGTACTTGATTTTTCATGCCTTGTACGGTGCGGGAAGTCTCACCGAACCTTGCCAACCCGCCGTGCTAACCGCCGGCCATCTTCCAGCCATTCCCGTCGAGTCCAAGCCCCACAAATGGATGCGCGTTGACCTATGCTACGTTCAAGTATTTTTTTTTTTGAGTAAAGTGCACCAGCGGTCATTAAACTTGTCTCGTTGTGTCATCTAGGTCCCCAAACTCTCAAAACGGGTATTTAGGTCCCTGAACTTGTTAAAATGTGCCATCTAAGTCCAAAGTTCCAAAAATACCCCTATAGGTGTTGATGTGGCTGCTGACGAAACATGATTTGTCACACATTTCTTCTCTTGAAATCCGTATAATCTTACAATTCTTGCTAGAGAACATTGTTCGATGACATCATATTTTCATCAAAGATAAATTGATCTAAATCCGTGCCACATAAAGAGCCGTATAGGGGTATTTTCGGTATTTTGGATCTAGATGGCACGCTTTAATAAGTTCAGGGACCTGTATACCCATTTTGAGAGTTTGGGGACCTAGATGACACCCTAAGACAAGTTTAGGGACCGCGCGTGCATTTTACTCTTTTTTTTTTTGGAATTTTTGGTGGCCGTTTCGGTGTTTCCCGGCGAGCCGTCGCTGCCCCGGCGAGCTCCGACCGCCATAGTCGAGCTACGCTGCAGCCATGGCCGGATCTGGTGTGGCGCGGCCCAGATCTGGTGTGGTGCACTTTGCGTGGCCATTCATGTTGCTCAAATTTGAGTGGTCGACGATTTTCCTAAGTTCTGGAATTTCATCTAAATCGTATGAAAGTTAAATGATTAGAAACATAAATACAACTCTGAAAACTGCAACTCCAATTTTGTTAGCTTCCTGGTGCTCTGCTCTGTCCACGAAAAATGATAAATCATATAAATCACTTGAGTGAAATGGGAAACTATTTAGAGATGATCATTTAGCTACATAAACTCCTAAATTGACCACCTATGTCCACAAACTATTTAAAAGTGGCCATCTAGGTACATAAACTTCTAAAGTCACCATTTAGATCTACAAACTAATTATGTTGTAGCTGTCCAGGTCCAAAATCCTTTATCCAAGAAAAAATTTCTACGTGAAAATGCCTGTTGACGGTCGTTACGAACCAATTTCGACCGTCAACTAGCTCAATAAACAAGAAGGATTGGACACTCTTTACATGCACTTTATTTAAGAATAACCTAGTTCCACATGTACCTCTAGAATTTAGTGTGCAGGTGGAATAAGGGAGAAATCCAGGTGAACTCATGCCCCAAGGCGACGAATCAACACTTCTACACAACAACGTTCGCCGCGGGAATACAATTCCAAGACAAAAGGCCAAATCTCGTCAAAGTCCAACACAACTAAGGCCAAATGCACCTGGACCAGAGAAGTGGACCCAGAGGGGGAGCCACCTGCCAAAGCCCAGCCCAGGAGGGTGGCCCCCTGGGCCCATCTTTCTATGGCGGTTTGTAACCGACCTCTGGAGGTCGGTTCCCCCTGCATTAAATGCCACCGACCTCGGGAACCGCCTCAAAGTTGCCGACCTTCAAGGACTATATAAGGAGGGGTACCCCCCCTCCTTCGAAGACACACAATACACAAGGATCATTCCCTCCTCCTCACACTAGAGCTAGAGGCAATTCTAGGTAGTGCTAGGCTGAGTAGTGGGCTGCCCTATTGCTCCCAAAGTCTTGTGGAGAATTGGGTAGCGCTCTTGTATCCTTTTCTCTCTTTGTAAGACTTGCTATTTAATCTATGGAATACAAGTATTCATATAGTTGTTATGAGCTTGCTTGTTCTATCATGATCTTGTATGATCGTTCGTTGCTCGTTCGTGCTCGTTCATCGTTCGTTCTTCGTTCGTTCATACTCGATCGTCGATTATTCTTGAACTTGTTTAATCGTTCATCGTTCGTCGCTCGTTCTTGAGCGACGAACGCTTATGCATGACTTAGTGCTAGATTTGATTCCTTTTATCTAGTTTATGCTAGTTAGGCCAGATGTTCTCCTGTTTAGGCATCGGGCTCATTGTCCTTCCAAGGTGCTCTAGATTTATCACCCCGTCGATCCGAAGGGTTGGGGGTGCCTCGAGGGATCTAGAGTCGTGGTTAGTAACGCCGGCATGGTGCCGGGGTAGTCTATCCACCCTTGGGTATGTGCGTGTCCCACGGTTTGTAGAGGTAGGTGGCAGGAAGTGACAGCCCTGTCCATCCAAAGGAACCCTCCACGTTCGGGCACGGCATAGGAGTACGTAAATAGGCCGGAGTCGCGAGGCAGACCTTGCGTATGCCGGATCTCCCGATGTTGCCTAGGCATTAGACGCTTGCTTGTGCTTGCATGACGCTAGATGATAGGTAGAGGTTGTGCACGCTATGTGAATGTTGTACCTTTGGAGTAGTAGCTCGCTAGTCTAACTTAGCATTGCTTAGGATTGTCTCTCGCCTTTTATTAGAGAGAGTGGAATGCCTTCGTGTGTGTCACACTATCCTTATTATTATTAAACCTTACCCCTGCATTGGAATGTGGTTATATCACCTATCGTTTGTAACACCATGAACATAAGTACTCTTGTCAACCATGTCTTCCTTTGGGAAAATATAAATACGATACCCTGGAATACTCTCGGGTGAAATGCTACAACGGGTTATCCGTCCGCTTGCGGATATTCTATTTAACATGACAAACCTTATAATTCATATCTAGTACTTGTTACTAGTTGTGGATTATTTGGTTAAATAGTGCAAGTGAACAAATCCATAACCCCCGGCGTCTCCCGCGGTCGCGTGTTTCCCGCGTGACCGTAAGAGACGCCAACAATGCCATCGTGGATGGAGGGCACATGCTATATGCATGAGGAAAATCCCGGTGGTGGAAAAAAATGCAAAAAGGAGACTCTAGCTGGCAATCGAGAGGTGAGGCGGTGATCGGGAGGCAACGACCTAGCAAAGGAGGCGAAGGGCTCTCGTTCGATCCTGCTGCCGAGCGGAGTTGACAGTCGTGCGGCTGGTTGCCACAATTTTCCTCACATATCGCCGCCTCGCCTCCCGTAAGGCTTTGGACCTGGCTAGCTACAACATAATTAGTTTGTTGACCTAACTGGTCACATATGAGTTTATGTACCTAGACGACTATTCCTAAATAGTTTGTGTACCTAGATGATCACTTTAAGAGTTTATGTACCTGGATGACTATCTGTAAATAATTTATGTACCCTGGGTGCATTTCACTCTGTTTTCTGTAAAAATGCAAATGTGCAAATCTTGTTTAAATCATAATAATTTCTTTGTTTCTCAATAAATTTTGAAATCCTTCAGGACTGTTAAGTGAACATTTGTCCACTGTCACATGATGTCTAATTAGTTTTCTTATGATTTAAATTGTTTTTGCATTGTTTAAATCACCATAAATAATCCTTAATACAATAAATCACCAAACTTCACTGTAAATCACTTTCAGTGGCACACTTCACTAGAAAAATGCCACTGGACCTAAACAAACTCTCGAAGTACAGTTAACTAATTTATCAACTTAAGTTAATTAAGTGATTAACTTAATTAAGAGTCAATGAAGGAAATATTTCAGACAAAATAATTAACAAAATAATTGACTTGCACTTACGGTGTACTCCCTCTGTTTTTTTATTGTAGTCGTTTCAGACTAGAAATGCAGTGCAAAATGGCCTAGCTTTGGTGGTTTGAACGACAACAAAAACAGAACGGAGGGAGTAAATGACTGTCCAATAATTAAATTAATTTCATAAATTGCATCATGTTACATTTGCATCTAACTTGCATTATTTCCTTGACATAACGTGTAGTGACAGAGACGACTCCGGAGCCACCGGACTTTCAGCTGCCGGAGGAGGAGGCACAGAAGGAGGAGGAGCAGACTAACCCAGCTGACCCAGCTAGCGTAGCTCCTGAGCCATGCAAGCCCCGGTGCATGCCTCTCTAATTAGGATTTTTGTTTATCACTTGATTGGGACTAGTAATTGTTTGTGCATTATGTTTATTAGGAGTTGATGTGAAACATTAGAACTGCATTAGGACCACCCTTTCGTATACTAGCTTTGTGTCCTATTTTTGTAGATGTGGTCTAGGTCACGTTAGAACTTGCTATGTTTAGGGTCTAGCGAACGGTAGAAGACGAGTGGTAGGTCCCACTCGCGAGGTAAGAATCACCATGTATTGTACTAGATGGATTTATGATTTGTTGAGACCGGACGGGGATTGTTGTATAGGATGGTTGGAGAAGGCCGGGCCTTCACGGTGGTAGCCCTATCTGTGTCGATTAAGGACCGTTCGTTGTTGGCCCTGTTGAGCAAGTTCTAACGTAGTGATCACATGCTAGTGCTTTTATGGGCCTAGTAAACTTAGTAGCTCGAGTTGCCCTAGTGTGCGGTGGAAGCCTGCCCTTTCTATCATGGTATTCGGGAGAGAAATGATTCTTTCCAACCGGGGCGTACGTCTGAGACGGGGACCGTGCAGGAATGCCTTTCTCGGGAGGGGTTGGATCCGGCCTAGCTTCAGGGGGACCTTTGCAAACGGTTGCCGCATGCGACTTTACGCGTGTGCGTCATGTGGTCAGGTTTTCTCCTGCAGGATGTACATCGATGCCACCGCTCTCGGTCAAGAGCAATCTTGCTCACTGAGTCACCTCGTAGTGTGATATGATTGATGATATGATGATGCTAGTTTATTACTGTTACATTTATATATACTGTTGTACACTGCTATTATCTGATGTATTGTTATTTATTACCTGTTTTAGAGATAAGTGCACTGTTTTACTGGTTAAGTACTTAACTTGAATTAAAACTTGAAAGTAAGGACCAAGTAATTAGTGCGCTTTATGCAAGTGAGTCAGCCTACCTCTTGTAGTCTTTGCATTTTAGGAGTCGACTGTAGTTAGCCATGTTGACGGGTAAGTCTTGCTGAGTATTAGTTGCTCAGGGTTTGACGCTTTATATTTTTGTGCAGGTAGTCTTCTTTCCGCTGTGTTTGGTGGATTTTCTGAGCAGGTTCACATCGTGGGCTTCGATGTGTGACTTGGATTGTCGAGTTTAGAAGAGGTTGTACTTGTAGATTTCCGCTGTGCTACTCACATGTTTTAAATTATTTAAGACTTGTAATAATTTAAAGATGTAAATTTGTGCTTTTTATGTGATGTACTGTTACGTCTATTTATCAACGCGTACCGACTCGATCATGTGAAAAACGGAAACGCTTCAGACGAAGACTCGATTTATCACACGCATACGGCGCTGGGTTATGGATAGTGTGAAGTACCTGCAGTATAAGGGCGAAGACGCGATGGGCCATGACTTCATAAACAACAAATCTGCCATTTATGATTTGCTTTGCACCCTAGAAGACAAGGCGGTAGCTATGAACACCCATTCAAAGCTGCAGAGATTCACACCGAAAGCAAAAGAGAAGATACTAGTAGTAGCACATACATACATGGCGCTGGCAGCATCAACTGCTACTCATGCCACTGATGATCTCTTTGACAGCATCCGCATAACCATGCAACCTTGGCGCCAGTGACGAGCATGGACAATTGTAGCTCAGTGTGGCTGGTTCCATAGGACCTAAGATCGAATATCAAAAAGTGGCACTGCCCGGTGATCGATGGCGATGTACCGTTAACAATATCATGGATGTAGCACCAAGAACTCGATTTTTTTATAAATAAACGTGTTATAGAAAACCTTTAAATAGCCAAAAGAATTAATATCTTTGAATCACTGCAAAAGGTACAATATAGAGTAGACACCATAGCAAATGTTTTGATAGCATTCATACAATAAAATGCTCCTATTGAGTGCTGAGAATCAATAAATACCGCAACACGAAGATGGAGGACGACACTTAGAGGCATCTACGTAGTTTGGCTACCAAGGTTGAAGGAAGTAAAAATAAGGAAGAGCTAATCTTTAGTATTCTCAGAATCTCAGATGTGGTTGACGGGTTTAATTACCTAGGTAGGCATGTGAGGAATCTGGACTGGAGCTCTGATGATATTCTTGGACACCACTGTAATCCAAAGTAGGAACTTCCCTTCTCGTCTCACGTACGAGTTGGAAACAGTAAAGGGATCAAGGATGGCGGCGAGGCCCCGCCTGACGGTGGATCATGACACGCCGCAGCGCGTGTGTTCGGCCGGCATGCGCCGATTCCGCATGCGAAGGCACGATAGTGAGTCGTCGCGTTTGGTGGCGGCCAGGTTGCCAGCGTCGCCACGTCACAGGCAGGACCAGGCGAGGTGACTACGCAGCGTGCGGACACGGCCAGAATGAGGTGGCTCTCTTTTGCCCTGAGTCGTGCTGGGCTGCAGATCAGGCTGGCCTTGGTCTCTGATTTGCTCTCTGCTAGTAAGCGAGAGAGTTTTGCTCAAAAAAAAAAAAGTAAGCGAGAGAGTCATCAGGGAACGCCAACATCCATCTATTATCTTGTTTTATTTTTTAAAAGCCAAAAACAGGCATGGGAATGTAACCATTTCCCCCCTGCATCCGCGTCTTGCCCCTCTGCGTTCGCGGCCGTGGCGCTCTGCCTGGCCTCTGACCCAGCCGCACCACTGTAATCAATTACTAATTTCAGCCACTGTAATCCGATGGCCCAATCTTGTTCATTCACTAAACAATGATGTCTCTTGCTAATATAGATGGGGCCACAGAAAGGTTAATATGAAATGGTACTAGAAGCTAACGAAATTGAGGGCAAACAAGATAATTGCTCCAGTAGCAAAGAAACACTGTAGCGGCTGTTGTTCGGCAAGCTGAATGGCAGCTGTGTTTACTGTAGCGGCTGCTGAAGAAATAATTGCGAATATTGTAGCTGCTGAATCGCAACAGGCTTGCCCAACAAGCTGAATACAAAAGTAGTCACGCAACATCTGGAAAGTCAACTACTGTTTAGTTTCAGGAGTTCTCTGAACAAAGACAAAACTGTCTATATATGAACATACAATTCATAAAATTTTATTGATAATACAAATTTATATCTATTAAATTTTCCTTAGTCCATGTTGGCACCGATTTGCCAAGCCACCTTAAAGCTCATCCAGTCAAGGGGCATAGATCAGCTGGTATTGGAAGCTGAAAACTAAATGGGCCCCGCTGCCAGTACATTTGATATAATAATAGACCATTTGATTTTATATTTGTTGTACATGTTACTACTTTCTGAATGGGATGTCCAGAATACAAGTAAAAGTTTTGGTTGCATTTATATATATACTACTACAAAACAAGTGAAATACCACAGTAAATGTTTTTGCAGCATACATATAAATATAATAAAGTGATTCCTTTTTTTTGTGGGGATGATAAATTGCGCCTTGAGTGTTGAGAATTTACAAATACAGCAACACGGAGATGGAGAACTACACCATCGAGAGGCATGTGAGGAATCTTTAGTTTGGCTACCAAAGTTTGAAGGAAGTAAAAAAATAAGAAAGATGTAATCTTTTGTGTTGTCAGATGTGGATGCTAATTGACGGTTTTAATTACCTAGCTAGGCATGTGAGGAATCTGGACTAGAACTATGATGATAGCCATCGACACCACTGTAATCCAAAGTAGGAACTTCCCTTGTCGTCTCAGGTAGGAATTGGAAGCAGTAAAGGGATCGGATGGCGGCGAGTCCCCGCCCGACGGCTGAAGATCCTGCGCGGCAGTGCGAGACCTGAATGTAATGGTTGACTAACACATATGAGCAATAGATCAGTGGGTTTCTTGATTATTCCTTATTTTGCAACTTATATATTTCACAAATTCAGGTGGGAACAATAATTTTAGCTTTGGATAGGAAGAATGTATTATGGCTTTCTGGAGTTTGAATTGAACCTTCATGTGCGAACTGCCTCGTATACCCCACGCATACATCATGTTAGTTACATTTACTTGATGAATTCGTTGGAGAAAATGCAGCAATTGTGTCTGTGAAAATATTAGTTTGATAGAGAAAATTTAGTGCAGAAGTTGAAAAAAAAAAAGTTCACTCCTCTTCAGTCAGACAAGTATTCTCGGACCCTCTGTCCCACCAGCAAGACGTGGCTGCATCCTTACACAACCGATAAATGGCTAGTGCTCATCTTTCCTCGAAGCGAAGACATATATACGTGGTAGTCTTGATGTGACAAGTCCCCATTTGTATAGCAGATAGCTTTCTCCTCCTTGATGCTCCAGAAAACTTTTTCCCCTTCAGAAATTCGGCTCGCAGCAACTACATGCAGAAGAAACAAACTATTTTTGCAAAGAGGACAATCGGAATGGTAGGTATTGGGATGCAAACCTCTACTTGTAACTTGTCAACGTCAACTGGCTTCACGGATTGAATCTTGTTGGAACAAACCACGCCATGGATTCGTTCCAAGTCGCGTGCGTACCGTTGTGCCTGCGTGCGTCGAGTCTGTCTTCTGCTTGATCCGTTCGAGCATGTGTGCTCAGGCTAACTGCGAGTTGGTCGAGTCGAGCGCGTCCAGCGCGGGGGATGGCTGCGTCGTGCGGATCGTGGAGAGAAACAAAAAGAGGCTGCGCATCCAGCGTGGCCGCGTCTTGCGCATGAGCATGCGCTTGTGAGTTTGGTCATGGTCGGGCGAGTGGAGTCCGTGTGTTAAAAAGAGTCGAAATTTAAAAAGAGGTCAGCGTTCGTCGCTGGGGCATTCGCCGTCATTGTCGACTGTCCAAGTTTTTCTCGCGTGCGTATGGACGTGTGTTTCCTGGGTTCCAACAAGGTGCGTATGGACGTGTGTTGTGTGCACAGCTCTGGCGCTGCTGCGCTGCTGTGAATCAGAGCTGAGATTCTACAGACAAGTGTGAGTTACCTATGCGATCTGTTGGTTATACTCTGCTAGAGAAGCTACAAGTGGACAACGGAGAGAGGACGCAAGCTTGAAGGCTTAGGGTCCATTTGACACGGCTTATTCCGTAACACCGTATTCATCAGGTTCCATCATGACATCAAACATGTGCTCTGAGCTCAAGCTGTAAGACAGAGCATGGTAGAGTAATCGGCCTGCATCCATCGTAAGTTGGCTCAAAAATAATCTGCGTCAATGGTGGTTACTTTAATGTGTATTTTTTTTCATTGTGGTGACTCTAATGTGTAATTTTTTCATTGAAGTGCCCTATATGAATGACATAAGAACATTTATCCACTTTCACTTTTAAGATCCTAATCAAATTTCTTTCGTAATTATCTGCAGCTGGCCCTCCGCGGTCCCGTCCCGTCTCTCCCGTCTCTTCTCCTCTCCTCTCCCATGCGCTCGAGGCTCCTGCTCCCTTCAGCGCCCAGATCCGCAGCCGCCGCCCGATCCCTGCGAGGCGCGAGCCGGTCGAGCCCTAAGAAGGCGGCGGTACGTGCGAATGGTAGGGCGTGTCATCCCACTCTGCTTCCGCTTCCAGGCGATGGCCAATTGATCTTGTCTCGAGCGCTCCAGCTACTCTTCGCCGTCCCCTGAAGGGTGGTGACGGATACCCAAATCAGGGTATCCTGATCTAGGATACTTAATCCTGCTAACCGTCTCAGCTTAATTGTGTAGGGCCCACAGGAACAGGTACACGACAACAGAGCGCTCGAGGGGCCCACGGCCGACCCCGAGGGCACATACAAGTTCCGCCTCGCCCGACCCCCAGTCGGGCGGGCCCACAACTTCCGCCCCGCCCGACCCCGAGTCGGTGGGGTCCATAGACTCCGCCTCGCCCGACCCCCAGTCGGGCGGGCCCCGAACTCCGCCTCGCCCGACTCCCAGTCGGGCGGGCCCACAAGCCGCGCTTCGCCCGACCCCGAGTTGGGAGACTTCGTCGAGAAGATTTTCCTCTGGCAAGGAGGACAGGCATTTACGACGAGTAGCTGGGGAGCCTTAACTCTACCCAGCAACTCATATACTTGCAGGCACGCGATCTGACCTGCACAGTGACACCCGTCCAATCTCGCGGCGCCGCCTGACACCTCGAGTACAGCAGCGGGATGGCTACGACATCATCATCATCCTGAACAGGGACGAAGACCGGACCGGTGACAAGACGGCCGCGACAGCCTGGGTTGACATCTCGACCACCTGCCCGGCGACCAGGCTGACAGGACGCCGCCTGACTAGTGCCACAGTAGCGGCTAGGGATCAGACTAGTGCGGCGCGTAGCCGCGCTGCCCACAACTCGAAAGCCCCGTTCCCATTTGTAAACCGGCTCACTCCTTGACTATAAAAGGAGAGCTGGGTGCATGAGGAGCGGGGATCGACCCACCCCGAACAGAGATACAACACACACAGACATAGAGATACACACGAAGAGGCTTGGAGTCTTTCTCCTCCCTCGTCAACACTTGTAGCTCCCCTCTGCAAGTCGAAACACGAACCACCCACGAACTGGACGTAGGGCATCGATTGCCTGAACCAGTATAAACCTTGCCTCTCTCGCAAACCCCTCCCCATCATAGAAGATTGTTAGGCGCCGTAGTTACAAATTTACTTGTCGGCCGGTTTCTTAACACCGACAGTTGGCGCGCCAGGTAGGGGACCTCAGCGCGTTTGACATCTTCAGTTGATGGCGAGCCACGACATCGATTGGACTCCGGGCGCTCTCGTGTACTTCGGGAGCCTGGAGTTCATCGTGGTCCGGGATGGGGGGCTTTCGCGCGTCGAACCGTCGGCACCCCCACAAAGGGCCCTCACCCTCGCCATATCCGCGGGCGCGGAGCTCGTGGGTATGGCGGAGTACGACTACGACAGCGACGAGGATGACCTCCTCGACTACGACTCCGACGCCGGCAGTCACCATCCTTCGCGCGAGTGCATGGTGGTGGAAGCCGGCGGAGGTAGCCGCCGCAACGTTCACGACGTGGCGGCGCAGCCAGACCCTGCAGCGGCCGCGACGACGGCGGACGCCGGAGCGGCCGCAGAAGCCGCGCCCCTGCTTGTGACACAGGCGCAGCACGAAACCCCTCCGGCGAGCGCCGACCTCCGGGAAGGCGATGACCTGGAGCGTCTGCTCCAACGCCAACACGAGCTCGCAGAAGCCTTGCGGCGGCTCAAGGAGGAGCGCGAGCGGCTCGAACACGAGGTGGCGCAGCGCCAGGCCCTGCGCGAACGCGTGCGTGCCCATGGGCGCGAAGCCCGGCAGCGGATTCTGGCCGAGGCGGGCAACCTCGTGCCCAGATACACCAGGCCCAGCCAGAATGTCGCCGCGGCTGCGACACTTTTGCGCGCGCTCCCACAACCGTCCAACGAGGACCAGCGAAGAATCCAGGGGGAGCTCAAGGACCTCCTGGACTTGGCGGCGGTGCAGCAGGCCGAGCGCGAGCAAAGCTCTGCTGCACGGCGGTGGGAATCCAGCGTTTCCTACCGCACGCCAAGCAAGCCGCGGGAACAACCCGAAAGTTCCGTCCACCAAACCCCCGAGCAAAGTGGGACTGGGGACGCGCCGCCGGTCCATCAGCGGATCGGCAGGATCCGCGACGCCCGCGACATTCTGCGGGCAAGGCGCCGCGAGCAAGGGCGAGGTCCACGGTGCGAAACCGAGGACTTTGTCTACGCTCCGCGGCGTGGCGGGAGATTTGACCTGGAGGAAGACAAGCCTCGGGCTCCGGTCCCGGCCGGCCCACGGGCTTTTGGCCGCGCCATCTTGCGGGCTCCCGTCCCCCAACGGTTTCGGCCGCCCAGCAACATCACGAAGTACAACGGGGAGACGAATCCCGCGTTGTGGCTGGAGGACTACCGCCTGGCGTGCCAAGTCGGCGGTGCCACCGACGAACGGTTCATTATCCGCAACCTCCCCCTCTTCTTGGCCGACTCGGCCAGGACGTGGCTCGAGCATCTCCCGGAGGGCTCAATCCAGGATTGGGTTGACCTCCAGGAGGTGTTCATCGGCAACTTCCAGGGCACGTACGCACGCCCGGGGAACCCGTGGGACCTTCGGAACTGCCGACAGGGCGCCGATGAGTCCCTGAGGGACTATATCAAGCGGTTCTCCAGGCAATGCAACGCGTTGCCCAATCTCGCTGACGCCGAGGTGATCTCCGCGTTCATAGCGGGCACCGGCAACGAAGGGCTCGTTCATGAGCTCGGCCGCAAGAGCCCGCGCTCCATCAAGGAGCTGCTCGACGTGGCCACCAGCTACGCCTCCGGTGAGGATGCGGTCGATGCCCTCCTTCACCGGACTAAAGGCAAGGCAAAGCGGAACGAGAGTTCCGGTGCGGGTCCGTCTGCCCCGCACGACAAGAAGCAAAAGCAGAAGAAGAAGAAGGGCGGCGATCAGCAACGCCACAACGACGCGCTCGTCGCGGCCGTCGAGCGTAAGCAGAAGAAGCCGGCCGTCGACAACGACGGCAAGAACCAGCATTTCGAAAAGATGCTGGAAGCGCCGTGCCCTAACCACGCCTACCCCGTCAAGCACGCCCTCAAAGATTGCGGGCTCATGCTGAAGTTCCTGGGCGCGAAGGCCAAGAAGTCCGACCCCAAGGATTCTGACCCCGGGGATGACGGGAAGGACAACAAGGAGGCGGACGGTGGGTTTCCGAAAACCACCGGCTGCCTCATGATCTTCGGAGGCGAAGGAGTCAGCTCCTCCAAGCGGCGCCAGAAGCTGGAGCGCCGAGAGGTGTACGCCGCCGAGCCGGCAACTCCGGCCTTCCTCAAGTGGTCCGAGGCGGCCATCACCTTCGACCGCGGCGACCACCCCGAGTACGTGCCACGTCCGGGGCGGTACCCACTCGTCGTCGACCCCATCGTCTCCAACAAGCGCCTATCCAAGGTATTGATGGATGGTGGTAGTGGCTTAAATATTTTGTACGCAGAGACCCTCGATGCCATGGGAGTCAGTCGCTCTCGCATCCGACCTTCGGGCGCACCCTTCCATGGGGTCGTGCCCGGAAAGACGGCCATGCCGCTCGGGCAAATCGACTTGCCCGTCACCTTCGGCACGCCGATCAACTACCGCACAGAGGTCCTCACCTTCGACGTGGTGGACTTCCCCGGCGCGTACCACGCGATCCTTGGTCGGCCATGTTACGCGAAGTTCATGGCCGTCCCCAACTACACCTACCTCAAGCTCAAGATGCCGGGTCCGAGAGGTGTCATCACTGTGAGCACGTCTGTTCAACGTGCTTACGAGTGTGAAGTGGAGTGCTGTGAGCTGGCAGCGGCGCTCATCAACAAGCCCGACCTCCCGGAAGTCGCCAGCGTGGAGTCCGAGGAGGCGCCGACTCTGAAGAAGGCGTCCGGCTCGTTCGAGCCATCCAAGGACACCAAGAAGGTTCCCCTCGACCCGTCCGACCCCGAGGGGAAGGCGGTCATCATCGGGGCGACCCTTTCTGCCAAATAGGAAAGCGCGCTCGTCGATTTCCTTCGCGCCAACAAGGACATCTTCGCGTGGAAACCCTCGGACATGCCAGGGATTCCAAGGGAAATCGCCGAGCACTCCCTCAACATCAAACCGGGATCGAAACCGGTCAAGCAGAGGTTGCGCCGATTCGACGAGGAAAGGCGCCGAGCCATAGGCGACGAGCTGACAAAGCTCCTTGCCGCCGGCTTCATCAAAGAAAAGTATCACCCCGAGTGGCTCTCCAATCCTGTACTTGTTAAAAAGAAAAATGGGAAATGGAGGATGTGTGTTGACTACACAAGTCTCAATAAGGCATGCCCAAAGGACCCGTTTCCTTTGCCACGCATCGACCAAATTGTTGACTGGACCGCAGGGTGCGAAACCCTGTGTTTCCTAGACGCCTACTCGGGCTATCACCAGATCCCACTAAAGATCGGTGATCAAGAGGCAACGGCGTTCATCACTCCCTTCGGCTCATATTGTTACGTTACAATGCCGTTTGGGTTAAAGAATGCCGGCGCCACTTACCAACGTTGTATGATCAAGTGTTTCGGTGATCTCATCGGACGGATCGTGCAAGCGTACGTGGATGACATCGTAGTCAAATCCATGCGAACCGACGACTTAGTCGCCGATCTCAACGCCGTGTTCCAACGGCTAAGAGAGAATGGCATTAAGCTCAATCCCGAGAAATGCGTTTTCGGGGTCCCAAAAGGGATGCTCCTGGGATATTGCGTTTCACAACGCGGCATCGAAGCCAACCCAGAAAAAATCGAAGCCATCGCGAAGATGGGGCCGATCAAAAACCTGAAAGGCGTACAGAAGCTGACCGGCTGCTTAGCCGCGCTCAGTCGATTCATTTCCCGACTCGGGGAAAAGGGGTTGCCACTTTATCGTCTCCTCAAGAAGTCCGACAACTTCGTCTGGACAGACGAGGCACAAGAGGCTCTTGATCACCTCAAGGCCAGACTGTCTAGCGCCCCGATTCTCGCCTCTCCGACCGAGAAGGAGCCCTTGTTGCTCTATATAGCGGCGACAACGCAGGTGGTCAGCACTGCCCTGGTGGTGGAGCGGACGGAGTCGGGCAAGGTGCTCAAGGTACAACGGCCCGTGTACTTCGTCAGCGAGGTCCTCTCCGACTGCAAGACAAGGTGGCAGCAGATCCAGAAGGTGATATACGCGCTGGTCATCACTCGGCGCAAACTCCGCCACTACTTCGACGCCCATCCGGTAACCGTCGTCTCCTCCTTCCCCCTTGCTGAGGTTCTAGGCAATCCGGAGGTGTCGGTCAAAATTTCTAAATGGGCGTTAGAATTAATGGACCAGGGAATAGAATTTACGCACCCATCTGCCGTAAAATCACATACCCTGGTAGATTTCATCGCCGAGTGGACCGAAACTCAGTTGCCTATAGTTCCTATCGAAAAGGGATGTTGGCGGCTGTTTTTTGACGGCTCTCTCACAAAAAGGGGTGCCGGGAGTGGGTGGCTGCTCATCTCTCCGAGAGGTGTGCAAATGCAATATGCCATCCGGCTCAATTTCCCAGCATCACACAATGTAGCCGAGTACGAAGCTCTGCTTAACGGCATGAAAGCAGCTGTCGAGTTAGGAGTCCGTAGGCTCGAAGCCTTTGGCGACTCTCAGCTCGTTGTTAACCAGGTCATGAATGAGTCCACCTGCACTAACCCCAAGATGGCGGCCTACTGTGCTGAAATCCGCCGTCTGGAAGAAAAATTCGATGGTTTTCAGGTTGAATACGTCCCTCGGCGGGACAACGAAACGGCCGATTCGTTGGCCAGGCTGGGATCAAACCGGGAGGTAATCCCGGCAGGCATTTTTGCCTGCGATCAAGACAAGCCGTCCATCAATGATCCTGCGTCAGCCGACCCGACGAAGGAGCAAGCACAAGAACCGGCTCCGATTGAGGCCAACGAGGCCTTGGTCATCGAGCGCGGCAAAAACTCGGGGGCTCCCGCCGACCCCCGCGACGCCTCGCCCGACTCGGGGGCTGACCCCGGGTCCCGCGATGACTGGAGGCAACCCTTCATCAACTACCTCCTGCGACAACAGCTTCCGTCCGACCGCACTGAGGCACGCCGACTCGCAAGGCGCGCCAAGACATTCGCGATGGTCGGCGGTGAGCTGTATAAAAAAGGGCGCTCTGGAATCCTTCAACGCTGTATCCCTCTCGACGAGGGTAGGCAGTTACTCCAGGATATCCATGGCGGAACGTGCGGCCATCACGCTGCACCACGAAGCTTAGTCGGCAACGCATTTCGGCACGGTTTTTATTGGCCGACCGCTGTTGCCGACGCCCAACGAGTGGTGCGCACTTGCGAAGGGTGCCAGCATTATGCTCGTAAAACTCATCTGCCGGCTCAGGCCCTCCAAACCATCCCTATTACTTGGCCGTTCGCGGTGTGGGGGCTGGACCTGGTTGGACCTTTCAAAAAGGCACCGGGAGGCTATACCCACTTGCTTGTCGCCGTTGACAAGTTCTCAAAGTGGATAGAGGCCAGGCCGATCGGCAAGATTGACTCGACGCAAGCCGTCAAGTTCTTCACCGACATTGTACATCGATTCGGGGTGCCCAATGCCATCATCACTGACAATGGCACGCAGTTCACGGGGAAGAAATTCCTGAACTTTTGCGATCAATACGGCATCCGAGTCGACTGGGCAGCTGTTTCTCACCCCCAAACGAATGGGCAGTGTGAACGAGCAAACGGCATGGTCCTCCAAGGATTAAAGCCCAGAATCTTCAACAAGCTCAAGAAATTTGTCGGTCGGTGGGCAAAAGAGCTCGATGCAGTGTTGTGGAGCCTAAGGACGACGCCGAGTCGCGCCACTGGCTACACTCCATTCTTCATGGTGTATGGAGCCGAGGCAGTGCTGCCGACTGACCTGGACTATGGGGCCCCGCGGGTGCAAGCGTTTGACCCGGACCTCAACGAGCGCTACCTCGAGGATGCGCTCGACCAGATCGACGAAGCACGAGAGGCCGCGCTCCTGCATTCCGCCAAGTATCAACAAGCGCTGCGCCGTTACCACGAACGAAAGGTTAAAGGCCGCGCTTTCGAGGTTGGCGACCTCGTTCTTCGCCTTTTGCAGGGCAATCAGGGTCGGCACAAGCTGACTCCGCCGTGGGAGGGACCATACACCGTTGCGGAGGTGCTCCGGCCCGGAACCTACAAGCTCAAGAACGCCGACGGGCGCATACTCGCCAACGCGTGGAACATCGACCAGCTACGTCGTTTTTACCCTTAGCTTGTATCTCCTTTTCCTTTTGTATCGTTCAAAAACATGCAAACGAAATAAAAAAGAAAGTTCGTTTCTTTCTGTCTTTTTGAAATTCACAACAAGTCCTGACCTGCCGACCGCCGATCCCCGACCCTAACGGCTCGGGGGCTCCACCCGGCGGGCGTGCAAAAAAGGCCGTGTAAAATCCAAAATGCCCATGACAAACGAGCGTCAAGGCCAAGAGCGAAAATTGCGCCGACAACGCGTCCGTGGCTAAGGAATTTACATGAAAATCCTAAGTGCAGGTCCGACTCGGACAGAACTTGAGCGTCGACGATCTCTCGGCCGACCCGACTGGCCGACTCGGGACTCTGACGCCTCGGCGGCTAGGAGCGGCCTGGGTTACCAGTCAGTCGAATGAAAGGTCCAAGGCAATCAAGCGGTCTGGAAGAGGAGGAAGTCACGAAGGGAAAAACACTTAAAATTTCGAATAAGTTTCGAACGAACACAAATTTAAAGAACGAAGTACTTGTTTCGTCTAAAAGCAAGCTTTTTATATTTACATGAGGGCCACTCGGCCCAACTCGACTAACTACTCTATCTCCTACTACTCGTCACTCGGAGGCGACGGCAGAGGGAACGCGAAGGAGGCGAGGAGGCCGGCAATCGTCGCCGCGACGGGCGCGGCCTTCTTCTTCAGCTCCTCCATCTCTTCATCGGAGAAGCCAGGCACCATGCCCAGCGACAAGCCCTCGAGGTCGAGGGAATCGCCGTAGTGCGTCTGCTCCATCACCAACGTCCAGAAGACTCCGGCCTCGAAGCTCTCACGACGGAGGGCACCGAAGCGGTTGGAGATGGAAAGCAGGCGCGCCTCCAGGGTGGTGGTCCCGTCCGGCTGTGGCACCTGCAGCTCGTCGACGAGAAGCTCGGCGCCGATCCGCAGCCGCTCCAGCTGGGTGTTCTCGCCCCGCGCCACCTCCAGGTCCGCCTTGAGCGCTGAAAACCAAGTAAACAAGAAAATCAAACAAGCGAATGACGAGGCGAATGGATCAAGGCAGAGGTACAGCAACCTTACCGTCAACCTCCTTCTCCAACCCGGCAACCCGGGCGGTGAGCTGGGAGACCAACTCGGAGGACGTCCGTCGAAGCACTCGTTCGGAGTCGGCCGCCTCGCGTGCCCTGGCCGCGTCCTCCTCCGCCTTCTCGGCTTTCTTCTCCGCCGCTTCGGCCCTCCTCTCCGCTTCCTCGGCCCTCTTTTCGGCGGCGGTCGCTCTCTCCTCTGCCCCGGCCAGCGCCAGCTTGGCCTGGTCGGCCTCCCGCATGGCCTGTGTGGCCTGCTCCACCACGGCCTGCCCCTCCTCATCAAGCCGAACTCGTTCGCTCTCTTGGAAGCGAATGCAGTTCGACTTGGCCCGACTCAACTTGGACAGTTCCTGAGACAACGAAGAAGGATAAGCAAAACAAAAGCGAGAAAAAGACTCTGCGAAGGAGCGAGGATGTACGCACCTGAGTCGGGGTATCCTGATCTAGGATACTTAATCCTGCTAACCGTCTCAGCTTAATTGTGTAGGGCCCACAGGAACAGGTACACGACAACAGAGCGCTCGAGGGGCCCACGGCCGACCCCGAGGGCACATACAAGTTCCGCCTCGCCCGACCCCCAGTCGGGCGGGCCCACAACTTCCGCCCCGCCCGACCCCGAGTCGGTGGGGTCCATAGACTCCGCCTCGCCCGACCCCCAGTCGGGCGGGCCCCGAACTCCGCCTCGCCCGACTCCCAGTCGGGCGGGCCCACAAGCCGCGCTTCGCCCGACCCCGAGTTGGGAGACTTCGTCGAGAAGATTTTCCTCTGGCAAGGAGGACAGGCATTTACGACGAGTAGCTGGGGAGCCTTAACTCTACCCAGCAACTCATATACTTGCAGGCACGCGATCTGACCTGCACAGTGACACCCGTCCAATCTCGCGGCGCCGCCTGACACCTCGAGTACAGCAGCGGGATGGCTACGACATCATCATCATCCTGAACAGGGACGAAGACCGGACCGGTGACAAGACGGCCGCGACAGCCTGGGTTGACATCTCGACCACCTGCCCGGCGACCAGGCTGACAGGACGCCGCCTGACTAGTGCCACAGTAGCGGCTAGGGATCAGACTAGTGCGGCGCGTAGCCGCGCTGCCCACAACTCGAAAGCCCCGTTCCCATTTGTAAACCGGCTCACTCCTTGACTATAAAAGGAGAGCTGGGTGCATGAGGAGCGGGGATCGACCCACCCCGAACAGAGATACAACACACACAGACATAGAGATACACACGAAGAGGCTTGGAGTCTTTCTCCTCCCTCGTCAACACTTGTAGCTCCCCTCTGCAAGTCGAAACACGAACCACCCACGAACTGGACGTAGGGCATCGATTGCCTGAACCAGTATAAACCTTGCCTCTCTCGCAAACCCCTCCCCATCATAGAAGATTGTTAGGCGCCGTAGTTACAAATTTACTTGTCGGCCGGTTTCTTAACACCGACAGGTGGCGACCCATCCGGATTTGCTGGGTTCAGCTAACTTAACCCTCATGCCCCTCGTAAAATCCGCCCATGGTGGGGAATAACTGAGATGTTATTCCAAGACGCTTGCGGGGGAAAGAGGATGAGGAGCGGCACCGCGCCGCACCCTCACCGCGGGCCGCCGTCCTCTCGACGGCTCCCTCGCCCTCCACCATCAAGCCTCCCCCCTCCTGCCGGCGCCACCCTCACCCACCGATGCTGTTGGCACTTATCCTGGGGCACCCCACCGGCATCCTCGACGCCGACACCGCCAGCCAAAAGAAGGCCGGGCGGGCAACCCTCCGTCCAGAGACGCGTCCAGCTCGGCCACATCCTCAGCTCCTGTCGTCAACTCGGCGCCACCACCCTCCTTTGGCCCCGGCAAGCGGATCGTCACCGTCGGGCGACCTCGCGGCCGCCCTCCCCTGCATCGCCATCACTAGCCAGGTGTGCGCTTCCGCGACTCCGTTCTACTCCATTTCCACTGTTCAGTGTCCTCTGCTTGGTTGGGTTGGGTCCGGTTAGCTGGAACCCCTCCCCCATCTGGATCACGGTGGCTACCACCACCGTCCACCCCACCACCGCCTTGGTGGCGGCCGGCCTGAACTTTTGGTTTACCGGCCCGGAGGAGCAATTAGTAGTGCGCGAAGTTGAGTGTGGCGTCTTCCAGACCTGTGCGGCCAACGCCATGGTCGCCTCCCACCTAATCCTCCATGGCTGTGTCAGCGCCGGCGATGTGGTCCTCCACCTCCACCCCTCCCTCTGTTCTGCCCGCCAAACGGTCAGCGCCAATTCAAACAGTGAGCCCGGCAAGGAAGCGATGGGCCGAGCTGATGGCCCGGCCCAGCCCGAGCCCGCGCCTCACGGATCCCACCGTGGAGATGCGCATTACTCCCCGGCTAACCCTGCTGTGCGCGGTGCTGCTGACACAGCCCTATCACCTCAATTAGGGGTAATGATGGCCTGCAGCGGCCGTCCTAGCTCCCCTTCCGGTGTGGACTTGGTCCATGAGCCACCCATTTTCCCTGGCTCACCCTGCACACCCACGATCCTCCTGCACCGGTTCCAGGAAGCGTCCACCGCCGAACGCGTGCCCTCCCGCTCCTTCCCGCCTCTTCCCGCCCCCCGGCCAGCAGCGGCCGGCGTTATGGCTGATGGGACTGCCCCGGAGCTCGAGGCCACTGCGACCAATCCTGTGCCTGCGCGGCAGAGCGCCAGCTATCTTGACGCCGTCCTCTCTCCTCCGCTACCCGCGCCGATCTTATCCTCTCGTCCCGCCTCTTTGGCTCCCCCAAACACCCGTTGCCGCTCCGTCTCCCTCTCTTTAAAGGGCCGGTGCTTTCGTTGCCTTGCACTCGACCACCAAGTAGCAGTGTGCCGCGACCCAGTGCGCTGCGCCTCCTACCTTGGTAACTGCCACCGGAGCAGCGAGTGTCGCTCCTCTCCACCTCCCACCATGGCCACACCTCCTCCCCGTCCCGCCGCCGTGGCGAGCCCACCCCGTCCCCGGCCCGCCGTGTTCGCTGGGCCCCGATCCACAGGTCCCCTGAGCCCGGCCACATCCCCGCTCCTCGTCCTCAGTGGCGGTCACCCGCCTCTGGCGCCTGGGGTAGCGGCGGCGCTGAGAGCTCGGCGGCGGGGGCGCGCCGCGGCGCTGGACGTGGATCCGGCGGACGTGGCGCCCAGTGCGACGGGTACGCGGGCAGGCCCGCCACCCCGTTCCCCCGTGGTTGGCCTCGCCGCTTTTGCAGCGGTGGGGGCGGCTTCGGCGCGGTGCCGGAGCACGACCACGAGTCGCCGGAGCGCCGCATCCCCGGGCCCACGGAGGAGCCAGACAGCACCCTCATCCACCTCCCTCGCAGCATCGACAACTGGGCTCGACGCTTCGCGTTCGCGTACCTAGAGCCTACTGCCATGGCGCCTGGGATCGCCATCAGGCGGGCGATTGAGGACTTTGCCGAGAACCCTCCCTGCGACTTCCGCCCTCCTCCCGAGGCGAGCTGCTCATCGAGTTCCCCAACGTCGCCACCAGGGAACGCGTCATCGGCCTCTCCCCCATCCAGCTCGGCTCCCGCACCCTCACCATCGAGCGCCACGAGGAGGCCGACAACCGCTTCACCGTCGACGCCCACCTCTACGCCGATGTCGTCGCCATCGACTTCCTGCTCGAGCACTGGTTCGAGAACCACATCATAGCTGCCTTTCGCTCCATCGGCAACCCCTCTGCTCTCGACCCCGCCTGCGTCCTCGGCAATGACTTCTCCAAGGTCCGCGTCGTCATCAAGATGGACCGCTTCCGCACCGTCCCGCCCACCCTCTTCGTCCGCAAGTTTGACGACGGCCTGACCGCCTGGGTCCGCCTCTACGTCGTCCGCTACTGGACCCAGGCGCCGGACGAGCCAGAGCCCTTCTTCTACGACTTCTCCGCCCATAGCTTGACTGGGATCGCCTTCTTCGCCGGTCCCCATGGTGACAACCTGCCTTGGCCCATGGGATGTGGCGGCGGGCACCCGTGGAACGCTCTGGTCCACCAGCCCGCTGGCAACTACCGCCGTCGTCGCGTGCGCCGCATGCACCCGTTGCTCCCCCTCGGTACGGCGATCCCCCCTACCCTATCCTCTCTTTTGATTCTCTCTATTTGGTCTCTAATTCCTTGCCGCATCCCTCTAGGTGTGTACATCGCCACCATGCGCGTCAAGCTGTTCATGCTCCTGCTGACCCACGGCTACGTGGGGCCGCGCAGCGCCAACACTCCTGCTCCTCACCTTGGGCGCAGCATCCTCCCTCTCTCAGATCCTCCACCGGTCCTTGCTCTCCCGTGGTACGGGATGGGGATGCCTGCGCAGCCTGCAGTGGTCGAGGACGAGTTCGGTGCCCCGGATGGGATGCTCTCCGACCCTGACCATGAGCTCAGCCTCCGCAAAGGTCGTGCGCGCCGCAAGCGTGCGGTTGACAACGCCTTTCGCCAGCATCGCAGCGCCCGCCTTGCTGCCCGTGAGCCTGCCCACTACATCACTGTGGCGGACAAGGCGACCATGGCCAAGGCGGCCAAGCTGGACCTGACTGGCGTCTCCCGGGAGCTGGCTGGCGCCATGGGGGAGTCCGGCATCCATGAGCGCCTACCACCACGCTGCATCCCCGTCCACAAGCTCAAGAAGATGGGCAAGACCTGTGTCCCTCGCCGCCGCCTGGAGGAGCTGGACGTGGTTGTGGTTCCACGTCGTTAGATGGATGCGACCCCCCACGCCTGGCGACGGCTCCTTTTGCCCATGCCGCGCACTGCACTGCGCTCGCATGGAATGGCATGTCTTCCACCTTGGCTAGTCTAGTTGTCGAGTGCCCTGCGTGGCCTCCTTCTCTTTTGCGACAACCTGTGGCGGTTTCTGTTGATCTGGCTTCTGAACTGCGCCTTCGTTGCGCCTGTGCGTGCTCTGCGCGCCTGAATCTAGGTGTTCTGGGGGTTTCCTATGTCTAGCTCGCGTTCCTTCATTCTCTGCTCATGGAATGTGCACGGCTTGAACGATGACAACAAGTGCGGCCAGGTCCTCTCGGAACTGCTCCTCCTCCGGCCCTCGCTAGTTGCCCTTAAGGAGACCAAGCTCCCCGCCATGGACACGCGCAAGGCCTGCTCCTTCCTCCCATCCTCGCTTACCTCCTTTGAGACGATGAACTCCACGGGCGCCTCCGGTGGCATTCTCACGGCCTGGGACACCAAACTCTTTCGCCTCGCAGCTTCCACCACCGGCCTCTACTCCCTCTCCCTCGAGCTCACCTCCCTCCTTGACAACGTGACCATCCGCGTCACCAATGTCTACGCTCCTACAGCGCACTCTGAAAAGGCAGCCTTCCTCGACGAGCTGCGGACTCTAACGCCCCCACCCACCGTGCCCTGGTGTCTACTTGGGGATTTCAACCTCACTCGTGGCCCCTTGGACAAGAATAACGATAACTTCTCGTTCTCTGAAGCTTCCATGTTCAACGACGCCATCGACGACCTCTGCCTCATGGAGGTCCCCCTCCGTGACAGCGCCTACACTTGGTCCAACAAGCGTGACACGCCTACCCTTGTGCGTCTCGACAGAGTTCTCATCGACACCCTGTGGAGTGAACACTTCCCCGCCTCCCTTCTCTCCTCTTGGACTTGGTTCACCTCGGACCATGTCCCCCTTATCCTCTCCGTCTCCACCACCATCCCGCGCAGCAGCTATTTCCGCTACGACCGGGCTTGGGCCCTTCATGAGGAGTACCGGGAGCTTGTTGCCACCTCTTGGCCGACGTCCACTGCCCCCTGCCCTGCCAAACGGCTCTGCTTCAATCTCAAGCACTACCGCCATGTCAGCAAATGCTGGAGTCGTCGGATCAAGCCCATCATCCAACGGGAGCTGGACTGCAAGGCGCTCATCTCCTCCCTGGACCTTCTTGACGAGGAACAAGCCCTGGACGACGCCAAACACCTTCTCCGTGACCTCTCCATTGACAGCCTGCGCTGCACCATCAAGGAGAAGATCCTTTACTGGCGCCAACGCTCCAAGGTCAAAATCGCTGTCGTGGGGGATGAGAACACCAAGTTCTCCCATGCCCATGCCTCGCAACGGCTTCGGAAAAACTCCATCAAGCTCCTGGAACATGAAGGTGTCGAGGTGGTCGCCCATGAACAGAAGGCCGAGCTACTGCATGCCTACAACACCTCGTTACTAGGCTCCACTTCTTCCCTAAGCTGGCGCTTCCGCATTGAGGACCTCTACAGCCACCACTCCATCGACGGCCACTCGCAATCGGCTCCCTTTGAGCGCGCCGAGGTGCGGGCTGCCTTCTTCGGCATGAACGTGAACTGCAGCCCGGGGCCGGATGGCTTTGGCCCTGGCTTCTACAGATCCTTCTGGTCTACGGTCAAGGCCGATGTCCTCCGCCTCTTTGATGCGTTCCACGCCGGGACGGTTGATCTGGGGGTCCTCAACAGGGCGCATCTTGTCCTCATCCCTAAAAAGGACGGTGCACGCACGCCGGACGCGTTCCGGCCAATTTCTCTTCAAGGGTGCCCGGTCAAGGGCATCTCCAAGGTGCTCACTACACGGCTGCAATCGGTGATCGACAACCTGGTAAGCGCTGACCAAACAGGGTTCATCAAAGGGAGATGCATCTCCGATAACTTTGTCTACGCCGCCGAGCTCCTTAGCTGCTGCCACCGGCGGAAGGCACCCACCGTCGTCCTCAAGCTCGACTTCCGCAAGGCGTTCGACACCGTCAACTGGTCAAGCCTCGACAGCGTCCTGCGCGCGCGGGTCTTCGATCACACGTGGCGAAGCTGGGTTACGACCATCCTCTCCACGGGCAAGACGGCAGTGCTCCTCAATGGCATTCCAGGGCGCTGGATCGATTGCAAGCAGGGGCTGCGGCAGGGCAACCCTCTCTCGCCCTATCTCTTCATCATCGTGGAGGACGTGCTGCGGCGGCTAATCGACCGGGCACATGAAGCGGGCGAGCTGCGCCACCCCCTCACCGACGGAGCGCCGCCAGCTGTTCTTTAGTACGCCGACGACACTCTGCTCCTCGTGCGGGCGGAGCTGCAGGCGATCACCACTCTGAAGACCATCCTCGACGACTTCGCCTCGGCCACCGGCCTCGTCATCAACTACCACAAGTCGACGTTCGTCCCCATGAACGTGGACGACGACATGGCCGCAGCCATGGCGACCACTCTCGGGTGCCCGATCTCCGGCTTCCCGCAGCCGTACCTCGGCCTGCCACTGTCCTCCACCAAGCTGCACAACGCGGACTTCCAACCGCTCATCGCCAAATGTGATAAGTACCTGGCTGGATGGAAGGGCCGTCTTCTATCCACTGGCGGCCGCCTAGTCCTCACCAACTCGGTCCTCTCCAGCCTGCCGGTGTACCACATGTGCTCTCACCTGCTGCCGAAGGGAGCGGTCCACGCCATCAACTATCGGCGCCGCGCGTTCCTTTGGACTGGAGATGAGACATGCTCAGGTGCGAGCTGTCTAATCGCTTGGGACAAGGTGTGCCTCCCCAAACTCTGTGGAGGATTGGGCGTCAAAGATCTAGCCACGCAGAACCACTGCCTCCTGCTCAAGTTCGTCCACAAGCTCTTCAGTGTCGAGCCAGCACCTTGGAAGGATTGGCTCCTCTCCAACATCACGAGCGATGTGGCCGGCGACCACGGTGACGACTCTTTCCTCTGGCGCTTGGTGAACGAAGAGATGCAGAGATACCGGGCGCTCACCCGTGTCGCTGTTCATGATGGGGCGTCCACCTCCTTCTGGTTCGATGACTGGCTCCCGGGAGGGCTGCTGTGTCTTCAGCTGCCCGCCCTCTTTTCCCACTCGACCAAGCCCCATGCCTCGGTCGCCAGCACCATGATGGCCAGTGAACTACCCCTACGCCCTCGTCTCTCTGCCGTGGCTACCGCTGAGCGTCGCACTCTGAGGGACCTCATGCAGGGGTTCACGCTCACCCAGGGGCATGACGAACGTGTGTTCCCCTGGAATGGCACCAAGAACTACTCCTTGCGCGCTGCATACAAAGCTCTGGGGCCTGCCTGCGATGAAGACTGTAACACCCAATTGATCTGGTCCACCAAAGTCCCAACCAAGGTCAGGTTCTTCGCCTGGTTGCTCTGCAACGATCGCCTGCCTACACGAAGCAACCTGCTGCACAAGAACATCTTGCAAGCCTCGGAAGCTCACTGCCCACACTGCCCTGGTGTCGTGGAGACTGCACAGCACCTCTTCTTCGAGTGCCCTGCTGCCACCTCCTTCCACAGCCTGCTTGGTGTTCCCGAATGCCCTGCCACGCCGTGGCAACCTTGGCTTCGCCCTCCTCCGGCAATGTCCGTGGCCACCCAAGGACGCTGGACAGATATCCAGCTCATCCTCTTCTGGCGGCTCTGGACAAACCGGAACGACCTCATCTTCAACCGCCGCGACGGTAACGCTGCATGCATCCTGCGGACAGTCCTTGACGACCTCGACTCTTGGGGCTACCGCTACAAAGACCCACATGACATCCGGGCACTCGCATCATGGCGCGCCTACTTCAGCCAACTGATTTAGTCGTTGACAGCTGCTTGTGTCCTACTCTTACATTCTGCCTCTTTGGCTTTGCGCGGGCTAGCCTCCTGGCTGCATTGTAATGAACTTTCATTACCTTTTCGATTAATATATTAGGTGGGGAAACTCTCCCCCCCCCCCCCCCCCCACCCACCCCCGAGTTGCTCGAAAAAAAAATTATCTGCAGCTGGACGATAGTTTGTAGGTTGCATATTTCTCTAGTTTCCCAGTTACAAGAAATGAAAACTGCAGCTCTATGACTAGACGCTAATTTGATTGGAAGCTCAAACTGTTACCTTACTCTTGCAGTCTAAGTTACACATTTCACTGCAGTTCTACACACTGCCACAGAACAGGGCTTCAGCGACGGGTTTCTGGGCATGTTAGCGACGGGAAACGAGCCGTCGCTAGTAATACGTCGCTAAAGGTCGACATGAAGCGACGGGGATATCATCGTCGCTAAAACGACACAGCGACGGGGTTCTGGCCACGTCTGTAAACAGTATAGCGACGGTGTTCACAGTACGCGTCGCTGACAGCCCTTGCGACGGGTTGCATAACCACGTCGATAAAAATAAATAGCGACGTTGTTTTATTCCCCGTCGACTGAATATGTATCGACGCTGTTTGTGATGCCCGTCGCTATGGGTTATCGACGGTTTTAAGGAAAGCCGTCGCTGGATGCTATAGCGACGGGTTTTTCTGGACACCACCGTTGGATGTCCTAGCGACGGGTTTGGCATCTACGTCGCCAGATACTGCTCCAGAAAACAGAGCGTGCAACACAAAACAGAGCATATATATAGAAAATAGATCATACAGCAGCGAGAACATGAGATACAAAGAATGATATAATTAACAAGTGTACCAGAAGCTCCCGACATGATCGAACAAACTGACATAATATCCATCCCATACAGACAAATGTCATGAGCAAAACACAACTGGTACCAGATTAGTTAAGCTAACGTTGATGGCTAAATGTGCACATCATGCAAGTTAATTACACATCAAAAGCAGGTTTGGTTCGACCAAAACACAAAACATTCCTGGACAGGCTAGCTACATCTTGAAGCCTTGAAATCCCTCCGACTTTGCAGGACCCCAGCTGCAAAACAGCACAAAGGATGACTGAAAAATTTTGAATCCATATATGTTTTTAACAAGGAAATAAATTCAAGCTGCGGCACAGCTTTTATGAAACTGAATCAACATATAGCATTATAAGGGAATTGTAAAGCCAAAACTGAAAGAAGCCAAGTTACTAATCAACCAACCAGTCATGGAGCTAAAACTGAAAGAGATCTACATACCAAAGCAGCAACTGATCATATATGTCAAGCTTGACTAACTAACATGTCATTCTCAATAGCCGCAACTTGGCTCATGAAACTCCCCATCCTTAGCAACTACTTGGTTCATGAAGAACCCGGCCATCCGTTCTCGAAGGTCTGAGAGCACACTATCGCCAAGTGACTCGGACGGCAAGATGAAGTCCTGAAATAAAAATCGGGAGAAGCATATGCATGAGAATAACTCATTACCTCATATTTGAGACAGATTACTCAGTATGAGGCTTAGTAGAAAATACCTCTGGATTTGTTAATTTGGCTGATATACTAGCAGCATATAGCAAGTGATAGGCTGTGTAGAATCCACAAGATTTTGCCCCAATAGGCTGCTGGTGGCACTGCAGTAACCGATCAGGAGGATTTAGCAAATTGAATTAAATATCAGTACAAGAAATTGATGGAAAGTACAATAGAGAGGTAACCTGAAAGGTTGTGATATGTTTTAATTCTGACATGCCTAGCTTCCTTCTTGGATCATTTTTAATAAAGTTGGCAAAAGACCTACATGCATGCAAATTAGAATATTTATAGTCGCGAAAACATTACAAATTCAAATGCCATGTCAAAATAAGTATACTTACTCATCAAGCAGGTTAATCAACGTATCAAACTTATTCCCCTTCATAGAGTCGATGTACCAGACGGTGCACCACTTTATGCTGAGCACCACAGCGATCCAATGCCCGCCGGTATTGCACGCGAACATCAGAAATTTTTTCTTGCTGAAGTTTGCCAAAGACAAAGCCTTTTCCACATAGCTTATAGTAAACGATCTTTCTTTTTCAATCACCGAGAAAGACATGCACTGAGGATCAAGAACAGCTACTGGCTTATTCTCTATTTGTACTTTCTGAGCAAGGTACCTTATACAAAAGAAATGTATCACTAATTATTAACTGAAGTATTGACAGGGAAGCATCAACAATTACACGTACACTTAAAAAACCCCCGTTATATCAGCAGGTAAACAGCCAAGAAATAATGTTAAAGCAAAAGCAACACTTGATTTCATATAAGCACAAGGAGTGAAGCACATAAGCACAAAGATGGATCGCACAACAATAAAAAGCATTTCACGTAGCAATGAACTAGTGGCGTGCATTTCAGTTTGCAGAAAGAATACTTACAAACTGAAGCTTCTTATGATGGAGAAGTCCAAGGCGTCGAAGGTGAACAGATCATATAGGTCTCCGTAGTCAACGGTGAAGACATCACCTGAAGGTCTTAGGAAATGTTCAGATTTGAAACGAACTGAGAAGTATGTTTTCTGAACGTTACAGCCATTCGCATACAAATTATGGAGGGAAAGGCATTGAGGTCCTGCCATCCGAAGCTTAGATGGACTCAACATTGCTTTGCCATAGCAGTATCTGGCGTTTGGCTTTGCCCATACTGATGGCAGCGGCGGCTTTGGGATTCCCGGCTTGTTATAGTTTCTAGTGGCACTTTCAGGGGATGTGGTAGTCACCTTTGCCTTCTTCTTTTCTGATCTTGTGCTGTCACTTCTTGCTCTTTTAGCTGGCTGTGCTTTGTCACTTAACTTGCTGTCATTTCTTGCTTTCTTAGGTCGTTGTTCTTTTTCTCTTGGCTTCACACGTTGGCCCTGGCTTCGTTCTTGAGGTCTGGGTGGACTTTCAGGGTCGGAAGCCTCCATCTCCATTGGATTTAGCACTATGAGGCTCCTTTTCCACTGAATTCTTTGAAGTAGAGCTTGCCCAAGTGATGTTATCTCATCATTTGGGGGGAATGGCAGAGCATCATCCCGATGCTTTTTACGCACATGATCCACAAAAACAACAGCACAGTCATCGTTTACGTTGACGCAATGCAGCACCTTCTGTTGAGGGTAAACTAGTCCCCTTGCCACCTCAATCTGATACCCTCCAATTATGCTCAGAAGAGCGCATTGTGTTGGCTCCGAGAGGAGGTCTATTGAATTAGGTTCATCAAATCCCGTATGATGCATCATCTCGGCATACAAATCATGCTCCCCATTGCCATGATCCCCATTGCCAACAGACGCACAACTGCTCTTACGTGCTTCTCCCGGGCTTACTTGATTCGGGCAAGGAGAAATCGGCACAATCTTGAACCCTTGAGCTGCAAGGATATTGGGTATGTTGGATATGATGTCCTGTGTCACTTGAGCGCGTAGCTGTTCTGTTAACTGCTTCATATCTTCGGGACTAAGACCCCTCTTCTTCTTGTATCCAGGCCATCTCTTCCATCCATCATAGCTCGAGAAGGCTCTAACCCGACCTGCAAGGAACAGAACCAACCATCTAAGTAATAGGTGACAACAGTATATACATGGTTACAAGCTAATATAATCAGGCCAAAAAAAATATGATAACATTAACAAGCAAGGACAGCAGCAGATACACATGATAACATGCAGTCACAGCAGCATATACACATTAACAAGGACAACATCATATATATTTAAAAGAGGACCCAAGTGGCTGACCTGGGTGTTCTTTGTTCCCCAGTCCTTTGGTCAATGAATCATGCTGAATGTCATCATTGCAAACCTCATGTTCACTTAATTGTTTAATCCTGTCCGAGACTTCTTTGGTTTCCTGGCTCTTGAAACTAATCTCTCCATTTTCAAGTAGGATCCCTCTTGCTCGCAGCCAAGGCTGTGATCGGCCCGGGTACAAGTGCCATGGATTCAGCTTGCCCTCCTTAGCTAATTGTGCATCCTCAGCTTCCCACTTGGGAATTTTCCCATCATACCCTGCTGTTCCCAATCTGTGTGGATGCTTATTCTTCTCCCGAAGCTGCCTCATCTTCTCACTTTCCTGTATGAACAGAAATAGGCATATATTAGATTACTATTATTCAGTTTAAGAAAACTAGATATTAATATGGAAAGATAATAGTGTAACAGAGAGAGCTAACCTGTTTGAACAGGTCAGTGGTCTTCAATTTGACAAAAGCATCCCAATCTTCTCTCTTCAAAAATTTGAAGCGCTCAAACGGAGAACGACCTTGTAACATAAACTCATTGATTAGTTTGCATTTGTGGTCCCTCCAACACTTAGCAATTCCTTTCATAGCTCTCTTGAATGCTTTCGCATACATGTCCTCATTGAACTCTAAGTACGGCATCACCCAACTATCAAACAGATCCTTCTTCCCCTTTTTCTTGAGAGCAGCAAAGTTTGGAAGAAGTAGTGACACCTTTTGTCGAGCAATGAGACATGCAAGCTTCCTCATCCTTCGTTTTTCATCTTGGGCAATAGGCATCCCGTCATCACCTATTTCTGTCACGACCATTTTATCAATAGGCCACTGTGCACTAGATCGTGATCTTCGGCTTTGACACATAGAATCTGAACCGGACGACTCGCTGGAAGCATCTTGATCACTTGAGGGTGCTTGTTCATCGGAAGACATCTAGAAGATAGCATACAGTCAGATAATGGTGCATTCATTTCAACATCTATGCATCAATACAATTGGTTGTTTATTTGTTTATTCTAGATTACAGGCTTGGGTGCATACAAGTTGAGATTTGCACAACATGTACTGGTCTGTAGTGCGTCCATTATTTAAACCTGTGTATTATTGACAAGTCACCTAACTCAAAATTACAGCAGTATCCAAACGGTTCATGGTTTATCTCAAGATCATAAAAAACTCTAGTTTCTAAATACCGAGATATTGCCTGCTTCTAGTTTCTAAAACGACATCTGAAGGGGGCGGATGAGAAGTACCTGGGTCGATGGTTGACGGGGACGGCTGCGACCTTGTGGCGAGGACGGCGACCTTGGCGAGAACGACGGCTTTGTGGCGAGGACGGCGACCTTGTGGCGAGGACGACGGGCGCGCGCGCCACTGTAGGCGAGGGCTGCGCGCCCGGATGCCGCTGCAGGTGGCCGCTTGCCCGGATGCCGCTGCAGGTTGCCGCGTGCCCGGATGCCGCTGCAGGTGGCGGGCAACGAGGGCAGCGTCGATGCGCCGCGTCACTGCGGAGCGAAGGGATGCGGCGCGACGAGGGCAGCGTCGCTGCGGAGCGAAGGGATGCGGCGCGATGAGGGCAGCGGATGCGGCGCGACAGGGAATAAACCCTAAACCCTTGCTCGCGGATGGGCCCTTAACGGGCTTTGCCTTCTGGGCCCTCGAGCTCACCATCGATGCAGCATCAGTCGCCAAGTTCATCGCGCGCGCTGGCCGCCGTCGTCATCGCGCGCGCTGGCCGCCGTCGTAGCAAGCTCGCTGGCCGCTGCCTCGCCGCCGACTCGCCGCCGACTTGCCGCCTCGACAATTGTGAATACGGGCCCTGCAGCAAGCTTACGAATCAAATCACTATTCTTTGTTGTTGATTCAGCAATTCGATCCCTGAACCAAGTGTTGAACTTCTTCATGTGTTGCCGTGCCACCCATGCTTCGTTCCGCTCAGGATTTTCTTCAACAAGCAACTGTTTATGCTCTGCAATGTAATCGGACACTTCTTTCATATGTTGCAGCACAACGAAATGAGCTTGTTCATAAGACTTAAGATCAGGAGTGATTGCCTTTTGACCGAGAGTTCCTTTACCAGCCAACCTTCCCTCGTGGGGAGACTTTGGTACACCAATAGGCTCTTCTGGGTCAATGTAATTCATGCACCACTCAACCACCTCCTCCATAGAGTAACCTTCCGCAATACACCCCTCGGGTGAAGATGGGTTCCTCACATATGACTTGAGAACCGCAAGATATCTCTCGTATGGATACATCTGATGTAGGTAAACAGGCCCGAGGTAAAAGACTTCTTTGACAAGATGTGCAGTAAGATGGACCATCATATCGAAGAATGATGGCGGGAAGAACATCTCAAGATGGCACAAAGTCTTGATAAGGTTACTTTGCAGGTCGTCAAGCTCACCTGGATCTATGACTTTCTGTGATATTGCATTGAGGAAGAAGCAAAGGCTCATGATGGCTTCTCGAACTTTTACAGGAAGAATGTTCCTGATCCCAACAGGAAGTAATGCAGTTAACAAGATATCACAATTATGAGTCTTCGTCTTACCAACCCATTTCATCTCTGTCACTGAGAAGAGCTTCCCAATATTGCCTGAATAACCAGATGGTACCTTAACGCTATTGAAGAACTCGCATAGTTCTTTTTTCTCTTTCTTGGATAGTGTGATGCAAGATGTGGGTAGATCTTCATCATTACCCTTGCGACAGAGCTCAGGTCTCAAGCCCATTTCCTTCAAGTCTGCGCGAGCGTTGGCATGATCTTTGGTCTTTCCCTTCATATTCAGAAAGGTGCCGACAAGACTATCATGGACATTCTTTTTTATATGCATCAGATCAATGCAATGTCGAACAGCCAAGATCTCCCAATATTCTAGCTCCCAGAATATAGATTTTTTCTTCCACAACTGCTTCTCCTCACCTTTAGCACCACGTTTTCTCTTTCCAAGGATGGAATCTATTTGACTGACCTGAAAATGAATATCTTCACCCCTAAAGTGCCTTGGAGCTGACCCCATCTCCTTCGTGCCATCGAATTGAGACTTCATCGACCGGTATGCATGGGACTTGGGCAGGAAACGCCGATGCCTCATGTAGACTGTCTTCTTTGAATTGCGGAGCCAAATGCTCTCAGTGTCATCCAAGCACTCAGGACAGCCTTTTGCTCCTTTAATTTGCCCTGACACGGCATATAGCGCTGGGAGATCCTGTATTGTACAAAACAACATGGCGTGTAGCTTGAAATATTCTTTCTTAAACTGATCCCACACCTCAACGCCATCAGACCAGAGTATTTTAAGATCATCCACCAATGGTCTAAAGTACACATCGATGTTTATGCCAGGCTGCTTTGGACCTGAAATTAACACTGTCAACATGATGTATTTTCTCTTGTTGCAAAGCCAAGGGGGTAGGTTGTATATGGATAGCACGACTGGCCATGTGCTATGGGCACTACTCATGTCACCAAATGGATTCATTCCATCCGTACTTAGTGCAAATCTGATATTTCTTATTTCCTTGGCAAATTTCTTGTACCTATTATCAATGTTGCGCCACTGAGTTGCATCTGCAGGATGCCGAATGTATCCATCTTTATTGTTACGACCTTCCTTGTGCCAGCGGAGGAGCTCCGCCTCCTTGGCATTTGCAAACAAACGCTTCAGACGGGGGATGATAGGAAAGTACCACACCACCTTCCTAGGAGGTCCATTCCATTTACTGGCTACCGCATCGTCACCCCCATCCTTCCTAGGCTTGTAGCGAGAGGTTCCACAGTAAGGACAATGGGTCAGATCTGCGTACTCACCACGATAGAGCATGCAATCCTCCTTACAAGCATGTATCTTCTCAACCTCTAACCCCAAAGGACAGATGATCTTCTTCGCTTCATATGTGTTCCGAGGCAGCTCATTTGGCTCAGGAAGCATGTCCCTCAAAAGATGTAACAATGCGTTAAAGCTCCTATCTGACCAACAATGGACTGCCTTCAACTGGAGAAGTTTGAGAACCGAGTACAACCGTGTGAACTTGTTGTTACAAGCAGGATACAAGAGTTTCTTAGAGTCTAGCACCAACTCTTGGAACTTTGCAAACTCTCCATCAGTATACCCATCATTGCCCTCTGCGTCAAGTACCATCTGATCAACATTCTCTATAATGTTGGCGTAGTCATCACTCAAAGATACAATGTCCTCATCAGTGAGCTGCTGATCATCTGCATTGCCTTGTGGCGTTTCTTCATCGATACAGCCATTCTGGCCCATTTCATTTGGATTGTCTCCTTCGCCGTGCTTGTTCCAAACTAGATAATTCTTTTTGAAACCACGCATTATCAGATGTGCATGAATATGCCTGGAATGGGGGAACTTCTTGATGTTGTTGCAATCATAGCATGGACAACACATAGCTGTTTTCTCTTTTTTCTTCATGTCCTCTTCCGCGGCAGCGATGAAATCCAAAACACCCTTAAGGAACTCGTCACAAGTGCGGTTCAAAACATACATCCAGCTCCGCTCCGCCATCTGCAGTTCGCAAATGCAGTAAAACAAAATTACAAAGTGTATCACATCTGCAGTAAATCTGAAAAAAAAAGTGTTGTAGAACATCTGAATCACTTCAACAGTCACCTCTTTTAGTTATATAGGCTTCACCACACCACAAATTATCAAGCTAAGAATCAGCTCAAGGCTTCAGTACACTAGAGAACAACGCCCACTAGAACATGCTGAGCAAACAGAACAAATTTACAATACAAGCAGTTAAGAAAATGAAAAACAAGCATGCATTAAATTATATGAATTAGCTCAGGGCGAATGAGATTGGCCACACCTTCCTATGGAGATGATCGACCTTAGAGGGATGTGATGACATGCACGGGCAATGCCGAGGTCGCGCTTGGCGGGCGGCGACGCTGCAGATCGAGGGCGCCGCGGGCGACGACACTGCAGGTCGCACGGCGGACGGCGAGGGCCGCGCCGCCACTGCAGCTCCAACGCGGCAGGGAGAGAGGGCCGCGCGCGAGGACGCACCGGCAGGGAGCGAGGGCCGCGCGCAAGGACGCCGCGGCAGCCGCGAGCGACGACGCCGCGGCAGCCGCGAGCGAGGATGCCTCGGCAGGACCAGCGCTCGGCGGACGGCGAGGGGCCAGGCGCGCATCCGCCGCTGCACACAGGTCGAGACCACAGCGGACGGCGAGGGCCACGCGCTTGCTGCGCCGCCGACGATACGCAGGCTGTCCAGCTGATGTCCCTCTGCTCGTCTGCTCTGTTTGTGTTCATGGCGACGGGTTTCAAGCAACGTCGCTGATCAGAACTTAGCGACGGGTTTGAAAACAGCGTCGAAGACCATAGCGACGGGTTTCAACCACCGTCGCTAACAAAGTAAACTTAGCGACGGTGTTCTCATATCCGTCTGAAACATTGGATAAATAGCGACGGGCTTCGTATTTTTGATGTCTAGCGACGGGTTTTTCTCTAAACCCGTCTGTAATAGTTTACAGTTTAGCGGCGGGTATTTTGGATCGACGGAGTTTTTCCAGGGGGTAGCAAGTTCAGCGACGTTTTTCCATATTTCGTCGCTGAAGCCCTGTTCTGTGGCAGTGACATCATATATGCATTTTTTTTAGTTGATGAATGTTTGCTTGAACCGTCCTGTATCCCAGCAAGGACGACCAGATTTTGGGTGTTTTGTGGAGACACGAATTTGGGAGCAGAGGTAAGAAGATGGGAAAAAGTGTTTTGATACATACCGCTGAGACAGCACTAGCGCATGTATCTTATATGAGGGAGTGGCGATCCCTTCTACTATATATTTTGAGTTCCTTGGTCAACTTTGTTAATTTGTAGTATATCATCCTCCTGTTGTGGCTTGTTCTCAATTGTTATTCTGACATTTTATAAATTTCTGTCAAATTTATGGCATAATTAAAGAATAGTGTAGTCTGGAGCAGACGGATGGAATTCATTGCCTAGGATGATATAGCCAATGTTTTGGTTGCATGCCTACTATAAAACTTCCCTTCGGAGTTGAGAGCATGCAAAAGATGACAAAACACGGAGAGAGTGCATCCAGTTAGGGTTCAGCTATCTAGAGGGGTAAGCGGCGAAATTATACGAATACTTTATCTTTTAATACAGCAACAGTGAAATGTTGCTGACCTAGGCGTGAGAGGAATCAGGATTGAAAACCTAACCTCTTTATTAATTCACGCTGTGGTGAAACACAGAATCGTTGGCTCTACTTTACACCGTTGGAGATGATGGAAGGATGAAGGATTGAATTAGTGCGGAGTTACCATCTTCCTGCGTCATCCACGAGCACAGAGATATCTATGCACTCCGCAGACACACCCCAACCGGGGCCTCAGATATCAATTCCCTTCATGACAACTGCTTGACATTCTCGCACACGAGCCTCGCAAGGAAGACTACACTCGTTATCTCCCCACTGCTTCCTACACGCGCTCGGAGTTGCTGCCACTGCCTCGTAGTAAACCGGGAGCATGTCTCAAACGCCGTGGCGCCCGATGCAGTTCATCATCCTTGAGTCTGTACGCTCCGCAATCCATTGTTCTGCACCGAGAATCCTCTTACGCAAGAAGACAGGACGGCGGGTTGTCTCCGCGGCATAATTGATTCAGCAGGGAAGAGGACGTGTCGGCCATGCAGGGGGTTGCGTGGTCCTAGTCTTTTCTCTTTTTCCTTCATGAATGGTCTTTGTCTTTTCGTTCGTTTCGTTGCTTCTGAGTTCTCAGGAATCGATTGACCCTTCCAAACATCCATGCATAAACTAATATAATTTCTGAAATTCCACAAGGCCTGATGGGAAGCTTCCAATACCAAATTTGAAATATTCCAGACCCATTTTTAACTTCTTCACAGCGGGTTTATCTAGCTATCACTGGCACTTTGCAACTCATTTTCGTATAAATTACGAAGTATTATCTGTATTTCCTTTTTCCTTACGTTGGGAAGCATATTTAGAATATTTTTCCACCAACTAAGCAATCCTGACATCAATAAATACAAAAAGCAGAGGTAGTACTGATATTTCAGAAATAGTGCAGCATAAATAACACGAAAGAATGAACCCTGAATTCCATCATGCTCGTGTCTCTTAGTTACTGAAAACAGAAGCTTGCAATACCTATAAAATGGCTTATTTGTTTCTCGGTTCTTATCTGCAACCAAAGAACTGGCAACAGTGAACTGTGCTCACTTTCTTTCGTGCCCACTCTGGAAATTAGTTCTTGCCTGTCTAAATTCCTCCCAGGTTACATTATCAAGATAAGGATGGTAGGTATCAGGAATCTGGATCGTTACATCATTTAGAGATAAACAGTGTCCATGCTTCTTCATTTCCTTGACACGCCGTCATGATTAATTGTAGTTTCAAGTGTAACCTGAATGGTGATGATCTCTTGAGCTGTGGAGGAGAGTAGTATTAACACAGAAAGGGTGGTAGAGCCAAATTTCACTCTCCATTTACTAACTGTGAAATGAAGAATGCACACGATGTATCTAGAATGACTGCTGACGTACACCCATTACTAACTCCGGTTAACTAATATCTTGCTCCAGCATTATGAACTCTCGAGCATCAGTAAAGCATCCTACATATCTCACCTTCACTAAAAAAAAGATCAAATTAACCAAAAGAAATAATCTAGCAGAAAGTGGTGGCAGCAACTCTTTTTGTTCCATGATGAACATATCAAAAAGTCGTCAATATGAGAATTTCATCTAGTAATTTGGTCTCAGGCATTTGAACCAACAAAGAAGATGTTGTCTCCTGACTCCATTAATCCCCATACGTCTCTTTCATGATCGTATTTGATGGGAGAAGCACTTTTCATCTTCACTCTATCAATCAGAGATGTTGTATGGTGAACCAGTTTCATTTCACATGGAAACACATGCTAGAGGTTGTCAAGGTGGTGTGGCACAGAAAGGACTACATTGATTCACAGGGCTAAAGAGCTTTAACGTATAAATTTGGAAGAAGGTTCAAAGCGTCAAGGAATAGCCATAGCTTTACTCTGACGAACTAACTATCATCGCCGCAAAAAATATATATGATTATCTGCAATTTAATATCCGAAAATAGAAATGCCACAGTACCATATATATGTGCCCGTAAGTATTCTCAAAAGAACGACACCAATAATATTCAATTGCACAGTTATATATTTATGGAAGTGCACTCTGTCATATTATATTGCCCAGTGCATTGAGATCCTAATATTGAAGTATAAGTGAAGTGTCCACATTCACTCATCATCTTATCAGACTTTTGTGTGACTTGATCAGTATAGTCACTATAGTGCATACTGCATTGTAACTTTCTCTTGTGCACTACTACAAAACATGTATTTTGTAACACAAGTAAGAATGTGTTACAAAATATTTCATAGTAACACAAGCATTTGTGTTACTGAATGTGTTTGTAACACAAATGCTAAATTCGTAAAAATGTGTTACAGATAATTATTCTAGTAACACAAAAATTATGTTTCAAGTATAGTGTTACAAAAAAATCAATGTGTCTAAACATAGCAAGCCTAAAACTCATAGTAACACAAATAAATGTTACGGTTATGTGTTACTACAGGCCGTAGTAACACTTTTTTTGAGCTACAGTAACATATATTCAAATAATTTAAAAGTTAAAATCAATTAAGGATAACTTCTTATCATATATGCATGTGTAGCGCAGTGGAAAAGTAGCAACTAAAAAAAGGTGAGGTCTTGAGATCAAATCCTAGCAACCACTAATTTTTTTATTTTTATTATTTGTGTTACTACATTAATATTGTAACATATTTTATTAGACATAGTAACACATTAACATGTGTTGCTAAATTATTATTGTAACATATTTTTTCACAAGTAGTAACACATATATGTGTTACACTAGAATTGGTTCTAGTAACACCAGCATATGCATCACTTATTTTTTGTGTTATTATAGGTCTCTGTAACATTTTTTCTAACTTTAGTAACACATATACTAAAGGCCTGACCTGACGTAGTGGCAGTCACATTACCCACAATAAAAATGTCTGAGTTAGAATCGTACTATGAGCGATTTAATAAAATAAATTGTGGCTACTCCTGTTAGCTTAGGCTTCTGAAGCACGAGAAGGCGTCCACGTGAAATACATTAATTACAACTTGAACCTCTGCACAATGATACATTGTTGCATTCTCTATCTATATGTGTTTTTTTATATATTTTTCCTGATTGTTTAAATAACTTTTCATTGAGAATATTTTTTGTGTTAAAAAAAAACTATGTGAACAATTATAACACGCCTCTCCAGAAGTCAGCATTGCAAGCCAAAAGATGGCATACCCTTGAGAAGATCATTCATCTATCCACCGATTGAACAAAAGAAATTAAGGATACAGTCACTCTCAGTGTACGGTAAGGAGACGTCTTACCTTAGATATGAGAGGCATCAAGATTATTAGAACTCTTACCTTGGACATTATACTCAAGTAGAAACCTGCTAGAATTCTAATGTTGGAGCCAACAGGAGGCTAAAGGGATACAATTAGCACAGAGTAATCTTTGTATGGATCAGTATGGTGCAGCCCTCAGCCTCTGTATCAATTCAATGATGAATCTGTAGCAATTCAATGATGAATCTCATGACACAGATAATTACGTCTTACTATGAAGATATGGACGAAATAGAATCAGTTTTACAAAGAAAGTAGATTGAGGGTTTGTAGTATGTGATGCATCTTTTCTTGTTCTATATTCTCAAAGTGATTTAACAGAGTAGTCATAGTTGCGTGCTTATATTTCCTCTAATTTGTCTGGAGATGCTTAAAGTACACAATAGGAACATCATCAAACCACAAGAAAGCGTAAAACAACTTTTTTTTTCTTGATTTATCTGTTATATTCAGTTTATATATCACGGAATGTTAAATAAGATGACATGTGCAAAAAAAAAAGAGAGGAGGAGTAACTATGTAAGTTTTTTGCTTTTGTAATTGCTTCTTATTATCACATCATTGATCTCACTGGTCTTTGGCACGTTCTTCTGAAAAAAAAAGGTTTACTGGCTTGCTGAAATAGTACAGCGTGAATCACAAAGTAGATAGAAATGTTAGTAGGAGTTACGTACACTCATGTGCTGTCTACTGATAAAATTGCCCCTCGCTCCCAGCACATTTATGCAAAGATGGCAAAACTATCAAGGATAATAACATCGAACAGCAAGGACCGTTATTCTTCTCCTTGCATGCTTTATATACTGCAGGTCCATGCAAAAACTGAAGCCTGTTACACACATTTTTCTCTTGTTTAGGTTCAGACCTTTGGATTCAATCAAATCTGTGATGCGAGGGGTATTCATCGTTCTACCATTATATTACATCTTATCAAAGAGGAGGCCTCGGCATGTGAAGCATCAGGATCACTATATTAATCATGAAGAGCGATTTCAGTGCTGCGTATGTTGGGTGGACATCGGTACCAGAATTTTCTCCAACCAGCTAACATTCGGGTCCATGGGTGATGTCGGCGGTGGTGGAGGCTGTTAAGAACTAATTCGCCACAAACTTAACAGAAAACAACTAGTCAAGAATTAGATCACGCCTAGAACTAATATGAACCTGAATTAACGGAAACTTAACCTACCTGATCTTAGATTCGCCATAGAAAAGATCTGCAACGGATGCAGATCAAGTAGATGACGATGAACTTGTCATAGACGAAGTAGAACAGCAGGTGTCGATGTAGATCAAAGGGACACCGAGTTCCGAACCTTCCAGCACCTTAGGGATCGGTATGTTAGGGTTAGGTTTAACCCTGGCGGCTTAAACTCGTGATTAACACGACAATTCGGGTAACAGGGGTTCCCTTTGCTTATATATAGTGCTGTAGGCTTGAGGCCGGGTCCTTAAATGGGCTAAGTTCTGCCTCCCGATCAAGGCAACTAATAGGGGACTTTAGTTGGATTCGGATTGCGCCTTTTGGGCCACTAGACCGAGGTCAATAATTCCAACATTCTCCCCCTTGACCGAAGGTTAATACTTTATTCTTTATACTATTCATATTATCGATCACGTGCAGGTGGATATAGATAGATCAATAATCTCCCTCTTAATCGAACATCTTAAACTTACACTTTTGTTCGCATTACGTTCACACTCAATACCATAACAAAACCTGACGAATCAGTCATCGGAAGCAATACAGGTGTACCGGGACATAATTAACCAAAGTCTGCTACAGTATCTCGATAGAACACTTATTAATCTTAATTGGGAGTTTATTTATTCGGCCTCATCCAAAATCGTATTTCAGGTTAAATCACCAAATCCATACTAGTTTCGCGAAATAGGATAGGCGATAACACCCTCAATTAGTCATGTTGCTAGCTATTTACTTAAAGCATTAAAATGACTTGATCCTGAGACCCTCTTCTTTCATAACATAACAATATAGTTATCAATGGGCTTGACACCATCAACTATATGTCATTACTCGAAGGAATTCTGTAATCAGATACAGTAACATTGAGTACTATCAATGTAGACTTAATAATACCGGAATATATTTCATATGCCTGTCTGAGACATGCCATACAAAATCAACATAAATAATGCTAATCTTGTTTTAGAGCTTTCTGCAGAATCGCTCATATCTGTAAGAATGAAGGACATAAAACTTAATTGTGCACATTTACATCCATACACCCTCACAAAACCTTATCTGAATAATACTTAATTAAATAAGCATGTTATATGGTGCCTTTAACTTTAAACACCCTTTTCCAGTGGACCTCCCCTGGACTAAGACTAATAAAATTTTGTCAAGCATTCCGGCTTGTCATGCTAAGTCAATTTCTTATACATCTTAGCATGTAGCTTCAATCTGAAGCCTTAGGAACGTCTTCCTATTTATCTCATTCTTAATCTTATACTTATGATAAAATTTGCTATATCACGTAAAACTAACAGGCATAATTATATTTGCATTCACATAATGTCAGTTCAGAGCCTCTCTCAACTTTTGTGCTTGAGTGACAATCCCAATACTCACTTTGGTCCCATCAAAATGTCAAACTTCCCAATAACTTAGGAAAACCAACACTAGATGTATCTTATGATATGATGAAAACATTTCTCCTTTCTTGGAATGCATGCTTATTTCTTTTATCTTACGGAGAAAATAATCACCTTAGAGTATCAGAATCTTAATTAATCCACCTTATAAAAATAAATCACGGTTGCCCATGATATGTACAAACTCATAATGAGTTATAAACTTAACATCTTATTTTCTTTTGGAATCACTTCTTCAAAATTGCAGACCCATTACAGTCTACTGCCTTGACTCCATCAGAAAATTGCTATGAGATGAACTATACTTATGTTCAAAATTCATAGACCCTTTTATGACCTCTTTTATATAATCTTAGAAATGACTGAGGCTTTTACTTTTGTGCCCAAAAACTTAACTTATTTTTAAAACATTACGGGTCTCTGTTATTGAAATACAACTAATGTAGATTCTCAGCAGAGTTAGAAAAGAATGGAGGAATACTTATGGCACGATATGAGAAAATCATATATGTATGTATATGTATACATCTCATCTTAAATCATCGATATAGAGAAATCTTATCCTATATCTCAATAAGATTTCTTCTCCCCCATTTCCTTCCATATGAGCTTTCATTGAATTCTGAATAATCAGAATATTAAATTTGTCAGCCCATAAGCTTGTCTAAAGTAAATTTACAATGATAGCTCTTTAACTTATCTTGGCACGACATTTGTTATATCACTGATCAGCTTGCTTTGCCAACACTAGCCCACACCGGCGGTGGCTAGATGATGAACTAGAGCAGCAAAGCTATGATTAAATGTCCACAAAACAGCGGTGACCAGTATCATGAACACAACCATACTTCAATCGTCTCTGATTCCATTATACCAACCCATAACAGCGGTGGCTAGAAAATGGGTGACACAACACAATCTGTGAGAGTTGTCCCGTAATCAGCGGTGGCCAGAATATAGAACAAAACTCACGCTCATTGAGACAATTGGTCTTTATGGAGTATGAACTCCCATTACAATGGTAATTTAATAATCATGTCTTGCATGATACAGTTGCTCTTGAATTTATTCTTAATTTAAGCAATAAGATATAGCGAGTATATTATGCTTACAACTTATTCCTAATTATGTCCTTGAAACTTATGGACAATGAAAATATCATAGAGAGAATTATGAAGATATTTCTAAGATCAATTCTTAATTAACAAGAGCAAATCTTAAATGACATTATTAACTGGAGTATCTTTAAATTGATGAGACATGCCATTCTCCCCCCGAATTTGTGGTCTAAACAAGAGTGTGCCACATATTCGGCAAAGTCTCATCACTTAACTTATCTCATATAACTCTCACATACGTAAGAGATTCATAATTAACATTATGAAATTTGCTTGTAGAAAAGCAATTAAGATAGTAACTTAAAACTTGAGGACATAAGAGATAATTTCACAACTTAAAAAAAAATGTACTGATAAACAATGATATATTGAACCAAAAGGTTTCACTAAAGTACATTGAATGCCATCAAGCTAACTATTGAATCTACTAACTAATTCTAAATAAAGTTCTTAAGAATAAAAATTCAACTAATTTCATTGACTAAAATCTAAGAATCACTCCCCGATTTTATAGAGTCACTAATATAATGTGCTATACAAGAATCGGAGATGTCCATGCCAAAAGACTTAATCTCATAAGCAATGTCACACATGCTGCAAATGTGCCTTGCTAATCCACTGTGTCCATCATAGCGCGAGGTGGTTAGTCTTTTGATGAGGAATTTTGTGCAAACTCTCTTATGATCTAACTCAATCAAGTGGAGGAGTCCACTAGCAGTTGTGTCCTCGTATCTATAAAATTCCCCTCTTATACTAGCTGAGATTGAACGCATGATGATTCTTTTTGCAAGCTTATTATCCCGTTCCTATATCTCTAACTTGAAGTGGTACTCATAAATCTTCTTAGCATAGTTCTCAATGCCAGAAGAGGGAGGAAGCGGCTCGACGGTATGAAGTACATAATCAAGCTCCAGAAACTTGAGAATGTCTTGCACCTTCTCTTTCCATAAAAGGAAGTCAATGCCATTGAAGGGCTTAATGTTCTTCATGTGGCTCTTATCTGAAAATGAGAAAACCAAATAATAGTACTTAGTAAATATATTAATGTGCTAATAAAATATTGCTAGTACTTATAGCAACAATAACGCAGAAGATGCATTATTAATCTTAGAGCACGAATGGCAAATGCAACTTATGCATTTCTTATTAATCTTAAGGAAACTTAAAATAGTACAATAAGATGCACTAAATAATCATGAAAATAGCCCTAGAGGGGGTCCAGTCATGATCATGAAAATAAGTAACGACTTGCATTATCGGTGGGGAAAAACAAGCGAAACTTATTAAACTTAAAATTGAAGCAGCATAAAACTTACTTATAGGCAAACTTAATTGATCAAACTTAATGATCTCAGCGAAAAACTTAAATAGATAATAAGACTTTCTCAACTTAATAATCTCATACAATCTTAAATAATGTCTTAAACATGGTGAGACAATGTTCATTTATGTTGAGCATTTACTTAATGAAATAATTTCCTAACCATGTTAATTTCGCAGAGAAAAGACTTATTTTGATCATCAATGGGAGACTCTTAAATCTCAATAATCTTGCGAATTACTTAAATGACTAAGAGCTCATGATTCTGTGAAACAGAATAATTAATAAGACTCATGAAATATGTATCTCATACATATTAAAATTCCCAAAATTTTAGCTCAACTAAATAGCTAAATTAATCTTAAACTTAATGCCTTAAAAATATTGTTCTCAATATACTTAATAAAACTCAGTATACTTAATATGACAGCGGAAGCTTAAAATAGCAAATTATTACTACTAAATAAACTTGAGAATTTTGCTTAAAATAATTTCCCAACTATTGAATATACTGAAATTACACTCATCTTAAGCTGAAGTATGTAAACTAAAATATTCCGAAGAAATACTTACCTTTCTTAAAATTAAAATACTGAAAACATAAATAAAATGCCGAAATAATTTATCTTAAATTGGAACTTAAAAAATTGGCAAATATGCTTAAGACTTAATGCTGAGAAAAGAATTCTTAAAAGTTCGAGCGCAGCCTAGAAACTTATTCGCGTGCGCGGCCCAGCCCAGCGCACGGATTTTAGCGCGACAGCCCAGCAGCCCGCGCGATCCACGCACGAGTATTGGCGCGAAGGTCCAGCACCAATTGTTAGAACTAATTCGCCACAAACTGAACAGGAAACAACTAGTCAAGAATTAGATCACGCCTAGAACTAATCTGAACCTGAATTAACGGAAACTTAACCTACCTGATCTTAGATTCGCCATAGAAAAGATCTGCAGCGGATGCAGATCAAGTAGATGACGATGAACTTGTCGTAGACGAAGTAGAACAGCAGGTGTCGATGTAGATCAAAGGGAGACCGGGTTCCGAACCTTCCAGCACCTTAGGGATCGGTATGTTAGGGTTAGGTTTAACCCTGGCGGCTTAAACTCGTGATTAACACGACAATTCGGGTAACAGGGGTTCCCTTTGCTTATACATAGTGCTGTAAGCTTGGGGTCGGGCCCTTAAATGGGTTAAGTTTTGCCTCCCGATCAAGACAACTAATAGGGGACTTTAGTTGGATTCGGATCGGACCTTTTGGGCCACTAGACCGAGATAAATAATTCCATCAGAGGCAACCTTCTTGTTGTGACTGCAAGGATGTTTGCGACCTGGTGACGGAAGCTTTTTGCACGGACCTGGTCAGCTCATACAGGGGACACAGGCAGTGTTCAGTGTTGCTGTGGGCTACAGCGTTAACAGCACCAATCGCGCTGTGAAGATGAGCTGCAGGGAGCTTGGCGGGGAGTGAGGTGCTGATGAAAAGTTGGTGGCTGATTCACAGCTTGGCAGTGTTCAGTCTGCTGGTGGTGGCCACAGCTCCGGCCCTGCTGCAGTTCTGCAGTGGAGTCTGAGATACCTGTGCGAACTGTCGTACTCTGCTCGACAAGCTGCAAGGGGACAACGGAGAAGGGGAAGGTCACGCCTCTTCCATCTCCAATGCTTGGTTCCACCTCCGCCACAGCCTTCACCGGTGCCACAACCTTTCCGGCTTCCATACCAACATGGAGTTGTGCAACGCACTGAACAAATTCTGTCGGGCGCTGCGGTGGCTTTTGCCCGGTTGCCCAAGACGCAACAGCTGTTAGACGAATTGCGCAGGTGACCGCTTTGAAAGGATGTCGTTCTTGAATTAGACTCATATTTCTCGTTAGCTGAATGAACTGATGACGGGATGTTCTGTCTGGCTTTGGATACCAGTTATATAAATAAAACTCGATTTTACATCTCTTGGCAAGGATTGAGGTGATCATCCGCACAGAAATGATCCCCCTAGAGGTTGAGTTTTTTTTTTTTTAACAGAGGAAGGAAAGCTGAAGTTTACATATATTCAGTTACATGAGAACAGGTTGCGAATGACGAGTATCGTCTATAAATTGGGCAAGGTTGGGCTGCCCACAGGCATCATAGTGTAGCTTGAGCAACCTTAATTTAGATGTCATATCTTGCTCAGCATCATAAAGCTCCTCCCGTATTAAACTTGAGACATTGAGCACAAGCTAAAAAATAAGGATTATGCGATAACGATGGCATCTACTTTGCTACCAATTGGCACATTAGGCTTGCTACCCAGCTTACGCATCTAGCTCGAGCTAACAAATTAATATACAAGATAAATCTTCAGATTGGTTTGTTAAAATGTTGAATCGAGCCAAACCAAGACCAAGCCAGCTTACGCTCTACCCTCTCTTGAGGAGGTCGGGGCAGGGCCGTCGTCGAAGGGGACGACTGCCGGATCTTGAGCTCGGTGGGAGAGGGGAAAGAGAGGAGGGAGTGAGAGGAAGCTTGAGTGGAGAGCGAGGGGGTGCGGTTGCTTAAATAAGCCGTCAAGGCGGTGGCGGGACAAGAGGAGGTGGCTACAGGAAGGCGGCGCGCACGCCGGACTTGACGGGCGCGGCAAGAAAAGGGGCATGGGCGCCATCTGAGCGACAAGACGGGACGAAGCGGGCGAGAGGCGGTGGATGCACGGGCACGTGGTCCGCGTGGCTCGCCCTGTGACCGGGAAGTGATGGAGGCGGTGGAGGAGACCGGGAGGTATGGCTGGCGGCGGTATACGCGCCGGCGGCTGGAGGTAGACGACGGTGGTGGGGTCCGCGTGTCAGCGACACGGGAGAGAGGGCGATGGGCTGGGCTGGGAGAGGTCGGGCCGTGACGGGCCGGGTGCGGAAGAGGAAAAAGAAAAGGAAAAAGAAAAAGGAAGCTGGGCCGGCTGAGAATTCGGCCCGAGAAGGGTTTAGAGAAGGGAAAAGATTCAAACATTTCCAGAATTCGAATTTGAAGGAATTTCAAATTGGAACAAAAACAGAAAGCAAACAAACACTCAAAATAAAGACAATAAACTCCAGAAATGCATATGAAGGTTTTGTGCATGTTTTCAAAAAGAAAATTTGAAAATTGAGGTGGTTTGGTTAACTTTAATCACACACTTAATTTTAATTTGTTTTATATTCGAAAATTTTCAAATTTTTATTGAATTTCAAATGAAGGCAAAACTCAGGGTGTGACAGTGTTGTGGCTTGCATCATTGCATTAGTTGAGCACTTGGTAATGGTGAAAGAAGAGCTAGGCGAGGCTCCGGCAAGGGCGCTGCTGATAGGAAAATTGCTGAAGCAACTATGATGACGCAGATGGCTACGGCGAAATTTTTCTCCCTAAAATCAATCCGCTATCCATCATGCACTTATGCACGCACACAAACATCAGCGACAAGGCAGGTATACAAGCTTTCGCGATGAACAAAGCAGCATGCAGAAGGCATATATGATAGTGGGCCCATAGGGGCCCCATCGCCGTGCCTCCGCCTGATATCCTACGCCCCTCCCCGCTGCTGTACGTTGTAGAGTCATCACCATGTAGTTTCCGTCGCCTCAGCCGATGATCCGTTGTCATCGACAAGCCATCACCAGGTAGAGAGAGAGAGAGAGAGAACGGTGAGACCGGCCGCAGTTGGGATCTGTTAGGTTAATGTTTCAGGTACCTTTTTTTCGCGAGAAGAGGGAGAGCCGCCAGCTTCGGTTCGACGGTCATGAGAGAGAGAGAGAGAGAGAGAGAGAGAGAGAGAGAGAGAGAGAGAGAGAGAGAGAGAGAGAGAGAGAGAGAGAGAGAGAGAGAGAGAGAGAGAGAGAGAACAGAGTGGACTAACCAGGCCTAAAGCCCAACTGGACTATAGTTTACTGTTACCCAACCAGCCTACTAATGGGGACTTTTCTAAGTTTTTTAATTGTCACTAATTAAGGCACTTTATGAAGTAATTTGTAGAAAAAATATTATATAGCATTATTTATTTTTCTATGTAGTAGATTGCGAGCTTGCAACGGGCGATGATTATATTCAGAGTTGGAGGCGGGAGCGGACTTTAGAAATTTTGGAAGAGACGGTAGGGGAGGGGGATCGAACTCGGGCAGAGAAACAAGTCCTGGCAGGCCGAGAGACGATAATGCAGTCTTACTACGATCCCAATAAGTTGTAGGATTTTTCTGTAATCTTTCCAGGTTTTGTGAGAACAAAAAACGCTGTTTTGGACAGTAAAAAAACAGCTCAATTTGAATGCGGGTTACAACTCATATGATTGTCCTACTCCTATAAATAAACGGCGATCTAGTATTGGTGGGCAAGGAGAAAAAGAAACAGATAGTTCATCGACATCGAGGAGGCTATGGACGGCGCCGTGCGGCAGGGGAACGGCGAGGCAACCATGGTTGTTCCAACATTCAAGGACCTTGTGGCGTTCAAGAAGAAAGGCGCCCATGGTGAACGCGGGCTAGTGGTGCGTCCCCCAGTGCCCGTAGACGACAAGCTCGCCATGATATGCATCGACGGTGCCATCGTGTACGAGGACCCTGGCGACCTCACCGTCGTTGACAGGAGCTACATGCGCCCGGGAGAGATGGTCGTCTCGGTGTCAGACCCCGCAGGACAGATCGGCGTCCTCGTAGATGCCACCACGACGCTCGACCTCGTTCAGGTCGGCAATATCGGCGAGCCGATGGCGAGGGGTGTGTCGCCGGCCGAGGTACGGCGCGTCAGGGAGCTCAGCGTCGGCGACTACGTCGTGTCCGGGCCGTGGCTCGGCCGGGTCGTGAAGGTGTCCGTCGACGTCGACGTGCGGTTCGGCGAGGGCGCCGTTTGCAGGGTCGCCGACGCGGACGAAAAGCTGGTGACCATCGGCGGCGGCTACGCGCGTCGCCACTCGAACACCTTCTTCGTCAAGGCGTCTACACCGCCGGCAAACCAGCAAAATCCAAGCGACCTCACCTCGTTCGCCTCCTCTGATAACTGCTTCTTTCGCAATCCTTGCGACGACGAAAAGGGAGAACAACCTGGAGACGAGCTGAGGCCCATGTTCGTCGCGGACACCTGCACCACTGTGGACGTGCAGTGGAAGGACGGCACACGGTCGCGTGGCGTGTCGTCGGCGTCGCTGGTCCCCTTCGATATACTGAACGAATATGAGTTCTACCCCGGAGAGCGTGTGATCCGCAAGGCTCCTGTCAACGTCGCCGACAATGAGAAGGATTTAACTGCCGACGCTGCTGCTGCAGCAGCTGGTCAGGCGGCATGCTACGGCATTGTGAGAAGCGTTGACGCCGGGGACCAGACGGTGCACGTGTCGTGGTTTGACACGACGGACATGGCAGCAAGGTGGAGAGCGATGAGACCGTGAGCATATATGATCTGGTCTTGGAGTATTATAACAACGTAACCTTCTATGGAAAAGTTGTTGTTCGCCTGCAGCCGTTGGAGACTTCCATAGTCGCCAATGATCTATCATGGGTCGGACATGTCATTGATCTCTGTGATGACGGACGCGTCCAAGTCAAGTGGGGCGACGGAACCACGTCAAAGGTTAGCCTTCCCTCGGCGCATATTTTTGTTTTAAAGGGAAATAGCTGAAATTAGAAAATATTTATAGTATAAAAGAATAGTCTCACCTATGTTCTGTACATATAACTCATTTAATTTAAGAAAAATTATTGAAAAGTCACCAATAAATCAGTTTCATGATAATACCAATAAAGTCATTTAATTTAAGAACTTAGTTTTGCAGAGATAGTGTTGTGTATAAAAAATAAAGTATAATTTCACTATACTCTGACAATAGAAACGAAATGTGTATGAGATTGGTTTGGATATAGTGTATTAACATAAGTGCAGTTTGCTATACTGTATGACAAAGAAATCTAGTCTTATTTGAAATTTTGTTAAAACAAAAAACATGACTTTTAATCATATGACAACGTTTTATGTAATTTACTTATATTTTTATTAGGGTTTTATTAAAATGTCAGATTCCTAGCTATGAGATTGGATCAATATGTTTCAGGCCTAACCAAATAGTTTGTTACGAAAATAATTTGTGAGAAGGCTCGTTAAAAACTAGCTATATCTAGTCTATAAGATCTTGTTACAACCTTGTATCCTACTTTAATAGCAAAATTATTTGATTTAGCTAGTCTAGCTATAAGAGTTTATTGCAGCCTTTTATATCATATTTTAACAGTATACTTATTTGATTTTGTAGATGTTGGTATTTTTGTTCTAAAGTTAATCAAACTCGATATAGTTTGATTTATCACAACCCTCGAAGTTATTTTGGGGCATTTATTTATTTCACATGTCAAACCACCGAAGGCCAATTTTTACTATAGATTATTTTCAGCAACAGCTCTAGAAGAAATTTTAAAAAGCATGGGGCTGAAGAAGATTTTAAATTGTAGTGGTTGGTACAGAATTTAAACGCTGCGTTAGCTAAAAAACTATTATTTCAGGTATGTGTAAAATAATGATGATGTATAACTGACCTCTAATTTCAGGTATTGCCTCACGAGATTTCTACTGTAGAAGAACAAAGTATCAATGAGATGGAAGAGGAACTGGGCGATTGTGTTGGGGACTACAACGAAGCCCCCCCCCCCCCCCCCCCCCCGACCCACGCGAAGACCGACAGCCAATGGTGAAGACAAAACGGAGAAGCAGACAGCGCAGGAGCAATACTCGAGTCAAACCATCAGGCTAAGAGCCGTGCTAAGGCTGCCAATGGCATACATGTAAATATGATCACTCTCCCCCTTATAAATATAGAGGGAGATGATCCTGTAATGACATCTGTTTTCTCGGGCCAAGAGCCAAAGGAGGAATCATTCGCACCGTACTCAAACCTCTCTAATCACTCGACCCCTTCGCCCGGCATCGCGGGTGAAGGAGAGCTTCGCGCAATAGACTGCAGGGAACCTGAGCAAGAACCCCTTCGTCCGGCATCGCGGACCAGGAAAGAGGGCTTCGCTCCAACCAGAAGGCAGCGACGACGAGCAAGGAGGGCTTCGCGAGGTGATTCGAAGGCGTCGACAACCTTCGAGGGCTTCACCAGAACCAAGACACTTCTATCAACCGTTGGAGGGCTTCGATACGTCACACGAAGACCTTCGATCCCCCAACATTTGGCGCCGTCACGCGGGTTGAACCCACGACCACGATCAACATGGCCAAGGCAAAGCCGAGAACAAACGTCAGCGACACACAACGCGCAGAAACCGAAGCCGAAAACAAAAGGCTAGCGAAGGAAGCAGAAGTCAGAACAGCAAGAGAGCAAGAAGAGCGGGACAAAGCTGCAAGAGCAGAAGAAATAGCAAGAGCCGAAGAGGTGGCAAGAAAAGAAGAAGCTCTAAAAGCCATGCAAGTAAACAACGCTGAAACATCTCAAGCAGCAAGCTTCCAGCAGGAGGACGACGAAACACGCAACATAATCGAAAGGCTTCGCATTATAGAGCAAGAAAGAATCGAGAGAGAGAAGAAGTTGGCCATCATCGAAAAGACAGCGAAGCTGAAAAAAGACATGCTCGAAAAAATAGTGCAAGCCCAACAAGAGATCAACGAAATGGACAGTAAGTTAAACAAATACAATGAAGAAATGGAAAACCTGAGGAAGCAAGAACAAGACGCGCATCACAAGCCTCGCAAGCAAACCGAGCACAAGATGGTGTACGAAGTAAGCAGCTCTGGCAAGGACAGCCAGCCATGCATCATCTATAACGAAAACTCTCCTTTGAGCGAAGAGCTACAGAGCGAACCTTGGCCGGTCAATTTTAAAATGCCAAAGATAAAGGCGTACCAAGGAAAAACATGTCCGAGAGAGTTCCTCATGTCTTTCGAAGCCGCAGTAGAATCGGGCGGAGGAACAAACTCAACATACGCCAAAGCTTTGGTCATGGCTGTCGAAGGAGTAGCGAAGACATGATTTTCCACTCTCGAACCAGGATCGATTAATTCTTGGTCCGAATTGAGAAGAGAGTTCGTAAACAACTTCCAAGGCTTCCAAGCATCCGAAATTCATCAGGGAAGGCTATTTTCATGCAAGCAGAAACAAGACGAAGGCTTAAGGGAGTACATGCAGAGGTTCATGGAAATAAAATCAAGAGCAAAAGATGTAGGGGCTTAGACAGTTATTGATGCACTAACGGAAGGCTTGAGGGTTGGCCCTTTCCATTCTGCACTAACAAGGAAGAGACCCAAAACCATCTTCGCATTGTTGGACACCTTCGAGAAATACGCGAGATCAGACGATGAGTTCCGAAGGAAAAAAGAAGACGAAAAGAAGCAATCCCAGCTGGTCAAAGATGAGAAGAAGTATAAAGAAGAAAAGGAAGCGAGTTGAAGCAGAAGGCACGACGATAGTAGAGACAATTCGAAAGATCATAACAATCGAAGGATACACAATCTCGAAAACAGAGAAGAAAGGGGCGATGAAAAGAGAACCAAGGACGATGAATGAGGGAAAGAGTGAAGCAACCATGACAGAGACGGCGAAGACAAAAACAGAGAAAACAATCAGAGAAACAGTTCTCGCGCTCCATACTGCAAGTTGCATGGCGAAGGAAAAGGCCATACAACAAAGCAGTGCCGAAATCTGCAACAATTCAAACAGGAATGGACCGCAGAAAGAGAGGCGAAGAAGGCCATCAGACACACGAGTAACTATCGTGAAAACTGGTCTCAAGGGAACCCAATGTCAACATACCCTTCGCACTCTGTCAATCATGTTGTCAACTATCCAAGAGAAGCATCGTATCAGGCGCAGCAGTATGCCTACTCTCAACCTCAAAGCCTGGCAGCGCTGCCACCGCCTCCAGAAACAAACCAGCAAAACAATGGAAGAAGCACAGAAACAAGCTACACGTCTCAAAGACAAACTATTAACGCTATTTCCGGAGGATCGACCCAGCAACTAGACTCAAGAAGGGAAAGAAAAGAACACATTCGAAGGGTACATAACGTGACGTCAAGGGCTCCGTTTGTGAAAACTAAATGGTCCCATGTCCACATCACCTTCGGAAAAGAAGACGCAAGGGACCTTGACCAACCGCACTCAGACCCACTGGTCATCAAGGCAAATATAAAAGGGTTCGATGTGTTGGGATTCTTCGAGAAGAAAGCCCAGCACCGGGTGAAGCGCGGAGAGAAAGCGTGAGAGAAAAGGAAACGGCTTCGCGTACTTCAGAGAGAATCTGCGCAACACGAAGCCTAGGCCATTGCATTCACAATTATGTTACATAGCAAGGAGTCGACCCCCTCTCCAGTGCACGGGAGGGGGTATTTATACCGTGATCAGGGATTACAAATCAATGCCTAAACTACCCCTGATCACGGAGAATAATGATGTGAACAAGGGTGCCCAATCTTCCGATAGGTTCTGGTAAACGACGATTTGGTGGAGACTTGACACAAATCGATCCGGCTTCCGAACAACACGATCCGAAACCCCGCAATCGCAGCACCACGTCTCCTATGGTTATCAACTGTGCTAGCACAATTGACCTCGCCCAGAAGGCTAATCCCTGCCTGCGAATCGAAGAACACAAGCAAGAACGAAAGAGAATGCAACACAATTTGCAAAGATGAATGATTAAGCTCACAAGTTGGGGTCTCACAAACCGATGAACGGCGAAACTGTCAAAGCAGAATAATCTAAGCAAAACCCAACCCTAACTTGGGTGGCGGCGGCTGCTAATAAAGACTTGGGGACGTGCAAGACCCCCTGGACGCACCCCTAGTGGGCTCACACAAGATACACGGCCCAAAGGCCAAAAACGGTGGCGCAGCACCGAGACAGATTCTGGACGTCAACTTGATTTGATGATTCCTGATGACTCCGGACACATCTTGACATGAGACCGGCGGCATTGGAAAGCTTATAAAATTATCTTTCTGTCCATATGTGGAACATCCAAAACCGAGCCCGTATGCGACCTAGGCGACCGTTTTAGTGCAGACTGCTCCTGGACTCCGAAACGGACTCGAAGTCGACTTGGATTGGACCTCCAACTTGACTTGGACGCCCTTGCTGGTCTCCTCCGCCTCTAAGCCCTTCTCCATCTCCTTCTTGGTCCTCTCCTCTGTTCCTAAGTAAAATATAATCATTAGGTAGTATACTATTCTCAACATTCACATATAAAGCTTTATTTAAGAACGAGTTCACCTCTAAATTCAATTGACGGGCACGAGCTCTAGTAATTGCTCCTTGAATGTCCAGCAGAGGAGTGTTATTTGTATCCAAAGGAGTGATGTCCTCATCATCCTCCCCCTCTTGAATCGGAGTCGTCCTCGACTCAAGCTCATCTTCTTCTCCCAAATAAGGCTTCAAATCTGCAATGTTAAAGGTGGGACTAACCCCAAAATCTGGAGGCAACTCAAGTTTATATGCATTATCATTAATCTTCTCAATTATTTTGAAAGGACCAGCAGCTCGAGGCATTAATTTAGACTTTCTCAAATCTGGAAATCTATCCTTTCGCAAATGCAACCACACTAAATCCCCCACATCGAGTTTAACTTCTTTTCTACCTTTACTACCAGCAATCCTATATTTTTCATTCATTTGTTCAATGTTATGCTTAGTGGTTTCATGCATCTTCACAATAAATTCAGCACGTTCTTTAGCATCATAATGAACTCTCTCACCAGTAGGCAAAGGCAAAATATCAATAGGAGCGCGGGGAGTGAAACCATACACTACCTCAAAAGGACTTACCTTCGTTGTCGAATGTGTGGCACGGTTATATGCAAACTCCACATGAGGCAAGCATTCTTCCCACATCTTCAAATTTTTCTTCAAAATAGCTCTCAACATGGTGCCCAAAGTGCGGTTCACAACCTCAGTTTGTCCATCAGTTTGTGGGTGACATGTTGTAGAAAACAACAATTTTGTACCCAACTTATTCCATAGAGTGCGCCAAAAATGACTCAAGAATTTGGCATCACGATCTGAAACAATAGTAGAAGGCATACCATGCAAGCGAACAATCTCTTTGAAAAAGAGGTCAGCAACATGAACAGCATCGTCACTCTTATGACAAGGTATAAAATGAGCCATCTTAGAAAATCTATCAACCACAACAAAAATGCTATCCCTCCCCCTCTTAGTCCTAGGCAGTCCTAAAACAAAATCCATAGAAATATCCGCCCAAGGAATGGAAGGAACGGGGAGAGGTAGATATAAACTATGTGGATTCAAGCGTGACTTAGCTCTTTGACAAGTAGTGCAGCGACTCACAAAGCGCTCAACATCTCTTCTCAACTGTGGCCAAAAGAAGTGTGTGTTCAAAACATCCGCCGTCTTCTTTGCACCAAAATGTCCCATCAAACCTCCTCCATGCGCCTCCTGTAACAACAAAAGACGTACGGAACCAGCTGGAATGCAAAGACGGTTAGCTCTAAACAAATATCCATCATTTAGCACAAACTTGTTCCATGTACGACCCTCTTTACAATTCAGCAAGACATCTTTGAAATCAGCATCAAAAGCATATTGTTCTTTAATTGATTCAAGCCCAAAAATTCGACAATCAAGTTGTGACAACATAGTGTACCGTCTAGACAAAGCATCAGCAATCACATTATCCTTCCCTTTCTTATGCTTGATAATATAAGGAAAAGACTCAATAAATTCAACCCACTTAGCATGTCTACGGTTCAGATTATTTTGAGAGCGAATATACTTGAGCGATTCATGATCAGAATGAATAACAAATTCTTTAGGCCATAAATAATGACGCCACGTTTGTAAAGAACGTACAAGAGCATACAATTCCTTATCATACGTAGAGTAATTCAGAACAGGACCAGTTATCTTTTCACTAAAGTAAGCAACAGGTTTACCATTTTGCATCAAAACACCACCAATACCAATTCCACTAGCATCACATTCAAGCTCAAAAGTCTTACCAAAATCAGGAAGTTGCAGCAGCGGTGCATGTGTAAGCTTATCCTTCAAAGAGCTAAAGGACTCCTCTTGTGCTTTCCCCCAATGAAACACAACACCCTTCTTTGTCAACTCATGCAACGGTGCAGCGATGGTGCTGAAATCTTTGACAAAGCGGCGATAGAAACTTGCAAGGCCAACAAAACTCCGAACTTGTGTGATGGTTTGGGGCTGTGGCCAACTGTCAATAGCCTCAATTTTCTTCTCATCCACCTCAATACCCTGTGGAGTAACAACATAGCCAAGAAAAGAGACTCGATCGGTGCAAAAGGTGCACTTCTCAAGGTTACCATATAAACGTGCATCTCTCAAAGCATTAAAAACAGCACGTAAATGATGCATATGTTCATCCATTGACTTGCTAAAAATCAAGATATCATCAAAGTAGACTACCACAAATTTGCCAATGAAAGCTCGTAAAACCTCATTCATCAAACGCATGAAAGTACTAGGTGCATTAGTTAAACCAAAAGGCATTACCAACCACTCATACAATCCGAATTTAGTTTTAAAAGTTGTTTTCCACTCATCTCCAAGTTTCATTCTAATTTGATGGTAACCACTACGCAAATCAATCTTAGAGAAAATGATAGAACCACATAACTCATCAAGCATGTCGTCTAGCCTAGGAATAGGATGACGATACCGAATAGTAATATTATTAATGGCTCTACAATCAACACACATACGCCAAGTACCATCTTTCTTAGGAACCAAAAGTACAGGAACGGCACAAGGACTAAGGCTTTCTCGCACATACCCGCGGTCCAAAAGATCTTGGACTTGTCGCTGAATTTCCTTAGTCTCCTCGGGGTTGGTCCTATAAGCAGCACGGTTGGGCAAGGTAGCTCCCGGGATCAAATCAATTTGATGCTCAATTCCTCTCAAAGGTGGCAGTCCGGGAGGGATCTCAGCTGGAAAAATATCCTCATACTCCTGCAAAAGGTTAGTGACAACAGGAGGCAAAGAGCTAGCAATATCATCAAGCGAATACAAGGCTTGTTTGCATATCAAGGCATAGCAAATAGCATCATCAGAAATTTCAGCAAGGTCTGATTTTGTAGCAAGCATAACATGACCCTTTAATTTAATCCCCTCATGAGAACTAGATGAATTATTATCAGGTAGAACAGGAGGAACAGCAGCAACACTAGCAGAATTTTCAGACTTAAGCATTTCAGCACGCTCCCTATCAGCTTGTATAATCTCATTAGGTGTCAAAGGCAGCAAGGTAATGTTATTTCCTTTATGCGTAAAAGTGTACTTATTACTTCTACCATGATGAATAGCGTCATTATCATGTTCCCAAGGACGACCCAACAAAAGTGAACAAGCTTGCATAGGTACAACATCACAATCAACAAAATCAGCATATGCACCAAGAGAGAAATGAACTCTGCATGTTTGTGTTACCTTAGCTTTGCCAGAATCATTCAACCACTGAATAGAGTATGGATGAGGGTGTTGTCGTGTAGGAAGAGCAAGTTTCTTGACCAAATCAACACTCACCAAGTTGTTACAGCTACCTCCATCAATGATGACACGAGCACGTCGGTTCTTGATGACGAAGAAGGTCTGAAACAAGTTGTGGCGTTGAATCTTGTCGGGCTGCTCCATTTGCGTGCTGAGTACACGCTGTACAATGATGGTCATGTATCCCGAAAGGCTCCCACCGCTGAGGACAAGGTCATCCTGGGCAGCAGCAGCAACATCATCATCATCCTCCACATCAGAGGTGCTGACGTAACCATCGTCCGTGGCCACATATGCTCGCTTACTTGGACAATCCTTCTGCATATGTCCAAGTCCGAGGCAACGGTGGCACTGAATGCCTGAAGTAGAGGGTGCTGGTGCAGTCGTCTTTTTGCTTGGCTCGGAGGGGCGTACAGTAGAAGGTGCTGGTGTAGTCGAAGTAGTGGATGAATGCCTGAAAGGAGGCGGCTTTGGCAGTCCAGAACTCGGCGTAAACCGTGGTGTGAAGGAGGGGCGACCGGCGTTCCTGTTCGTCTGTTGTTGTAGTTGCCTTCCCTGCAATTCCTTTTCTGCTAACATGGCAAAGCTAAACAACTCGTCAACAGTGTTAAAGGTCTTATAATCAACAATATCCTGGATGCCCCGATTAAGACCTGAATAAAAACGACAAATAGCATCCTCTGTCCCCTCAACTATCCCACAACGCATCAAACCCTTCTGAAGTTCCCCATAGTAATCCTGTACCGAGTTGTCTCCTTGGTTTAAACGCAACAATTTAGCACGCAAATCTCTATGATACGAAGGAGGAACAAAACGATCACGCATGGCTCTCTTAAGATCTTCCCAAATAGTAGGCACAGCATTGCTAAGAGCTAACCCATTCCACCAAACAATTGCAAAGTCCTTAAACTCACTAGTAGCTTGTCGAACTCTATGTTGCTCAGGAACAAGATGGGCATTAAATTTTTGTTCTACCGTCATCTCCCAATCTAAGTAACCATCAGCATCATATTTGCCCGAAAAAGAAGGAATTGTTAACTTGATCTTAGCATAAGGATCATCAGGGGGACGGTTGTTCTGACCTTGGTTACCCATACCTTGGGTATTGTGGCGAAGGCGATGTCGCAGTCTCTCTTCGCGATCGTTAGTTTGAGCGGCGGCGATGGTTGTCTCCAGCTCGTCTATCTTGCCAGAGATGGTGGACATGCGTTTGTCCAGTCTCTCCACGTCGTGGGTGAACTGTTGTTGAGCTTTTCCAAGGTTGAGGCCGTTGATGGTGTCGGTGACCGCCTGGGCAACCTCTTCAGCAACCTTTTCAGCGATGGTTTCCTTCAGCTTCTCCATAGCAGCTTGGAGCTGAGCTTGGCTAACACACTCGTTGAAGTCTTTTGGGCTCTTATCTCCTCCATCATCATCCCCTTTACCTGAACCTGCCATGGCAACAAAACAGAGAAACACAGAGAAGCACAATAGAGAGTAAGGGTTATCCCTATAAGCTACTGTATGTGTGGAGGCTCTCTCGAAGCAAAAGGCAGATTCAACTCAAGTTCTTACAAGGTTCTACTAAGCAAAACAGAGGATACCTGGAAGAAGTGATCCGGCGATTGCGAGGTAGAAACTTGTGTTGTCCAGAAGAAGTATGTGGAGCTAGGAAGGCCAAATATGTGAGTGGAACACAATTCAATAACAGATAGTAATGCTGAATAAATGTCCAAAGCACTGGTCCTAGTTGCTGGTATACTCGTATCAAATTTCAGAAGTGAACAACAAGGAGCAGAAAACAAGAATCAGCAAAAGGAACAAGGCAGAACAGCAAGTTTCAGGCAATGACAGACTCTGGGTGCCCTATGTGCCTCCTGTGGCTGTTTTTGAAGCGTCACTGATGACGGACTAGTAGAAATCACGAATTTTTCTCTCTTTTTTGTTTTTTGCTTTATTTTTTTTATATTTTTTTCTCAACCAGGAGCACAAGAATAGGAACACCACAAAGTATCAGCTCAAACGGAGTTAAGATGCGGCCTACAGAAAATCAAGAGCGATTTCTGAAAACCGAAAATTTGCTTCAACAATTTTTTTAATTATCTTCCCGATTTTTTTCCGGGAGTTTGAGAAAGGCAACTAGCCTTTGGCGAGTTGTTTTGGCCCTTTTGGAGCAAGGAAGCTGCTGTAAAAATTTGAGAATTTTTGGAGCACCGAGCGAAAAGTTATGCCTGTTTTACTGAAGGTACCTCAAGTTATGGTTTGCAAAGAGGCAAAACTCAAAATCGGGTAGCGCGAAACGAAATCGGATGGATGCAGCGGGTGTATGGGTGTGGTGGGTGGGATGTATATGAATCAAAGCACTGACAATATGGTGAAAACAGGGATCCAAATTCAGGGTGTGGTGGGTGGGATGTATATGAAAGGCGGAATGCGGAAAGTGGCGGCTAGGGTTTCGACGATGGAGTGCAGCGGATGGAAAAATCACAAACTGAAATCAAACACGAACTAACACCAGCAACAAAAACACGACTAGGACGCAAACTCAACACTACGGACTCTGAAATCAAATTATGCAAAAAGGCTAAACACGGCTTGGACAGGATGAACCCTAGAACTAAAATTTTTTTTTTTGGCTTTTTCGTGGATGATAGGATAAAAACGAAAAAAAACTAAACTAAAGGGAGGCGAACCTTACGGTGCACCTGAAGCTCTGATTACCACTTGATGTGAACAAGGGTGCCCGATCTTCCGATAGGTTCTGGTAAACGACGATTTGGTGGAGACTTGACACAAATCGATCCGGCTTCCGAACAACACGATCCGAAACCCCGCAATCGCAGCACCACGTCTCCTATGGTTATCAACTGTGCTAGCACAATTGACCTCGCCCAGAAGGCTAATCCCTGCCTGCGAATCGAAGAACACAAGCAAGAACGAAAGAGAATGCAACACAATTTGCAAAGACGAATGATTAAGCTCACAAGTTGGGGTCTCACAAACCGATGAACGGCGAAACTGTCAAAGCAGAATAATCTAAGCAAAACCCAACCCTAACTTGGGTGGCGGCGGCTGCTAATAAAGACTTGGGGACGTGCAAGACCCCCTGGACGCACCCCTAGTGGGCTCACACAAGATACACGGCCCAAAGGCCAAAAACGGTGGCGCAGCACCGAGACAGATTCTGGACGTCAACTTGATTTGATGATTCCTGATGACTCCGGACACATCTTGACATGAGACCGGCGGCATTGGAAAGCTTATAAAATTATCTTTCTGTCCATATGTGGAACATCCAAAACCGAGCCCGTATGCGACCTAGGCGACCGTTTTAGTGCAGACTGCTCCTGGACTCCGAAACGGACTCGAAGTCGACTTGGATTGGACCTCCAACTTGACTTGGACGCCCTTGCTGGTCTCCTCCGCCTCTAAGCCCTTCTCCATCTCCTTCTTGGTCCTCTCCTCTGTTCCTAAGTAAAATATAATCATTAGGTAGTATACTATTCTCAACATTCACATATAAAGCTTTATTTAAGAACGAGTTCACCTCTAAATTCAATTGACGGGCACGAGCTCTAGTAATTGCTCCTTGAATGTCCAGCAGAGGAGTGTTATTTGTATCCAAAGGAGTGATGTCCTCATCAAATAATGTACAGGATATTCGGTACAAAAATGTCCGGAGGGCACAATAGACTTTTGCCATCTTCCCGTCGAGGGTACACCAGAAACCCTAGCCGCTGACGTACTCGTCCACCGTGCCGCTCCGGGCCCACCTGCAGGTCTTCGGTCATACACGAGGCACCCAGCCGAGCCTCGTCCGGAGTCCGCAGCCTTCGCGTGGCAGCGACCCTTCGGACGATGGACTGCCCTTCGCGCCCCGCGTCAGGTCCCGCGGATCTTCGGACATGCGCAAGGCGTCCCTCCGAGCTTGGCCCGAAGCCCTGATCCTTCGCGTGACAGAGACCCTTCGGGCGCTCGGTCCGCCCTTCGCGCCCAGCATCAAGCCCTGCAGAAGGAAAGAGAAACGACACACGAAGGGTAATTTGGTTAGCCTGGCTGAACCCTTCGGTTTCAAGGAGAGGGCTGTCCGGGATCGAATCCTGCTCCGCGGATCCCCAACAGTAGCCCCTCGTGGGCGAGGTTCAACGCCGATGAGCCGAACCCTCGAAGAACAATCGGATGTGGCCGGAGCCGATCCCGGAAAAACTTCCCTCGCTCATTGGGGTCGATGCTGGCTGTAGAGTGTGAAGATGATTTTATGTTGTCCGAAGGTCGAAAACGCGGTGAAAATATGGATCTTATCCGCACTCGCGGTTTTCGAGGGCGCATTAACTGCCCAGTTTTTACCCCCCTATATAAGGAGGGGAGGGGGCCGGTCATTTTCCGCGCTCACCTCAGTTTCTTCGTGATCTTCGGGTTTTTGCTGTTGCTTTCGTGGTTTCGATTTTCGTCGCTTCTCCTTTTTAGTCTTCGTGATCGTTTTGAGGTTTGTTGTTGGTCGCTCTTCGGGTTTCCGGATAGGTGCACGATGATTCCTACTATAAGCTTTGTCTTTGTGCAGCTTTAGGTTCTTTCGATTGCTAAAACGAAGCAGACTGTTGATCTCGTCGACGAGGAGCCGGCGATGTCTGGCGAAGAGGCGGCTTTCAGTCAGGAGGGGGCTATGTCCCTTGATGGCGATGGTTCAGAGGAGTTGTTGGACTCCTTGCCCCAAGGCGAAACTGGCTCTCGTGATCCGGAGGATGTCTCCGGCAAGCGCGAGCCCGGGGTCCCGGAAGCTGCCGTTGGAGGCAAGTCCGGAGGCCAACAAGCTCCGAAAGACGTTCCGGTTGAGAAACCCTCGGCAGACGACGCGGACGCTTCGGCTCCGGTTAAAGGTAAGGATTTTGAGGCTAATAGGGATTATGAGATTTATATCGAGAGCGCTTATGCTGGGGACTTCGGGAGAAAACGCTTTAAGGCCGGCGTTGACGCTGGATCTTCGGCTGCAGAGGGGCAGGGTACTTCTGGTTACGGTCATTCTTCGAAGGTTACTGACGCTCGGATTCGGACATCTGCAGTTATTGACAAGACTTATCGTTTGAACCGCTCTCGGGTTGACGAAGCTGAGCTCGCCATGTATGTTGAAAGGGGGTACTTCGAAGCTGGAAGGGCCCGCCATCCAGGCGATGAGGAAATTCCGCAGCCCAAGCCTAATGAGGCGGTTGTGTTTCGGGATTATTTCGAGGCCGGGCTTCGGCTTCCTGCCCTATTCATCCTCCAGCGAGTGCTTACAGCGTATGGCATTCAGATACATCACTTGACGCCGAATGCCTTCGTGCAACTGTCGAAGTTCATCTGGACCGTAAGAACATTCAATGCGAAGGTTAACTACGAAGCCTTTTTGCGCTTCTTCAGTTGTCACTTGCAGAACAAGAAGGTGTACTATGACAATGATGTTCTTCTTCTTCAGTATGGGGTCTGCACTTTCCAGCCGCGAAGCTTCAGTAAGAAGTCGAAGCTCGAGAAGATTGCTTTGGTTACCGCTTCGAGGAATCGCTGGGATAATGATTGGGTGGACTACTGGTTCTACGCTGAGGTACCCGAAGGGGAGAATGATGATGGGTCTTTGTGCTACCCGCTAGCCAGTTTGCTGGTTCCAGCGGAGCCCATTTTCTCTCCTGCTTTCACTGGCCGCGGCAAGACCTTCCAGCCTTGTTGCGATGCTTTCAAGAAAGCCTGCAAGATCATCAGCGGCCGTACCATTGTAGAGGAGTTTATTGCTGCTGGTATTTGGCCTGTGGAGCGTGGCTGGAAGCCGGATGGCAACGAGAAAGTTAAGCTCGAGGAGCGCAAGGTCACTTACCGCCGCCCGAAGTTCAACGGGCTTAAAAGGCCTGAAGGTCTTCGGCCATTGCAGTTTGTTGAGATGGTCGAGGAGTGCGCTAATCTGCTCTGCGACCCGTTCAGTGCTGCCAAAGAGTATGACGTGGAAAACGGTCTTCTTCCGAAGCGCCGTATCAATCGGATCTTTGATTCGCTGAAGATCAGCTATGGCAATCACGCCGTGCCCTTAGGTAGAAAACGGCTCAAGAAGGGGGAGAAGCCCGAGATTACGACGACTTGCTATATCAAGATGAGGGGCTGGGAAAAGAAAATCGAAGCTCCCGCCGGCGGTGCTGGGTCTTCGGGTTCAGGTGCTGGACGAGGTCGGGCTCGGGCGGCTTCGCGTCCGCAGAAAACTAGCGCTGTCGGTACGACGAGCACCGTGCAGGCCGAGCACCGGAAACGCAAGAGGGTCGTGTCTCGAGGTTCGAAAAGCTCCGGAATCTCGGATGCAGGTCGAGGCGGGTCGAGTTCCCGCTTGGCTTCGGGGCAGACTGAATTTGCCTCAGGTTCTCGCGGTAAGGATGAGTCTGTGGCTGGTGTTGCCGGGTTGGTTGGTTCTGGGAATGCGCCTGTTTCTCCTGGCTTGGAGGCGCTTTCCGAAGGCCGGGACGGGGTTCCCGTGATCGAGCTGTCAGATACAGAAGAGTTGCTGGATGGCGCCAGCAGTCTTCGGGTAGATGTTGAGGAGATGCAGGGCATGGAGCTGGGCCGGAGCGACGGGGACATGGTTGGAGATGATGTATTGGGCTCGACCAGCATAGGACGGTCTGAAGACACCGGGAGCTCCAGTGCTTCCGAGAGCTCTGATGGTTCGTCGTCTTCGGGCGGTGACTCTGACTCGAGCTCCGACGCGGGGAGCTCGTATGGGACTACGAAGGATGATAACTCACTCAATGTTTCGCTGGCGGTGATGAGTGGCTTAAGGGAGTACAATCCCGAAGGTCCTTAGACTTATGGCTTTAGTTTTCTTTGCGTTACTCTTTTATATATGTTTTTTGTTCTCACGTCGAAATTGTCTTGCGTAGAGCTTCGGGCCACGCTGGAGGCAAACTCCGCTCCTAACCTCGCCGACTTACTGCTCCGGCAAGGCCAGATGGTAATTGGATTGAAGGATTTCTCTTCGTTTGTTTTGTTGACCTGTTGGTCTTTGTTAACACTTCGCTTCTTTGTCAGATCACGCAGGCGTCTCAGGTGCTTCGGAAGAAGTTGGAGACTGAGGTGGGCTTCAGGGGTGTCCCCCCAGAACTCGTCGCGCTTCGCGAGGAGAAAAGTTGATTGGAGGCGAAGGAAGCCAGCTTCGAAGAAGAGATCGCGCGCTTGAAGAAGGATCTCCAGGAGAAAACTGACTCCTTCGCCGCCTATAAGAAGGATTCCGAAAGGAAACACGCGGTGGCGCTGGAGAAAGTGGAGGACCGAAAGGCCGCTCTTGAGGAGACTTTGAAGGCGGAAACCGAACGGCTAAGGTCGGGGGCTTCGGCCTTATTTCGGTCTTATTCGGAGCTTCTTGCTCGCTACGGCCGCCAGCCTCGCCCACTTCCCGCCTGAGATGAGCTGAACCTCAACTCTTTTTTGACTTGGGTTGAGAAAGAGCTCCAGTCAGTGCCCGGCTTGGTGAACAACATGTGTGATCATGGGGCGAAGACCTGTCTCTATGCGCTTCTGGACATTCTGGCAAAGAAGAAGGTTGGTGACTTCCATGAACTTGGTTACTCCACCTTCCCTTTCGAAGCCATAGAGGGTGCTGATCCTAACACCTCGGACAAGGGCGTTAGTGTTGTTGCGAAACGCTTTTGGAGGTTTTACTGGAGCAAGCACGGCTCCGCGGCCGCCTGTGCTAGCGCCGTTTCTCGTGCGCATGAGGTAAGGGCTTCGACGAGGTTTTTTTTTTTTCGGAGTTTTTATTGAGTTGAGGAACCATCGACCTTTTACAGGCTAAGGAGAAGAAGAGGAAAGAGGCTGGAGGTCCTGCTTCGTCTTCGAATCCTTCTTCGGCCGACGAGCAGGGGAAAGCGAAGAAGGCCAAGGGCGCTGTCGTTGCCGAAGCTTCCTCCGCTGCTCCTCGCTCTGCTACCCCGTCGGAGCCCGCCGCGAAGGTTGCTGCAAGCGAAGATGCTTAGATCCTCGGGGCTACTGGATTTTGCTTTTGTTTTGTAACTTTAATGGTCTGTAATTCAGAGACGCAATACTGTGTGCAGGTCTCCGAAGAGGGGGCTGTTGTTGAACCTTTATGCTATCCAAATGGTAGGATTTGTGCTACGCGCGCTGCCTATCGTTTGGTTACGAAGATTGTTGGCAATGACGATCTTGGTCGCTTCTGGGGTTTCGTTTTCAATGAGTATTTTGGCGCTCGGGCCAAAGTGACTCAGTTGTTTCAGAGGGGTAGGCGCCGGATGCTTCGCGGGCCTCCGCTGGTCGTCCCGAAGGCCGAGGCTATGGAGTCTGAAGAGATTTATGACGTTCCGTGGGTGTACGACAATAGCCGTGGTGATGGGCTACCTGGGATGTTTCTTGAACTCTGAATTTCTGTTGTCATTTTCGAACTTTAGGCTTGACTAAGTATTGGTCATTTTGTTTCTTTATTGTTAGCGATGATGCAATTCCTGTATTTGTTGCTAACGCGAAGCTTTTCTCTTCGGAAAAACTTCCTATCCTGGTTCGGCTTTGTTACGCTTCGTCTCTGCGGGTGCGGCTCCTGGTCCTGCTTGCGACTCCGGCGTTTACTGGTTCCCATGGCTGCCGATTGTTGGGTAGGTACCTCTTTCTTGGGCGGCCTTGTTCTTCTTCGCCTGAAGAGATGTTGATGAATTCTGGTAATGCCTCTTCGTTTGGCGGCGCGACCTGCAGCGGCTCCGGGTCTTGTTGGTATTGTTGAATCTCTAGCTTTTGCTCTAAGTTTTGGTTTTGCGGGTGCTGGTTTTGGCTTTGGTTTCGCTGCGAAGAGCTCTCAGACACCCTCAGGTTCTTCATTGCTTGCAGGTATTTTTCTATGTTCTTTCTGGTTGCGCCTTCGTCGCTCATTTTGTGATGTTGCCGGTGTGCTTTGTTAATTTGCTTGAGGTGTGGTTTATATAGGGGTTGTTGTTGCTCTTCGCGGTGCCGAAGAGTCAAGTGGCTCTTACTGTGGGTACAGTCGGTAGTGGTGGAACTGTGCTAGCTTTAGTCGTAGGCTGCTGTTTGTGATGAGCTAGATTCTTCGTATATGATGGGCCATGGAGTCATGGGGCGCACTACTGCGTGTTGGAGATTTTTTTTTGCCGCTTGGGCATTTCATTCTTCTCGAAGAATGTTGTCGCTTTACTGGGCGATTATAATTTTTCCTGCTTGAGGAATGACTCAGGATTTCTTTACCCTGATAAGCCGGAGAGATACGCGTTTCTGCGTAATAGCGTAGGTTTACGCTTCGGGCGTTTTTGCCCTTGAGATGTGGCAAACTCTCGATGGAGTTTACATCGAAGTTTTTATGCTTGAGAGACAGATAGGGGAAAGTAGCTGCGTTAATTTGCAGGGATTACATTGGGTCTCACCTCGTTAAAAACCTCACCCCCTGGATGGGGTTCCCCTGTGAGGAAAAGAGTATGAGCCCTTAGTTGCAGAATCTAAATCTAGGCTACTGCGAAAAGTAGAAGAAGGACTTCGCTTATATTGCCGCGAAGCCCTGGTACATTTGCTATGCAAAATATCTCTTGAGGTTGTCCGCATTCCATGGATGTGGGAGTTCGTTTCCATCCTCGTCACTGAGATGATAGGCTCCGGGCCTGTTGCTCTTGGTGATGATGTAAGGTCCTTGCCATTTTGGCTCTAGTTTCCCCTTGCCCTCTGTTTTTGGGCTCCGGAGGAGTACTAGATCTCCTGGTGAGAAGGATTTGTTAACCACCTTACGGTCTCTCCATTTTTTTGTTTCGGTTTGATATCTTTCAAAATTTTGGATGGCACTGATTCTGTCTATTTCCATCATGTCATTCGATATTGCTATATCTTCGGGGTTTATCTCATGGGCTTTGTTGGTATTTCTTACGACACGAATAAAATCCGCAAGCGCACGGAATACCGTTGTAGCACTTCACCCGGGAGTATTCCAAGGTATCGTATTTGTTTTCCCCAAGGAACGGAGTTATCCTGCAACAAGGTTAATTCTACCCAAGGACAACCAAGACAACTAGCAAATTAGGATCGAGAGGGTGATTATATCTAGTTATCCTAGAGGATAGACGAACTCAAGCTCTACTTGTCTACTTCGGGCGCCGGCTTAGGCCTGGTCTGCCAAGCCACTCCGACCTGTAGCTCTACTATGTACCCGAACGTGGAGGGTTCCTTTGGACGGACAGGGCTGTCACTTCTTGCCGCCTACCTCTACAAACCGTGGAGCACACAGCAAACAAAGGTAACCTCTAGCCTAGACACCACGTCTATGCCGTTGATTACTACTCTAACCTCGGCCCAAAGCTGAATTTAGAAGGCTAGAGCACCCCTTGCGGAGCGATGATCCCGTAAACAAGTATAACAGGAATTACGCCTAGAAAAGTAATATTGCTCGCTAGATAAATAATCACCACGTATAAATCACAAAGAGTGTTTACACGCCAAGGTAAAGAAATAGAACTAAACCTCCACCAAAATGGAAGGAGTATTCCTTTCTCTCCCTTGCCCTCTCTCCTATTCTACTAGTGTACAAAAGGCTCTCAGCCTAAGGATTGGAGTGGAGCTCTATTGGAGAGTCTTGCGTCTTGTGGTGTGTG
>CM017445.1:8034419-8047336 GCA_007726485.1 Eragrostis curvula | reverse complement strand
CGGGGTTTATCTCATGGGCTTTGTTGGTATTTCTTACGACACGAATAAAATCCGCAAGCGCACGGAATACCGTTGTAGCACTTCACCCGGGAGTATTCCAAGGTATCGTATTTGTTTTCCCCAAGGAACGGAGTTATCCTGCAACAAGGTTAATTCTACCCAAGGACAACCAAGACAACTAGCAAATTAGGATCGAGAGGGTGATTATATCTAGTTATCCTAGAGGATAGACGAACTCAAGCTCTACTTGTCTACTTCGGGCGCCGGCTTAGGCCTGGTCTGCCAAGCCACTCCGACCTGTAGCTCTACTATGTACCCGAACGTGGAGGGTTCCTTTGGACGGACAGGGCTGTCACTTCTGCCGCCTACCTCTACAAACCGTGGAGCACACAGCAAACAAAGGTAACCTCTAGCCTAGACACCACGTCTATGCCGTTGATTACTACTCTAACCTCGGCCCAAAGCTGAATTTAGAAGGCTAGAGCACCCCTTGCGGAGCGATGATCCCGTAAACAAGTATAACAGGAATTACGCCTAGAAAAGTAATATTGCTCGCTAGATAAATAATCACCACGTATAAATCACAAAGAGTGTTTACACGCCAAGGTAAAGAAATAGAACTAAACCTCCACCAAAATGGAAGGAGTATTCCTTTCTCTCCCTTGCCCTCTCTCCTATTCTACTAGTGTACAAAAGGCTCTCAGCCTAAGGATTGGAGTGGAGCTCTATTGGAGAGTCTTGCGTCTTGTGGTGTGTGTTGAGAGGGAGAGGTGCCCCTTTATTTATAGCCTTGGAAGGTCGGCAACTTTGAGGCGGTTCCCGAGGTCGGTGACATTTAATGCAGGGGGAACCGACCTCCAGAAGTCGGTGATGAACTGCCATAAAAAGATGGGCCAGTGGGGCCTCCCTGGCAGGTCGGCCGACCTGGCCAGAGGGGGTCGGCCGACCTGGCTGGGCCCCTCTGGGCCTGGTCCTCCTCTGGCTGCTTCCTTGGCCTGTGTACTTGCCTAAACCACGTGCATTGCTTGATCTTGAAGCCTGATTCTGTGGTTTTGGGCTTTTGGACTAAGTTCTTCAGTCCGGGGAAAATCCGTCGATTGCAAAGTCCACGTTTAGTGCATGTTTTCCCCTGTTTTTGTATGGATTGCACCTGTACTTCATAATTCACCAAGACTAGTGGAATTTGTTAGAAATAAACCCTATGTCTACACTTGGTGATGGTGTTAGGTTCAAAAAGGTGCATAAAGTTGACGGTAAAAATGGGTCGTAAGGACCGTCAACAGGCTTCGGCTCTTGGGCCTTTGTATTTGATCTCTTCAGGTGTCATGGCTTCGTCTCCGAAGAGTAGCTTGAAAGGGGAAAATTTTGTTGCCCTTGATTCTGAGGTGTCATGGGACCAGATTATCTTCGGCAGCTCATCTGCCCATTTGCCTTTTTTCTGATTGAGAAGGCATTTTTTGACTCCTGTGAAGATTTGCTTGTTCGCATTCTCGACAGCTCCGTTTGACTCCGGGTGATACACAGAGGCGAAGTGGGCGGTTGTTCCGATGCTTCGGCAATATTCTTTGAACTCGTAGTTGTCGAACTGCTTGCCATTGTCAACTGTTATCTCTTGAGGTACCCCGAAGCGGCACACTATATTTTGCCAAAAGAATTTGCGTATGGTTGGCGCTGTGATGTTGACGATTGGTTTTGCTTCGATCCATTTTGTGAAATATTCCAGAGCGACTACCGCGAAGGTGTAGTTCCCTTGTGCAGCGGGTAGCGGCCCGACGATGTCGATACCCCATCTCTGGAGGGGCCATGATGGTTGGATTACTTGTGTTGGCTGGGAAATGCCGGAGAGTTTGTTTGCAAACTTTTGACAGGCTTCGCATTTTCTGACTAGGTCCTGGGCATCTGTGAAGGCAGTGGGCCAAAAGAATCCTTGGCGAAGGGCTTTGGCGCAGATTGATTTTGTTCCTGCGTGGGCTCCGCAGATTCCTTCATGAATATCGCGGAGCACTTGAATCCCTTCTTCGCGGCTGATGCATTTTAGCAGGGGTTTGCTGATGCTGGATCTGTATAGCTGATCATTGAGTATAACATAGTTTTTTGCTCTTGCTTTCATTCTCTTTTCTTCGGTTTCATCAAGAGGTTCGTAGTAATCCCGGAGGTAAGCCATTATAGGTGATCTCCAGTCTTCGCTTTGTATGATGTTTACGAGCTTGATTTCCTTCTCAGGCGTTTTTATCGATGGTGACGTTAATGTCTCGAAGAAAACGTCTGGCGGCAGGGGTTCTTTTCTTGAAGCTGCTCTTGCTAAGGCATCTGCTTCATGATTATCGCTTCGTTCAAGATGGACGCAAGAGTAGCCTCTGAAATGCTTCTCGGTGTTTCGGATTAAGTCTAGGTACTTGACCAGCTCTGGGTCTCGGGCCGTGAAGGTTTTGTCAATGTGGCTCTGGATGACTTTGGAGTCGGTGTGGATGACGAAGTTGAGGACGCCCAAAGCTCTTAGCTTTCTCAGCGCTAGCAATACTGCTTCGTATTCTGCGATGTTGTTTGTGCACTTGTCAGTTTCTTTGCTGAATTCAAGTCTGACTGCATATCTCAATTTAATGCCCGAAGGGGAGGTGAGGATTGCCGAAGCCCCAGCCCCTAAGTGACCCCATGCTCCGTCACATCTGATTTGCCAGGGTTGCTCGAAGACTGGGCCCTCGGTGTAGGAGCTGGGCTCAGTCCAGTCTGCGATGAAATCGGCAAGGACTTGCCCGTTGATGGCGCTTCTGCTTTCGAAGTCGACAACGTGTTCAGATAGTTCCGCTGCCCATTTGGAGATTCTTCCCGATGCCTCTCGGTTGCCAAACATTTCTGACAGAGGCTGATTTGTGAGCACTTTTATTGTATGAGCTTCGAAATAGTGCCTCAGCTTTCTTGAAGCCATTACTACTGCATAGGCGATCTTTTCTAGCTCTGAATAGAACAATTTTGAGCCGGAAAGGGCTTCGAAGACATAATAAACTGGGACTTGAATCTTTACTTCGATTCCCTTCTTGTTTGTCTTCGCTTGGGATTGGACCAGGGCCGCGCTCACTGCTCTGTGAGATGCGGCGACATATAAGTACAGGGTCTCTTTTGCTTTCGGACTGGCGAAGGCTGTCATTTATTTCAGGTACTTCTTCAGGTCAGCGAAGGCTTTTCTTTGAGATTCTCCCCATTCGAATCTTCCGGAGCCTTTTAACACTTGAAAGAAAGGGAGGCTTCTTTCGGCTGATCTTGAAATGAACCTGTTGAGCGCTGCAATTCTTCCGGTAAGCTTTTGTACATCTTTGATGGAAGTGGGCTCTTTCATGTTGAGGATGGCTTCTATCTTGTCGGGGTTGGCCTCTATACCCTTGATGGATACCAGGCAGCCGAGTACTTTGCCCTTGGAAACTCCGAAGACACATTTTTCTGGGTTTAGCTTGAGGTTTGCTTGTCTGAACTTGGCGAAGGTCTGAGCCAGGTGAGATATATGATCGCTTCGCTTATCGCTTTTTACGACGATGTCGTCGACATATACAAGTACTATTGTTCCTTCCACTTCTTGCAGTACTTCGGTGGTCATTCTGCAGAATGTTGGTCCTGTGTTTTTCAACCCTTCGGGCATTCTCACGAAACAAAAAGTTCCAAAGGGGGTGATGAAACTTGTTTTCTCTTCGTCTTCTTTTCTCATGAAGATTTGATGATAGCCGGAGAAACAATCCAGCAGGGACAGCAACTCGGCTTCGGCTGCGGCGTCTACTATCTTGTCGATGCGAGGCAGAGGGAAATCATCTTTTGGGCATGCCTTGTTTAAGTCGGTGAAATCTACGCACATTCTCCATTTTCCGTTCTTCTTCTTCACTGGGACTGTATTTGCTAGCCAGGTGGGGTACTTGACCTCTCTGATGACCCCAGCATCGAGTAGCCTTTAGACTTCAGCTTTTACAGCTGCGACTCTGTCGTCTGACATTTTCCTTAGCTTTTGCTTCTTCGGTTTGATCTTTGGATCAATGTCCAGCTTATGCTCAATTGTTTGTCTGCTTACACCCTGGAGGTCCTTTGATGACCATGCGAAGACGTCTTTGTTTTTGCGGAGCAGCTCTATGAGTTCTTCTTCTTCGTTCTTCGGGAGGAGATCGCTTATTATCACTGCTTGATCCAGGATGAGGTTGTCGAGTAGTACTCTTCTTGTTCCGTCTTTGTGGGTGATACGAGGTTCTTCTTTGTCGAGCAACTTTTCTGGTACTAAATGCTTGTGCCTTTCTTTTTTGTCTGGATCTTCGCTTACGACGTAGACATTATTTTGCCCTGGGGTTATTCCCTTCTCGATGTTCCTTGCTTCTTGCTGGTCCCCGAAGACTGTAATGACTCCCTTCGGCGAGGGCATTTTCATGACTAAGAATGAATTCCTGATGATAATATCGAAGGTGTTAATGACGCCTCTGCCGAAGATGGCGTTGTATGGGTAGTTCATTTCCACCACATCAAAAGTTATATGTTCGGTTCTGGGGTTTGACGTGTCTCCGAAGGACACGGGCAGAGAGATTTTTCCCAGTGGGTTGATTCTTTTTCCCCCGAAGCCGTACAAAGGTGTGTCCGTAGGTTCAAGGAGTTTCCTGTCCAGTTTTAGACGGTCAAAGGTACTAGCGAAGAGGATGTCCGAAGAAGCCCCATTGTCAACCAATATCTTGGTGACGTCCCATCCGTAGATGTTTGTTTTGATGACCATGGCGTCATTGTGCGGGTGCTTCTTGAGTTCGCAACGTGATAGGTCTTCTTCGGTAAAAGTGATTGGCACGTGAGACCATTTCGTCTTTCTGACTGGAGCTGCGTTAAAGATTGTATTTACTGCTCTGAAATATTCTCTTCGTTGTCTCTTTGACTCGAAGTCCGTCGAAGATCCTCCAGTGATTGGTAATATGGTGCCGAAGGATGGCAGTGGATCTGCAGGAGTTTGATGGATTGACTCGGTCTTCGGTGGAATTCTCGATGTGGATGGTGGTGGTGGTAGCTCTTCTCGTGTTGTATAACTGTGTGAAGGTGGTGGTAGCATCTTCGGGATGTGGTTTACTTGAGGTATTGGCGAGAAGTTGTTTGGGTGGAAACTCGAGGGCTGAGGCATTGTGCCTTGATAGTGTTGATGGTAAACTGGAGTGAGTTGTGGATATGCAGGATTATATTGCGGAGATGGTTGCCAGTTGTGGTTTCCGAAAGTATTGTTGACAACTCGCGGTGGAGGTGCGGGTTGTTCCTTTGTTTTCATTCTTTCCAGGACTGTTTTGGTTTCAGGGCATTCTTTTGAGGTGTGTCCTTGGTCAGGTCCATGGAAAATGTAATATGGTTTGCGAGGTTCTTGGTTTCTCCCTTTGCCTCGTCCTCTTCCTCTTCCGTTTCTTCCTCCTCTGTAACTGTTAGACTCCGGAGGTGTTTCCATCTTCGGGCTATCAATCTGGTTGATGTATTGAGCTTGTTGTTCGTTTTTGTTTCGCCTTCTCGAGGTGTTCCAGTCTGGTTGGCTTCGTTGGTTGTTCGACTTCGCCGCTTGCTTTTGGCTGTTTTCAGTTGCTTTTCGTCTTCGATAGTCGGAGTCAGCTTTGCTGTACTTCGCTAGCTCTGTGTATAAGTCTTCGATAGTCGCTGGAGTGTTCATTGTCAAATGCGTTGAACAAGGTCCGGCCCGAAGCCCCGCGATTGCTGCATCAATTGCTGAGCTATCTTCCACTTCTGGGGCCTGAGACCTTAGTTCTACGAATCTTCGGAAATAATCTTGAAGGGGCTCCCGCTCTCCTTGTACGCAAGCCCGCAGCTCTTGAGCTGAGACGGTTTTGCGCAGGAAACCTTGAAAGTTTTGAGTCAACTTGTCTCTTAGATTTTCCCACGAGTATATTGTGCCTGGGCGAAGGGTTGAGTACCAGTCCAACGCTTGGCCCTCGAGTGCAGTGATTAGCTTTTTGGCTAGAACGATGTCGTTTCCGCCGGCGGAGGAGATTGCGGCTTCGTAGCTCATGAGAAACTGTCTTGGGTCGAAACGGCCATTATATCTCGGGAGAGGTATTGGCTTGTACGACGTGGGCCATCGCGTGAGTTGAATGCCTTCGGACAATGGTGAGCTTTTGTCAAATTTGCTGATTATCCCTTCGGGTCTTGTGGTGTTATAGTTTGGTCTTGCTACCCTTCTAAACACTTGGTCTTGCTGTTCAGTATTTTGCTCTTGCATTTCCCGCAATTCTTCTTCCAGCTGAACGATTGAGGCCTTCGCTTCTTCAATTCTGCTTTGGAGCCTTGTTTTTGAATGTTGGTTGACCTGTTCGAGACGAGCGCTTCGTATTTCTCGGAGCCTCTTCAACTGTTTCTGCAACTTAAGGAGGGCTCTGTACTCTTGCTCTTGGTCTTCGCATCTTGCTCGCTCTTGTTGGGCATTACTGGTCTCCGGGTTATCAAGATTGACCCTTGTATTGTCGAACTGCTCCCAATCTTCGTCCGTATCGGTGTCAGTGTCTTGTGCGAAGGTTGGTTCTTCCGCAGGGATGATTTGCTTGTTGGCTGCCTCTCTTGTGCGGTTGTCTTCGCCGCAAGGGGCATTGGTGTTGGTGTTGGCTTGGGTTTCCCCAATGCGGAGCGGGGTTTCTCCTTGGGATGTCCTCGCCGCGTTTGATCTTGTTGTTGGCCCGGTGGGTAGTTGTGGCTGCGGGGGTGGCGTTGGGTCTTCTTCCGAAGCCCCGTGCGCGACCCTCGCCTTTTTAGGTGGCATTAGGGCTTGTTCTTCGTGCTAGAACCACGGTGGGCGCCAAATGTTGGGATTCTTCGAGAAGAAAGCCCAGCACCGGGTGAAGCACGGAGAGAAAGCGTGAGAGAAAAGGAAACGGCTTCGCGTACTTCAGAGAGAATCTGCGCAACACGAAGCCTAGGCCATTGCATTCACAATTATGTTACATAGCAAGGAGTCGACCCCCTCTCTAGTGCACGGGAGGGGGTATTTATACCGTGATCAGGGATTACAAATCTATGCCTAAACTACCCCTGATCACAGAGAATAATGTACAGGATATTCGGTACAAAAATGTTCGGAGGGCACAATAGACTTTTGCCATCTTCCCGTCGAGGGTACACCAGAAACCCTAGCCGCCGACGTACTCGTCCACCGTGCCGCTCCGGGCCCACCTGCAGGTCTTCGGTCATACACGAGGCACCCAGCCGAGCCTCGTCCGGAGTCCGCAGCCTTCGCGTGGCAGCGACCCTTCGGACGATGGATTGCCCTTCGCGCCCCGCATCAGGTCCCGCGGATCTTCGGACATGCGCGAGGCGTCCCTCCGAGCTTGGCCCGAAGCCCTGAGCCTTCGCGTGACGGAGACCCTTCGGGCGCTCGGTCCGCCCTTCGCGCCCAGCATCAAGCCCTGCGGAAGGAAAGAGAAACGACACACGAAGGGTAATTTGGTTAGCCTGGCTGAACCCTTCGGTTTCAAGGAGAGGGCTGTCCGGGATCGAATCCTGCTCGCGGATCCCCAACACGATGTACTCAGAATACTTGTCGATGGAGGAAGCTCAGCTGACATCCTCTTCGCCTCTACAGATAGAAAGATGAAGCTAGAAAATGAAACACTGCAACCTGCAGGAATTCCATTGGTCGGCTTCACTGGAAAGGTTATCGAAGCATTGGGAAAAATTAACCTACCAGTTACTTTCGGCGAAGGAGACAACGCAAGAACTGAAGATGTGACCTTCGATGTGGTTGGCATTGTTTATCCTTACAATGCAATATTCGGAAGGGGGTCCATTAACAAGTTTGAAGCAGCCATACATCAGGGCTATCTATGCATGAAGATTCCTGGTCCCATCTCTATGATCAGCATCCTCGGAGACCAACTCCAAGCAAGAAGTATTGAAGATGGCGAAACCCCTGGAAGGAAGAATGTCCACTTCGTTCGAAGGAAGCAAAAGGCCCCAGAGCTCAAGATCTTTGGACTAGAAAACTTGTCCATGACATATCAGAAATGCATGAGCCGTGTCTATCAAGAACATCTCTTCGGTAGCACACGCGATGGCTATATGTAAAAGCACAAAACTTGCGGGGGGTGCACTCTTTTTCCTCACGAGGGTAGCCCTGCGAAGGGTGTGAGGTTTTTTAACGAGGCACCTTCCAAGACTGTAACACAGTTTTATAATTACTTTTTTGCCCTCGAAAAATTACAGAGCAATTTCCTGGGAGGCGTAGAAGAGCCAAGGCTCAAGAAACGAAGCTTCGAGCTCAAAAACGATATCAGGAAAAAGCCTACAGAATCCGAAGGTCACACCAATTGAGTATTTGGTGTAATCTAAGTTTGGATCGATGTATCACGAGGGATGATACAAAGACTCCAGACAAGAGCCGAAGGGAAAGATAAGCAAAGAAAGCTTAATCTACCCAAGTATTGGCAAACAGAAACCTTCGCAAAAGAAAAAAGCGCGATTCTTCGCATGAAAATGTTCAAATATCAAAGAACAAAAACACGAAAACTTGCGTTTCTCAAAGGAAACACAAGGTCATCGTGCAAGAAGCATTAAAAGCTTCGGATGATATTGAAGAAATCTTCTCTCTGGCAAAGACCTCCGAAAGACTACTTCAAAAGAAAAACTTTATTAAGCATAGACATCAATCAAGGAGAGCCATTGTCAGGCTCACGCTTTACAATAAGGCCCAATTCTAAAAGCATTTCGCATACAATACTAAATTCATCAAAATTATATCCATTCGAAGGAGAATAAGGCCTTTGAAATATGGGATCTATTATCCCAGACGAAATCATTCGCTCAACATGCGAAGCTGCATCGAAGGAGGAAGACGAATCTAAAACATCCCCTCCCTTCTTCTTCTTGGCTGCACCTCGATGTGAAGAACTACTACCTCGTGGACAGCGACCACGAGGTCTTCGTTTGTTCCGACCCCAACTCCCTTCGGGAACATCAGCCTCTGGGCGATAAACTCTCCCAATAGCCACAAGGCTGCTAGGAGGAAAAGAAAAAGAACTTTCACCTCCCTCAACGGGTGACAAAGGACTCGAATCAGTAGATAAATCAATCCTCGAAGGAGAACTAAAAACTTCAATTGGAGGCTCACGGCGAATCAAGCCACTAGAAGAAGGCTCTGGAGTTGCAAACTCGCTCAGGGAAACATCAGATGATGAATCCGGAGCAACACATTTCTCCGAAACCAAGTCAGAAGAAGCCTTCGGAGTAGCAAACTCGCTCAAAGAAATATCAGACGAAGCCTAAGGTCCAAAAACCAAGAAAAAATTAATCAAAGCAACATAAAGTCAACAACAATATTACAACAATTCTCAACAAGATACAAGTTCGAAGGAATGATATAACCCCTCTCTCGAAGCAAAAATAAATTGTTTATACCTCACTCTGAGGCAGACGACCGACAGACTGCACCCGGTTCCAGAAGGATTCGTCAAAATGACTGGCGACCTTCAGAAGAGCTTCAACCACAGGACGGGGAGTAGAATCAACAGCTGAAAATTTGAAGTCGTCAGAAGCAACCTTCACCAAAGCATTGCTCCCTTCGACATCAAGAGAATGGAGGAGATCCCGAATAGCCAGATGAACGGCATTGGTGGAGAAGGCCCTGCAAGCTTTCACCACGAAAGGAATATTGACAGATAGCCAAGACTGACGCTGCTCAGTCGAAGCGTTCTCAGGGATCTGGTCAGGAATAGTTCCAACCGAGATAAGAGCATCCTGAATGTGGCTGCAAAGAGAAGACAAGTGAAGCTCTTCAGCCTTAGCAAAAGAAGCTGCCTCCTGATCCGCGGTTTCAACTTTTTCGCGACGGACCCTGTTGGCTTCCAAAGCCTCCGCAAGGGACGAATCAAGATCCTCCAGCTGTTTCTCTAGAGAAGCCACCTTCGCCTTAAAATCTTCAGTGGATTTGACGATGCCTATAAAATGGCTTATTTGTTTCTCGGTTCTTATCTGCAACCAAAGAACTGGCAACAGTGAATTGTGCTCACTTTCTTAATTTCCTGTCCACTGTGGAAATTAGTTCTTGCCTGTCTACATTCCTCCCAGGTTACATTGAGGATGGTAGGTATCAGGAATCTGGATCGTTACAACGTTTAGAGATAAACAGTGTCCATGCTTCTTCATTTCCTTGACACGCCGTCTTGATTCATTGTAGTTTCAAGTGTAACCTGAATGGCGATGGTCTCTTGAGCTAGCAGACTCATCCTGTGCTGTGGATGACGGTACTATATATTGACACAGAGCTGACAGAAAGGGTAGTAGAGCCAAATTTCACTCTCCTTTTACTAACTGTGAAATGAAGAATGTACACGAGATTATCTAGAATGACTACTAACTCCGGTTAACTAATATCTTGCTCCAGTATTATGATAAGTCTCATGCACCAATGAAGCAGCCTACGTATCTCATCTGCACTAAAACTGAGATGAAACCAAATGAAATAATCTAGCATAAAGTGGTGGCAGCAAGCCAGCAACTCTTTTTGTTCCATGATGAACATATCAAAGTCGTCAATATGAGATTTTCGTCCAGTATAATTCGGTCCCAGGTATTTGAACCAGCAAAGAAGATGTTGTCTCCTGACTGCATTAATCCCTTATGTCTCACTCTTGATCGCATTCGATGGGAGCAGCACTTTTCATCTTCACTCTATCAAGCAGCGATGTTGTATGGTCAACCAGAGGTTCATTTGACGTGGAAACACATGCTAGAGGTAGTCACAAGGTGGTGTGGCACAGAAAGGACAACATTGGGCTAAAGAGCTTTAACGTATAAATTTGGAAGAAGTTCAAAGCGTCAATGAACATCCATAGCTTTACTCTAAAGAACTAATTATCGTCACCACAATATATATATAATTATCCATAATTTAATATCAGAAAATAGAAATACCACAGAAAAAATGGTTAATATATGTGCCCGTAAGTATTGTGAACTCCGTCATATAACTGTACCCACGGAATGCACAGTTATATATTTATGGAAGCACACTCCGTCATATTGAAGTATAAGTGAAGTGTCCACATTCACCCATCAGCTTATCGGACTTTTGTGTGAGTTGATCAGTGCATACTGCAGAGTGACTTTCTCAAGTGCAGTGACATTACCCACAAAAAAATGCCTGAGTTAGAATCCTACTATGAGCGATTTAATAAAATAAATTATGGCTACTCCTGTTAGATTAGGCTTCTGAAGCACGAGAAGGCGTCCATGTGACGTGAAGTGCAACTATAAGCGAGTCGTTCATCTTTCTCTTGTCAACTTAGGCTTTCAGGTTTCTTCACTACGAGCCAATCATGAGCAGAATTGATAAAAAACTCTCAGCAAGCTCCAGGTTTTTCACCATGCTGGAAGGTTACAGTTAATAAAATCTGTTATAACCTCTATTCCTATGTATGTAATGTGCACTTTAAAGGTTCCTGAAGAGGTATTTGAATACATAATCAGAGCTATAAAAGACTGTCTGTGGAGAGGTTATGACAAAGAGAAGAAAAGTGCTAATCTGGTTGCCTCGGATCAGGTGCAAATGCCAAAAGATAAAGGTGGTTGTGGAATTTTAAATCTTCGGCTACAGAACAAGGCTCTTTTACTTAAGCATCTAGATAAATTCTACAACAAGAGAGATATACCCTGGGTTAATTTGATCTGGTCAACCTATTATACTGATGAAGTTCCACATCACACAAGAGAGGTTGGATCCTTCTGGTGGAAGGATATTTTCAGATTAACAACGGAGTACAGAGGTATTGCCACTTGTAATGTTGGTAGAGGTGACACCATTTCACTATGGAATGATATGATACATGGAACTATTTTCTCTATCAAATACCCTCATTTGTATTCTTTCTCAAAGGATAAATTTGGGTCAGTTTGGAAGGCATTAACTGCTGAAGAATTTCATGAGCTCTTTTATCTACCCCTGTCCTCAATAGCTTATGATGAACTTATTAACATGCAGCAAGATATCGACAACATGGACATTGTATCTGAAAATGGTGATCAATGGATCTACATATGGGGCACAGCCATATATTCATCCAGTAGATTTTACAGGCATCAGTTCAATGGAATAATTTGTCCTCCTCCATTGCAATGGAATTGGAAAAGCAAATGTATGCCCAAGCTTAAGTTTTTCAATTGGCTGCTTCTGAAAGACAGAGTAAACACAAGAAACATGCTTAGAAGGAGAAATCACTTCTTGGAAAGTGGATATAATTGTGTGTTATGCAACAGAAACCAAGAAGAAACTCTGATGCACCTCTTCTTTACATGTCCTTTCAGTGTCAATTGCTGGTTCAGTATTGGTATACTATGGGATACAGATCTTAAAATCCATGACATGATTAGAAGAGCTAAGCAGGATTTTCAATATCAATTTTTTATGGAACTTTTTTCAATGGCTACCTGGACGATTTGGAAGCAGAGAAATGGAAAAATATTTGATAACTTGCAGCCTAGCGTGGCAAGTTGGAAGAGAGCCTTCAAGGAAGAAGTCATTCTTCACTTGCACAGAATCAATGATTCTCATCACCAAGCTATTCGATCATGGCTAGAACTCATCTAGTCCTTTGTGTTGTAACCCTCTGTTGTAAATTAGTTAGTTAGTAAGGTTAGGTAGCTGTTAGCATAGAATAGTATAGTCTCCCCTCTGCCTTTTTTCCTTCTTGCTTCTTGTACATACACTCTGATAAATTGAAAATGGCATGCACTGTGGGGAACTCCCCTACAGTTTTTCGTCAAAAAAAAAAACTTAGGCTTTCAGGTAGAGTTGGTTGGTGCACACTAGTTTAACACTAAAATGACATGTTTCAGGGCAAAGCCGGCCTCATTAGTAGTATAAAAAAGTTACAATGAACCTGAAAGAAATCCCTACGTAGTCCATGTTTGGATCGTCTAGCTGGCTAAAG